>CM053627.1:190187386-190220635 GCA_028646595.1 Phalanger gymnotis
CCTGAGGCGGTGACTCCAGGCGTTCTCACTATCCTCCCAGGAGACCCGGTTCTAGACCCCCGACAAGCCACACCAGCCATTTGGGCATATAAATTCTTAAATGTTTATCCATTTTATGGGGTATTTGTGGTGAGTTTTTTTTTCATAACTGTACTTCAATATAAATGATTCTGGGGAGAATTGGGCTCCTCCATCACCTGTGAAGTACATATGCGTGGAAAGAGAAACAGCAGCATTTGGTGGATTAAGAGTAAGCCTCTAATTCAGGAAAACTTGGGTTCAAGTCCCACCCCTAACATGTACTGAATGACTCTGAGAAAGTCACTTGATTTCTCAGTTCCCTCAGACAATCCTGGAAGACTCTAAGTTACAATAGCTTCTTATACTGTAATGGCAAGTAAAGTGGGACTTTTTGTTGTCTTTTGTTTTGAAGTACTTTTCATCACCAAGGCAATCAAGTGCCTTTGAGTCTTGCCTTTGTTTCAATCGAGAGTCTTTGATTGAATCGGGAGTCTTTGGTGATCTGCGTAAGTCATGGGAAGGCCTAGGTCACATGGGTTTCAGTCGCATGGTAGTGATGCCCTCTGACCCTGAAGAAGTGTATATGTACTATGAGGTTAGCATTTTGCTTGGGGCTCACTCACTGGAAGGGTGTCTTGTGATTTGACCAAATGAGACTCTAGGTAGCTGTTGGAGCCCCCTGGCTTTGAAAAACCCGGATGTTGGTGCTTCTCTCTCTGGTAACTATTTATGTAATGTCTTGGACAGATGGCTAGAAGCCTGCCTGCTGATTTGTGTTATTTGCTCTGTTTATATAATTTCTGCTTGTGATTTCCATTTGTGTTTTCTCTGAAGTTCAGGATGCTGACTTTTCACCCTGAATTAAGTGAATGATGTATCTATGTTTAATTAAAGTGAGATTGTAAACCCCTTAAAGTTGCTTTCCTTAGAAAAGCAGATCAAAGAACCTGTGCCAGCAGCCCTCCTGTGTGTTATTGGTCTTACATAGCCACAGTAGCAACTACTTGTTGTTACATATACCAAGAGAATAGCATGTGTACACATGGTATGAGGAAAGTGCTTTGCAGACTTAATTGTATTATCATTCTAGCCCATGTGTCTTCATCTTGTCCATGAAGATATAATAAAAGACTTAGCAAAATGTCTTGTTGGAAATTCAGTACATTGTATCTACACAGCATTCTCCTCATCTTCCAAAGTAGTAATAAAGTCCAAATTTCTTAGCTTAATTTTCCAACCCTCTTTTGTTGCTGTTGTTCAATCGTCTTCAGTCACGCCTGACTCTTTGTGACTTCATTTGGGGTTTTCTTGACAAAGATACTGGAGTGGTTTGTCATTTCCTTCTCCAGCTCATTTTACAGATGAAGAAACTGAGGCCCACAGGGTTAAGTGACTTACTCAGGGTCCCATAGCTAGGTTGGATTTAAACTCAGGGAGATGAGTCTTCCTGACTTCAAGCCTGGCGCTCTATCAACTGTACCACCTAGCTGTCCGACGTGTGTATGTATATATGTGTGTGTGTATAGACATAGATATACATATATGTTTTATATGTGTGTATGTATGTATAGAGTGTTGAAGGTGGGGTCTCAGATCTGTAGTTTCATTTGTGTAGGGAATTCCCAGTGTATAAACTCTCTACCAGTGAAGGTCAAAGATTCATGAGTCTTAGAAAGCAGTCTGCCCAGAGGTTAAGTGACTTGTTCATAGTCATATAGCCAATATGTGTCAGAAGCAGAATTTAAACTCAAATATCATTGACTTCAAGACTGGACCATAAAGAGAAAAGGACCTACAGCAGCTCTTCTGTGGTGGCCAAGAATTAGAAATTGAGGGGATGTCCATCAACTGGGGAACAGCCAAACAAGTTGTGGCATATGAATGTAATGGCATACTATTGTGCTACAGGAAATGTTGAACAGGCAGATTTCAAAAAAACCTGGAAAAAACTTAGCTGAACCGGTGCAAAGTGAAGCGAGCAGAACCAGCAGAACATTGTACACCCTAACAGCAATACTATATGATAAACAACTGTGAATGATTTAGCTCTTAGCAAAACAACGATCCAAGACAATACAAAGAACTCAAGAAGAAAAATGCTCTCTGCCTCCAGAGAAAGAATTGAGGGAGTCTCAATGCAAACCAAAGTATGCTATTTTTCACTTTTCTGTCTTTTTAATTCGAGTTTTCTTCCGCAAAATGACTAATACGCAAATATGTTTTACATGATTGCACATGTATAACCTGTATCAGATTGCTTACCTTCTCAGAGATATGGGAAAGGGAGGGAAAGAGAGGATTTGGAACTCAAAATTTAAAAAAACAAATACTAAAAAATTATATTATAATTGGGGAACAAATAAAATATTATTTACACAAATTTTTAAAAAGACTTGGCCATGCTACCTCTCATGTGTACATGTATGATGGTCCATTATTGAGTACATACAGTCTTATAATAAATGCTTCTCAGAAGGCATCAAAAAATCTTAATAAATGACCTTTGTAAAGAAAAAGTTACCTATAACCATGTCTGCCTACTATCATTATAAAGAGAGCAATATATAGGAATGATGTCTCATCCGTCTTTCACTCAGCCACTAAAGTGATTTTCCTAAAGCACAGGTTTGACTTTGTCACCCTGCCCCACCTCCCCACACACACAATAAACTCCAGTTTCTCTCTATCACCTCCAGGATCAAATTTTTAAAATCCTCCATTTGGCATTTAAAGCCCTTCATGACCTAGACCCCTCCTACCTTTCCATTCTTCTCATACCTTATTCCCTGACCCAGACTCTTCCATCCAGTAATACTCGTCTCCTGGTTGTTCCGTGAACAAAACACTCCATCTCTCTGCTCTGGGTATTTTCTCTGGCTCTCCCCCCTACCTGGATTGCTCTCTCTTTGCTTATAGAATTGGTATTCTACATCCCTGGAAAAGATTTTCCTCTCCCTCATTTTCTACTCCCCAAATTTCTTCCTTTGAAATCTTTCCCTTTCTTTCCCTTCCCTTTCCATTGCTTTTCACCTCTCTTCTCTACTAGTGGCTGTCTTAGGCTCTCTGTCTCGCTACTAGGGAGACATTGTTCAAGGTCTCTCTGCCCCTCTGCCTAGCTGAATTTGTCTTCAACGGGTTTCTTTGAGGGCACATTTAATACATCTTACTCCAGAGTAAGTTTTTTGGTACTTGCTCTAAATGCCAAAGTTAGTAGTTATTACTCTGCTCGTACAACTGATATTAATAATAATGACAACAATAATGATAATGACTAGCAGCTAGGAGGCACAGTGGATAGAGGGCCAAGCCTGGAGTCAGGAAGACTCATCTCTCTGAGTTCGAATCTGGCTTTAGACACTTACTAGCTGTGTGACCCTGAGCAAGTTGCTTAACCCTGTTTGCCTCAGTTTACTCAACTATAAAATGAGCTAGAGAAGGAAATGGCAAACCACTCGAGGATCTTTGCCAAAAAGAAACCCAAATGAGATCATGAAGGGTTGGACAAGACTGAACAACAGCAAAAGCATTAACGTAGCAGTTAAAGGTTTACAAAGTATGCTATATACGTTAATCTCATTTGATCCTCACAACTCTGTGAAGTAGGTGCTATTATTAACCCCATTTTACAAACGAGGAAACTGGGGCAAGCAGAAGTTAAGTGACTTGCTCAAGGTCACAGAGCTGTTTAGTGTCTGAGGTTGGATTTGAACTCAGGTCTTCTTGAGTCCAGACACAACACTCTATTTACTGTACCACCTAGCTTCCTCTAGATAGCGCTGGTGTCTGCAGGACAGAAAGCACCTCCAGAACAGTACCCTCTAGATTTCTCACATTGGGGTAGTTATAGCTGCCATGAGCTAATTGTGGTACTGCATTTTTATTTGATTTTGTCTAGACCTAAGTGTAAGCTATTGCATTAATTAGATTGTCCCCATAAACTCTCATTTTATTCCATTCAGGCCAACATTCTAGCCTGTCAGGATCTTTTGGGATCCTAATTCTGTTGTTCGACATTTTAGCTAATTCATCTTCATGCCATTCCCCACATTTGACAAATGTATCATCTTCCCTTCATGAAAGTTATTGATAAAAACTGAACAGCACAGGGCCAAGGACAGATCCCTGAAGGTATTCGACTAGAGCTTTCTCTCCGGGTTGGCATTCATCCATTACACAGCACTCTTTGGGTCCAGTCATTCGACTACTTCTATATCCACATAAATATATTGCCATTCTTACCCATAACTCTCTATTTATCCACAAAGATAGCACGAGAGCCTTTGTCATATTCCGTGCTCAAAATTGATTATTGCATGTCTACAAACATTCTCTTTGTCTACCAGTTTACTAATAAAGCCCAAGATCTTTACCCATCTTTCAAGGTCCTCTGCCATCTGGCACCTCCCTACTTTTTCAGCTCTTCTTACATTTCTCCCCTCTGCATATTCAAATCTCTGGGGGAAAAAACAGCCTACAAGTCATACTCGAGATTCATCTGACACCATCCGCCTGCCAATCACACACTAACACCATTCCCTAATCCTACCTACCCCGCCTCCATTTCTATCTGAAATTTCTATTGAAATTCTACCCTTTTTAAGACTCTACTTTCATCCAATAGAATGTAAGCTCCTTGAGGGCGGGGACTATTTCATTTTCATCTTTGTATCTACAATGCGTAGCACAGTGGCTGGCACACAGAAGGAATCTAATGATGGCTTATTGAATTAATGAAAGAATGGAGAATGAATGAATGAATGAATGAATGAATGAATGAATGAATGAGTGACATCTCCTCTGAGATGACCTTTCCTTATCCTTCTTCACAACTGGAAAATAATTTTTTTTCTCCTTGAATCCATTAGATTGTATGCCCCTTTGCAATCAGGGTCTATGCCACAACTAGCTTTGTATCCCCATCTCTTGACACATGTTTTATATACAATATACAGTGGGTGTTTAACGAATGTTTATTAAGCTGAACTGAATGTACAATTTTGCATGATTTTGCTGTTGCTTAGTCATTTTTCAGTAATGTTTGACTCTGTATGATCCCATGTGGAGTTTTCTTGGCAAAGATATTGGAGTGGTTTGCTATTTCCTTCTCCAGCTCATTTTATAGATGAGAAAACCAAGACAAACAGGGTTAAGTGACTTGCCCAGGGTCACACAGCCTCAAATGAGGCCTCATTTGAACTCAGGTCTTCCTAACTCCAGGCCCGGCACTCTAGCCACTGCTACCCTGCAGCTCTGATGTTTTATATTGCATTAGTATTATTTTTGTATGGCTTGGATCTTCTGTTAGAGGGGATTCTATGTCTAATTTACCTTTGTATCTGTGCATAGTAGGTGCTTACCAAACATTTATTTAATTAATAATTTAAAATATTTAATAAATTTAGTAAATAATAATAAAGGATACATAAATTTAATAATTTAATAAACATTTATTAGGTTGAATTATAGGATCATAGGTGTAGAGCTGGAAGAGATCTCATCAGAGGTTGTTTAGTTCAATCCCCTCATTTTGCAGATGAGGAAACAGAGACAAAATGACTGGCCACAAAGTCACATACATAGTGGGCATAGAGCCAGGATTTGAACCCAGGTACTCAGTCTCCAAATCTAACCCTTTTTGCACTGTACCATGCTGCTCTAGATGAGGAAAGTTCAGCATTAGTATTTCCAGACCAAAGAGGCATCCAGATCCCAATTTAAAAGGAAAAAAAAATGTGCCCCTGGGAAGGAGTCATATCCTAAACTCATCGTTAAATGGTGAGGGGGAAGTGTGAGTGATGAAAATAGCCAGAAAATATTATCCTTGGGTGAATTGGGATTGCTCTAATGTTTAATTGGGCCTCCTGTGAGATCCTTAAATCTACAGACAACTATCGGGGGTGAGATTTCAACCATAGTGGCCCCCAAATGGTATTACCGTCACTTTCATTTTAGTGGTGGCAGAAAGCCAGGACATTCACTAAAATATGTGAACTATGGGTGTGCATGTGTGTTTTAGAGTTTGTATGTGTGTGGTAGCTGAGATGATGGTGTATGACAGGGCTATTTCAGAGAACAGGTCATTCAAAAACCAGGAGGCCGGAACTAGGGAAGTCTAATCATCTAATGTATGTATAGACGCCGATTTCCCCAAATAGAAGTAGAACTCTACCCACGGGCCTGAAGAGTTGAGGAAAAACTCTTCCAAACTCCCAATTAAGACTAGACAAACCCTTTTGTTAAACCAAGTCAACAAGTAATAACAAGCCTCCCTTAAAGCCTTTCTATGTACCAGACACTGGGTTAAACTCTGGGAATACAAAGAAAGGCAAAATGCCTTCCCTAAACACTCAGAGCTCTCTTTCTAATGGGATAGGCAAATGCAAATAACCATACACATAACAAGATATCTACAATCTAACTGGTAGGTTATCTCAAAGGGAAGGCCTTAGTAACAAGTGAGACACCTGAAATATAAAAAGACTAGAAAGATAAGAAGGGGGCAGGTCATGAAGGGCTTTAAATACAAAAGGTTAATAATTTCTGCAAACAGACAGGTTTGGCTGGCTAGAAGACTTCGCCTGATTGGAATCTGCATTTGGTCATAGGCAATACATACAATCCAAAGCTGGGAAGGACTTAAGGAGGTTCTCCAGGAGGACTAACACCTCTGGTGTGAAGGCTTGCCAAGCCCTTTCTGAGGCTGCTTATCCACCTTTGGTGTCCACCTGTCACCCAACTCTCCCCTGTGGCTCCAAGAAGCAGTAGCCTGGGCAGCAGCCACACCCCAGCAAAACCATCACAGCAGATGGGCTAAACCAGGGTGAAGGTAACTAACAAGTCTCAAGTTCATCGGTGAGTTAGGGGGATGTCTACCTCAAGCACGTGAAGACTTCTTCCAGCAGGATGGGCAGATGAGAATAATTTGTTCCAATGGCCATGAAGGCGACTGGAGCAGGTGCTATGAAACACTTAGAGCTTGGTCAGACACTGAAGATGCCAAAGTCCTCCACTGCATCCTGAGCTATCACCAGTTGTCTTGACTTTGGTCCTGCCACTGGACTTTGATGACTCAGAAAAAGAAAGGGAGGCTGATGACTTTCTGCAATTCTGCCTCTTTTAAAACTAATTCACTTGAAAGTCAAGACATCACCCACAATGTTATTGGTCCTCTTGAAAAATGAAGGACAAACTACAGTTCCAAATATCTGTGGATAGAGCGCTGGGCCTAGAGTCAGGAAAACCTGAGTTCAAATCTAGCCTCGGACACTTACTAGCTGTGTGACCCTGGACAAGTCATTTAACCTCTGTTTGTCTTAATCTATTGGAAAAGGAGATGGAAAACCACTCCAGTATCTTTGCCAAGAAATCTTCATGGACAGTATAGACCATGGGGTCACAAAGAGTCAGACACAACTCAACAACACCAACAACTGGCTTTATGGATAAGAAAATGGAAGCCAAGAAAGATTTAAGTGACTTGCCCCAAGATAGTTCAAGTAGAAAATGTCCAGAATTCAAACTCTCATCTTCTCACTCGGGATCTGGGCCTTTTTCCAGTGCTTTGGGCTGTCCCCTAGTCAATCAATATATTTTTAACGTAAGGTAGCTTAGATATGGTAATTCTCTAAGTAGTTTCTAGGGATTTACAATCCCTTTCTTCATCCCTGAAATCGAGGTTTTCTCTGTCAAAAGCAAAAATAGTTTAACAAAGTCTCAGGCTCTTAATCCCTTACCTCAAACACTAACCCCGCCTTCCCACCACCCTGAAGCATATGAATTGATAGGATCCTAAATCTAGAGCTGGAAGGGACCTCAGAGGACATCTAGTCCAACCCCCTCATTTTTCAGAAGAGGAAACTGAGGCCCTAGGAGGTTCAGTATCCAAAGTATCCAAAATCATACAGCTAACGGTTGATGGAAACAGAATTTTGAATCCAGTTCTTCTGACTCCAAAATGAATCTGTCCATTATATCATAGAACTACACCTTTAAAAATTTTATCAGAACAAATATACTTATAAATTTATATATACATATATACATATGTCTCCATACACACCTATATAGGTACAGTATGGGTATATATGCACATATTTTTATGTAAAATATATACTATATAAAATATGGTATGTATATACAAATTTATATATAAATATATATTATATATCTCATACGTACAAAGATGAAATACACATTCCTTTCCTATTCCCTGTAATATAACTGGCTGGTAAGAAGAAGATATCAGTAAACAGCTTTAATTTGAGCAGTCATGTGTGCATGTGTGTGCTTGTGCACACTCCTGCACACAAAAGATACAGAGAAAGAAAAAGGAAGACACAAAAAGAAAGGCAAAAAGAGAGAGATGGAAACAGAGAGAACTAGTTATTATTCTGTGACCAAAGGCAAGTAGTACAAAACATGCTATTAACTTTTAAAAACAAATTGATTTGAGGCAAAGAGAGATCCACAACCCAAGAAGGGGAAGGGTAGAGTCCCTAGGACAGAGACTGATACCCAGTCTCATGACTTGGAAAAGGGGTTGGAGGAGGGGGCAGGCAGATCTGACCAGCAAGAATTAATTGTGTATGGCTTGGGAAGGGGAAGAAAAAGGGGGAAAGGAAAGAAAAACATCTGACAGTGATTTGTTTTAGTTGATTATACTTTCTAGCTAGGTGCTAAGCTCAGATGTTTGTTTCTCTACGGCTTTAGGAATCCATTGTCAGAACCCTTTAAATTTTGGTGTCCTGCGACAAAGCCCGGGTTGCCTCGCTGCAGTTACAGATGAGAGAAATAAGAAGAGAATTAGAATGTTAGCTCCATGAGGATAAAAACTGTTTGTCATTTTGTCTTTGTATCCCCAGTCCTGAGTATATTGTTACTGAATCATTTCAGTTGTGTCCAACTCTTCATGACCCCATTTGGGGTTTTCTTGGCAAAGATACTGGAGTAGTTTGCTGTTTCCTTCTCTAGCTCATTTTACAGATGAAGAAACTGAGGCAAACAGAGGGTGACAGGATCACACAGCCAGTAAGTGTCTGAGTTCAGATTTGAATTCAGGTCTTTGTAACTCCAGGGCTGGCACTCTATGCACTGTGGCACCAAGCTGCCCAGTCCCTAGTATAGTAGGCACTTAATAAATGTTTAATGATTGATTGGCAGATGATAGATAGATAAATCATCAATGGATAGATAGATCATCATTGGATAGATAGAGTGATGGATAGAAAGAGACAGAGACAGAAAGAGGAAAAAGAGATAGATTCTCCCTGTACATTTAGCTTTACAAAGCTATGGAAGTAAATGAGTGAGGCATTTGGGGTGTTAAAGTAAGTCTGGGAGAGTTTGAGAATAGGTGTGTTTATTAGTGTTTTAGGGATGTGTATAGGGAGAGGAGTGTGGGAGTACTTCTCTATTGTATAAACAGTTTTCAAATTAATGAGAAAGATCCAGCTACTCCATAAATCCAAAGTTACATATATTACAGTCACCAGATCAAGATGTCAGTATCTGAAGAAGAAATAAAGAGGAGATCCTTTTAACTCTTAAAAAATTAAATCTTGACATTGATCTGCCAATGGTAAGTTGGAAAAAATGCGTTTTTAAGAATTGAGCTTTTCACACCTTCAGTCTTCCTCATATTTATTTAAAAGATCACCCCCTTGAAAACAGAGTGGTGATTAGGTTTGGTTTTTCCATTGTAAAAAAAACCCAAATCAGATCTGGGGAGAAAGGCCTCCACCCATCCTCCTTGGGTATCTCTACTATAGACATACTGAGAAAGCTGAGGCTGACCCAGGTGTTTACTTGGAACTGTACTTCAAAAACTTAAAATTTTAAAATTTTAAAAAGACAACATCAACAACAAAGAATTCAATGTTAATTTCTTTTCTTCCTTTAATAAAGCAAAGAAAGAAACCACCAATTGCTTCACCTGGCATGTGTGCTCCTGGTGAGTCATTCTAAGAAAATTGTTTAAGAGAAAATTCCCCACCTCAGTTTTACCTCTAGGAAATTCCCTTTTCATGGGAATGAAAATCCCAGCTCCCACACCCACAGACCTAGGGACCTTGGCACTGGGGACGTGGGCCAGTTTCTCGGCCTCCCTCTGAGTCGTCAGTTCCGAGGCAGGCAAATGCATCCTCCCTAACCAGATCATATTTTTCAATCTGAGTATTTTTATAGTGGGGGCTTAAGCAACTTCCTCCATTCCTGGTGTTTCTTTTAATTTCTCCTACTTGGGGGTGAAACCTCTTCAGGGAGACCATAAAGAAAATAAGAGAAATAAATAACCAAGAAAAACGTTTCTCTTCCCCTCCCCAGATCTCCCTCTCCCCCACCCCACCAAGCATCCCACCTCAAGTCACAAATGTAGGGTGAGTTTGAAGGGCCCAGGATTCTGCCGGGGGCGAAGGCCTGCTCCCTGCCCTATTCCTTTGAGTTTCATCTTTCAGACCACAGCTCTGTTCCCCCGCCAACTCGTTGGGAGTGTTTAGTGACTCGAAGACTGTTACTTGCTCTCTTCAGAACTTCACACTTCATTTTTCCAGATCTCTGGGAGTGGCAGCAAATATTTCACCAGCCTGGTTTGCCGGCTACTGCCATAAATCAGACTTGGGGCTCAAAAAAATATCCAGGCCTGTCAAAGCATTAAGCTTTTATTTTCTGACTGGATCCAGGGGTAAATGAGAGCTCGTATTTTCCTTTAAAACTGGAAAGGGTTTTTTTTTTCAAGGATTGTCACTGGACGATTGCCAGCTGCAAAAGATACAATGCAGAGCGTAACTGGTTAGGAGAGATTTGGAAAAAAAAAAGTCTTAAGTATGAAAAATGGCTTTTCTTAAAGGTTGTTCAATGAAACGCAAAACAGGCCTTGAATTTCGTAAGGTTCTTTCTTTTTTAAGAGCTGGACTGTTCACGAGAAGAGCCTTAGGAAATGGACAACGAGGGCTCTTTTAGAAATATGAATTATTATCTGCTATGTTTGCTCTCTTTCCCCCTTCTCCATTGCCTTCTCTCTTTCTGCATGTATACAGATACTTGGGTCCTATTCATTAGTCAGTTCCTGCCATCATCACAGCTAACATGACAGCAAGAACAAACAGACTGGACAGTTTTATGTGTTGTATATTAATTGCTCCATAATTTAGGTTTAAAAACCAGAGCAGAGAAGGCAAATTCATGCAGAGAATAGGTTCAGCTCATGTCTGCAAGGTGCAAATCACGTTTCTCATGAGATCACTTTTCAAAGTTTCCCAAGGTCACCGACCCCAATCACACACCCAGAATGTTGAAAACCTGATGGCAACTAAAAATCCATGAAGTTGGAATGGTCACAGTACTGGGCTCAGAAAATTCCCAGGTTTCGTTTGGGAAGAACCAGCCAACCAATCCGTCAATGCGTACTTATTTTACCCATACTATGTGCCAGGCTCTATGCTAGCTAGGTGCTGGGAATTCAGATACAAAAGTGAGATAGTCTTTGACCTCAAGGAGTTTAGTTTCCTTCAAAGTTAAGCTCAAATATCATCTTCTGTATGAGACCTTTCCTGATTCTCTCCCCCAAAGCTGCAAGTGCTTTCTCTTTAAAATTACGTTGCATTTATGTTTCAGATATTTTGCACATATTTATACATTTTTACATAAATTTACAATATACAAATTACTTACACATACATGTATGCGTATACATGTGTTTGTAACATGAGTCTACATATGCATGTATTTGTTGTTCAGTTACATCCAACTCCTCACGACCCCATGGACCATAGCATGCCAATACTGTATTTGGGGTTTTCTTGGCAAGGATACTGAAGTAATTTGCCATTTTGTTTTTTCAGTAATTTGAGGTAAACAGAGGTTAAATGACTTGCCCAGGGTCACACAGTTAGTAAGTATCTGAGGCTGCATTTGAACTCAGATCTTCCTGACTCCAGGCCCAGCCCTTTATCCACCAAGCCACCCAGTTGCCTCATAAACATATATACACACATGTACATCTTTATATGTATGTACATATGGAGAAGGAAATGGCAAACCAATATCTCTGCAAGGAAAACCCCAAAAGGAGGCATGAAGAGTTAGACACTTCTGAGAATAACTAAAGAAACAACATATACATATATACAATGTATATGTATATACATAGACACAATATGTCTATGTATACATAATACAATGTGTATATATATTACACATGTGTACATGTACACACACATAGACACACGTGTGTGTATGGGTATTTTATATATATATATACACATATATATACATATATATATGTACACATGTATGTTGTTTCCCTGATAGAATATAAGCTTCTTGAAGGCAGGTACTATTTCATGTTTGCCTTTGTAATCCTAGTAGCCAGCACAGCTCCTGCTACATGGTAAGCTCTGAATAAATGCTTTTATTAGTCGGTTGAAGATATAAAGGTCTGCTTGAGATTAGCATAGAGAGGGTAAAGAAAAAGAATTTCTGTGTTTATTCAGTTGGAGTCTTATTTCACTGATGTCCAAATTTAATTTCAATCAGAAGCACCAAATGAGATTCCATGAAACTTTTCCAATAGTTTCTCCAAGTTCTAAGAGCTGTCTTGTTTAATCTAGACCCATTAGATATGGATGGGGTGGGTGGAGGGAGACAGGGGGAGATGGAGATTGGGTGTGGGGAGGGTGGGTAGTGGAGAAATAAAATGGACCTCTGTATCCAGAGGCATCAGAGTAGTCGGATTTCAAGCCAGGGTGAGAATTTGCAAGAGAGCAAAAAAAGAACACAATTTAGTTAGTGGAGAGATCTAATTTTGAAGCCAGGATGTTGAGGATAAGGAGGGTGGGGCTGGTGGGAAAAAAAAAATCAGTGATGCAATCCGATGAGGTAGATGTGCTTGGAAGCTGATATGTTTGTGTGTTTTAAAGAAGGCACATCCTGGTTTGACTTTGTAACGATTCCCACTGACTATCTATTCCTCTGGGCTACCTCCCTCTCTTCCCCAAATTGGTTGGGTAGTTAGTCTAAAGGCAGGGTATTACTAATTTAAACCATTCTGCCTGGGTGAGGCTTTAGCTTTGGTGGGGAAGGAAGAAAGAGGGGGAGGGGATGTTTAAAAGAAGCAGGAGCAGAGGTAGAAAGATGTTTCTGGCCAAAAACATGATTGAGTCAGTGGTTGAATTCTACTGTAACCCTGAGATCCGGAAGTAGAAATATTCTTATATTAAACATATTCAATCTTTTCTATGACTAAACTATGAGAAAACATGGTTAGAGTTATTCATTCATCGACCTTGCAAATGTTTGTTGAGCTCCTACTATGTGCAAAGCATCACAGCAAATGCTGTGAAGGAAGAGAAATAAGCATTTATATGGCACTTTCTTGGAGAAGGAAATGGCAAACCGCTCCAGTATCTTTGCCAATAAAACCCCAAAAGAGGTCAAAAAGAGTCAAACACGACTGAAAAATGACTAAATAATAACTCTTTCTACATTCTGAGCACTGTGCAGACAACTTTTGGAAATATCTCATTTGATCCTTGGCACAACCCTGCAAGGTATGTGCTATTGTTACACCTGTTTTACAATTAAGGAAACGGAGGCAAATAGAGGTTAGGTGACCAGCCCAGGGTCACACAGCTAATTATTGTTTGAGGCTGAATTTGATCTCAGGTCTTCCTGACTCCAAGCCTAGCATTCTATCCACTCCACCACTTACCTGCCTACCATCTTATGTAAGTTTCCCTCAAGGACCTTAACCTCTAGAAACAGAAATTCAATTTTTATATAACCTTACACAAGTCATCTAAACTCCTTGGGCCTCAGTTTCCTCATTTGCAAGATGAGAAGGTTTGGACTAGGTCCCTTGGTGCTCTAGACCTATGATCCTTTGATATTTACCCCAGGAACTATGGAAATAGCAAATGGGCTTTTCTGGGCTTTGCCAATCATGGTTGACCAATAATAATAAAATTGGGCAAAGTACTTTATATACCTCTCACTTGACCCTTAGGACAACCCTGTGAGGAAAGATCTATTATCCCAATTTCACAAATGAGGAAACTGAGTCAGAGAGAGCTTAAGAGGTTTGTCCTGGGGTCACAGAGCTAGGCGGTATCTGAAGGAAGATTTGAACTTTCTAATTCTTAATCCAGCACTCTACCCATAGGCCAATGTGTCGGTCAACAATCATTTCTTAAGCACCTGCTATGTGCCAAGCACTCACTCTGCTGGGGAGACAGAGGCAAAAAATGTACTAGTCCCATCCCTCAAGGCGCTTGTGTACTATCTGGAGAGATTAATAAGAGTTAGCTAATAATAATAGCTAGGATTCATACACACTTTAAAGTTTGCAAAACACTTTACAAACATTATCTCATTTGATCCTCATAACAATCCTGGGAGGTAGGTTCTATAAGCACTCTATTTTACATATGAGGAAACTGAGACAGAGAAAGGTTAAATGCCTTGCCCAGAGTCACACAGTTACTAAGTCTCTGAGGTAGGACTAGTTTGAACTTCAGACTACTGAAGATAGTTTTGTTAATGTCTCAGAAAACATTTCGGAGTATAGTATCTGCTCTTTGATGTGAAATCTATGTTGTTTTGTTCATTTAAATATAACTTGCATTATTTGGGCTCAGTCAACAAATATTTAATGCTGGGGGTTAAAAGCTGGATATGATATAATATAGACCTCGATTTCAAGGAATTTCAACTGGATTGGGGCCAGCTATGTGGCACAGTAGACAGAGTGCTGGGCCTAGAGTCAGAGAGACTCATCTTCCTGCATTCCAGTCTGGCCTCATATGCTTACTAGTTGTGTGACCCTGGGCAAGTCATTTAACCCTGTTTGACTCAGTTTCCTCATCTGTAAAAGGAAGGAAATGGCAAACCACTGCAGTGTCTTTGCCAAGAAAACCCCAAATGGGGTCACGAAGAATCAAACACAACTGAAAAATGACTGAACGACAACTGGAAGCGGGGGACGGGTCAAGAATAGAAAGTCAATTGCATAAAGAACACTAAAAGAAGAAGAGGTCATTCATCTTTTGTATTTGTGTCCCAGCACCAAGCACAATACTTGGCACATAGCAAGAGCTTAATAAATACTTATTGATTGATTGATTGATGAAAAAGGAAGAGCAAAAAGTACAAAGGAGGGGTCTAGATAATAAGTTCTAAAATTTTGAGGAAGGTGAGACCCTTTGCATGGCAGCCAGCATGAATAAAGAAGCAGAGATGAGCAAGGCAAAATGAAAATGGGGCTGATTAAATAGTCTTGGTTGGTTAGAACACAATGTATACAAAAGGGAATAACATGTAAAGTAAATTTTGGAGAGACTGCAAGGGCTTTGAAAACCAGATTCGGGGGTTTGTATTTCATTACCTAGGCAACAGAAGGCCACTGAAGTTATTTTACTCATTCATTCATTCATTCGTTTGTTTGTTTAAGTAAAGGAAGGACATGATCAAAGCTGCCCGTTTGGAAAATTATTCAGGCATTGGTGTGAAGAAGGTGGCTCAATGAGAAGATAAACTGGAGGAAAGAATTCCAATTCATGTGCAATCAAACAAAGCCAATGCATCCAAGATTAGAAAGGAAGCAGAAAGGTGAAAAAGAAGCTTTACAGCCAGTGTCTCTGATAAATGCCTCATTTCTAAAATATATAGAGAATTTGTAATTTGTAAGAAGTCATTCCCCAATTGATAAATGGTCGAAAGATATGAACAAGTTGTTTTCAGATGAAGAAATTAAAGCTATATATAGTGATATGAAAAACTGCTCTAAATCACTATTAATTAGAGAAATGCAAATCAAAACAACTCAGGTACCACGTTATACCTATCAGATTGGCTAATATGACAAAACAGGAAAATGATAAATGTTGGAGAAGATTGGGAAAATTGAAACACTAATGCATTGTTGGTAGAGTTGTGAACTGATCTGACCATTCTGGAGAACAATTTGGAACTATGCCCAAAGGGTTATAAAACCATGCACGCCCTTGGATCCAGCATATTGCTTCTAGCTCTGTATTCCAAAGAAATTGTAAAAAAAAGGGAAAAGGAGCCACATGTACAAAAATATTTATAGCAGCTCTTTTTGTGGCGGCCAACAATTGAAAATTAAGGGGATGCCCATCAATTAGGGAAGGGCTAAACAAATTGTGGTATATGAATGTAATGGAATACTATTGTTCCATAAGAAATGATGAGGAGGCAGACTTCAGAAAAACCTGGAAAGACTTGCATGAACAGATGCTGAGTGAAGTGAGCAGAGCCAAGAGAACATTGTACAGTAATAGCAACATTAATTGTTAGACTTAGCTCTTTTCAGCAATGCAAGGATCTAAGACAATTCTAAAAGACTCATGACGGAAAATGCTATCCACATCCAGAAAAAAGAACTACAGAGTCTAACTGCAGATCGAAGCATGCTATTTTCTCTTTTTTTTGTTGTTTTTTTTTTCTTTCTCATGGTTTTCCCTTTTGTTCTGATTCTTCTTTCACAACATGACTAATGTGGAAATATGGGTTTTGGGGTTTTTTTTGAGAGGAGAAGAGAAGGCAATTGGGGTTAAGTGACTTGCCCAAGGTCACACAGCTAGTAAGTGTGTCAAGTGTCTGAGGCCAGATTTGAACTCAGTCCTCCTGAATCCAGGGCTGGCGCTCTACTTACTGTGCCACCTCACCTAGCTGCCCTGAAATATGTTTAATATGATCATACATGTATAGCCTATATCAGATTGTGTGCCATCCTTGGAAGGGTCAGGAGAGGAGGGAGGGGAGAAAAATTTAGAACTCAAAATCTTATAAAAGTGCATGTTGAAAACTAAAATTAAATAAACTTTTTTTGAAAAAGGATTCATGTGCAATCATCTTTTTCTTCTATGTTATAGAAATGCTTGTTTTATTCCATAAATTTAATGAATAAATAATTTTTTAAAAAGATTATATTACAAGCAAGAGGCAGTGTGGCATAGGACAATGAATACTGGATTTAGGGTCAGGAAGGCCAAGGCTCAAATCCTCAGAGCCAAGAAGACCCCAGTTCAAGCCCTATCTCTGATATATATTGCCTGTATGACCATAGGTGAGTCACTTCCTCTCTCAAAGACCTAGAGATTAGTCTGACTATAAATTGCAAAGAAAGTGCTGATCTGCACTGGTATAGGGAGTTCACACGCTAGATGAACCAATGAAATCACAGGTTTAGTTTCCACCCAATACCCCTTCTGTCAAAAAAAAAAGTCTGTGATAAAGATCTAAATGAGGGACCTGATTTAGTATTTACACAGTAGGAATGGACAAGTAGGAGGGGACAGAGATGAGACATTTTCCAAGGACACTTTTCTATCCTCTCCCCATCCTCATTACCCTATTACCCTTCTCACCCCCAAACCAAAGCAGTTCATTTCTCACTGTTTTCCCACTTCAATTATGTCACAAAGTTCCTAAGTGACCTTGGACAAATCTCTCTCTCTCTCTCTCTCTCTCTCTCTCTCTCTCTCTCTCTCTCTCTCTCTCTCTTCCTTTCTCTCTTCATTTTTCCACTCAAGAAAAGGTGCGTACAATTCCTATTCTCTGACCATATCCCAGGGAGGTCCCAAATATTCCCAAAGGAGTCCATGAAGGCCTCAGAGCTGCTTGGCAAATGACTCCATATAATCGCACGGTTATTTAATATAATCATCACATAAAGTTGATGCAGGGTTATGCAATGTTAAATCCGACTATTACTTGTTCCAAATTTTCCCCAGCCCCTTCTCCTTAAAGGGCAATGCACATGGGACATCAAGCTGTCAGAATTCTCTCTATAATCTAGGGCTTACAGAGAGAATTCCCAGCAGCTAGGTGAAAGCTGCCAGATCTGCAGAAAGGCACCAAGCCAGGTGTATGCTTTCCCAGCCCTGAAAGCTGGTTAAGAATTGCTGCAGATGTGTATGTGAAGAGGCAAGTGGGGAGGGGGGAAGGCACAATTGAGGGGAGGGACAAAAGATCTATTCATCCTATAGACTTAAACCCAAAATTGGGAATTTTTTCACCTGGAGGCAAAAAATGGTTGAATGGGGGCAGAGAGGAAGCCAGAGAGGGATACTACCATAACAGTACTCCAAGGATGGTAAGTCAGGGGTAGCTATGTCCCATAAGAATGTTGATCAATAAAGGACATCCAGACAGTGGTCATCGTGAGGGAGAAGCACCTCCCCAGATGCTAACATCCAGGGAGGAGGGTAATATTTTATTCGTTGCCATGTTAATTATACTACTCAATGGATATTTCTGACCCTGGTCACCTCTGAGCAGGAGCCATAAAGTTCTCCTAGGGGCAGAGTAGAGAAAACATATTACTAACCATGGGGGGCATTGTTGATAAACTGGGTCTGAATCATCATAGCATCACAGACTCAGAGCAGGAAGAGACCTCAGAGACCTCAATTCAAGTCCCTCATTTTACAGCTGAGGAAACTGAGGCCCAAAGAAGTTGAGTGATTTACCTGAGGTCGCACAAGTCATTCAAGATAGATTTGAGCCCAGGCCTTCTGATTCGAAGGGTAATGCTTTTTCCCCCACTGTGCCATATTGCTTTTCATTCTGAGGACAGGGTAGGAACTTGGTGACAACCTAAGTTGTCATTTGCTTTTTTTTTCCCCTACCAGAATCCTCCTCCAAGGCCTTTTTCCTGAACAGATGGCCCATCTGCACACAAGCTATGTGACTAAAGTTTTCTTTAGAAGGCAGACACATGAAGCATTTGTTCTCCGGATTCCCAGGAGGATACTCAGCATGCTCCAGGCAAGTCTCCCCTACAACCAAGAGGTAGCCTTTCAGTCTTTGGTCTGCCTTTGCCCCTGAATTGCTGTTTCCTAGTGAAAAAGCAACTTTTGTTTCCCTTGCCTCCATCCATTTAGAGACTGATGGATACACCATTTCAGAGAAACCTTAGAGATCATCTACCAGGGGTGGGGAACCTATAGCCACAAGGCCACATGTGGCCCTCTAGGTCCTCAAGTGTGGCCCTTTGACTGAATCCAAACTTCACAGGACAAATCCCCTTAATAAAAGGATTTGTTTTGTAAAACTTGGACTCAGTCCTTTCATTTTGCAAATGAAGAAGTGGATGCCAAAAGAAAAGAAGTAATTTGCTCAAGGTTACACAGCCAGGGAATAACAGAGCTGGGCCTACAACCCAGGTCTCTTCACTCCTCAACCAATGGTTTTTCCATGACACTCCCCTGCCCTCTCTGAGATTCCATATCGGTTGGGCTCACCAATCTGATCCCAATACTTTCCTTCATGGCTTCCCACTCTTCTCCTGAGATGACCTGGGCTCCTCCCCCTACCTCATCATTTACCAGCCCAGAGCTGCTGCTAACTGTAGCTCCTTGGGTGTCCTGAGCTGCTGAAGACACATTTGAGGCAATTAATATCTTAAAATATGGCTAACTCAGCAGGCCATCCAGGGGCAGGCAGCAAAGCAAGCTGGCTGGTAGGGGAGGATACGTGTTTAACAAGCTGAGTCTGTGAATGTTCCTTTTGGGGGCAATTGTGGTGGAAAGGTTTGCTCATCAAACCATGTTTCTGAGAAGCAAGGAAAGAAGTCTGTTTCCTCTTCTGCAAAATGAGGGGGCTGTACCCAGTAAGTAAGAGGGTCGCTCAAATAGGCTTCAATTCTTTCCGCTGAAACACTCTATACTCCCAGTGCCTCCATTCAATTCAAGTTGACAAATATTATTTCAATTCAATTCAGCCAATATCAGGACCCCGCCCCATTTCTTCATCATGGAACCTCATCAAAGTTAGAATTTTTCAGACATCTGTTAGAATTTTTCAGAGATCTGTTTACTTCTCCCTTTTCCTGATGCTTCTTCTTATCACATCCTCATGACATGGACTCTCCTCTTCCCAGGTCACTGCATTCTCTGGAGTTGTCTGTGAGAGGTCCATTATCACTGGATTTGGAGTTTTAAGAGACTTCAGAGGCTAGAGGCTCTCTGGAGCAACCCAGAGGTGAGGCTGCACTATGTAGAGAAAAGAGCAATAGGCTTGGAGTTCAGAAGACCTGGATTCGAATCCTGCTTCTGACATTTCATACTTGTGTGACAATGAGTAGGCCACTTAACCTTGCTGAGCCTCAGTTTCCTCATCTGTAAACATGGGGATGATGATAATAATAGCACCTACCATACAAGGTTTTTGTGCAGGTTAGATGAAATAATGTGTTCTCCATGGCTAATTTGCAAATGTTTCATATGACTGTACATGTATAATCTATTTCAAATTGCTTGCCTTCCCAAGGAGAAGGGAAAGGAATGGAGGGAGGGGGAAAGAATATGGAACTCAAATTTTTTTTAAATGTTAAAAATTTTTGTTTACTTGACTATTGTGTAAATAAGTTTAATGCAAAGGTATATGTAGAACGTATATCTGATTCCATACCATCTTCGGGGGGGGGGGAGGGAGGGAGCGGAAGAAAATTTGTAACTCAAAAAGTTATAGAACTGAATGTTCTAAACTAAAAATAAAAAAAAACCTAATTTAAAAAAGGAACAAAATTTGTTTACATGTAATTTAGAAAAAATTAAATGAAAATTAAATGAAAAAATAATGTTGTCATTGGAAAGTAGTATGGCTCAGGGGTGGGGAAACCTTTGACCTATAGGCCACATGTGGCCTTTTAGGTCCTTGAGTGAAGCCTTTTGACTGAGTCCAAGTTTTACAGAACAAATCCTTTTATTAAGCGGCTCTGTTCTGTGCAGTTTGGATTGAGTCAAAGGGCCGCCCTTAAGGACCTAGAGGGTCATATGTGCCCTTGAGGCTACAGGTTCCCCAACCCTGGATACTGGAAAGACAGTATAGAATTTGGCTTCAAATCCCCACTTTCTTATATTACATTTGTTACCTTGACCTTTGTGCTTGTATCCCTGAACATAGTATCCCCTCAATAAATACATGTTGATTTGTTGACAGACCAAGTCACAACCTCTCTGCGGCCTACTCTCTTCTTCGGCAAAGGAAATAGATGAACTCTAAGGTCCTTTCCAGCCTTAAATCAATGTGCCCTCCATGTAAAGTACTCTGCCAAACTTTCAAGTACCATAGAAAAGTTAGCTACCATTATTATTATTAATACAGTTCTAGACAGATGAGACCCTCTCCTCACTGGCCCGGAACAAAGTGGTGACAGTGACTTTAGACTTGGAGTTTATTTTTTTTCATTATTGCTGTTATGGTTATTTCTTGAGGTTAGAGTGCTGCTGTCTCTGAAACAGATGTTTGTTGACTAAACAGCATTCCCCAGCACAGTGGTGGCAGTGAGACCCAGAAGTGAATGGGATACCAGGCGCCTGAGGGCCTGGACAAAAGAAAGGAGATATTTCATGGAATAACAGAATTTTAGAACTGGAAGAGACTTTAAAGTTAATCTAATCCAACCACATTCCCATCCACTCCCAGCAGTACAAAACAATTTATAGATGAGGAAACCAAGACCCAAAGAGGTTAGCTGATTTGCCCAAGGTTGGAGTCAGGTCTACTAGGTGACTCAGTGAATAGAGTGCTTGGCCTGCAATCAAGAAGAACTGAGTTCAAATCCCACCTCAGACACTTGCTAGCTGGGTGACCCTGGGCAAGTCACTTAACCTCTGTTTGCCTTAATCTACTGGAGAAGGAAATGGTAAAACCCTCCAGTATCTTTGCTAAGGAAACCCCATGGATAATAGGGCCCATGAGGTCATGAAGAGTTGGATGCAAATAAACAACAGAGTCAGGTCAGAAAGCAGCTCTTAAGTTCCTGCTAGGTACAAAGCACAGTGCTAGGCACTGGAGATACCAAAAAAAACAACACACTACTTGATTGTTAACATTCTAATGGGTCTGGAGCTACTGAATAGCTCATTTCTTCTCTTTACATGTCTGTCCCTGACCTGCTTTGACCATGGATGAAAATCATTAAAAATCTTCTCTGCTCCTCTCTTTTTAATGGTCACTTGGCAATAGAACCATTGCAAAGATTTATGCATCACCTTCCATCCAAGGAACATTTTTCATCAAGTTTGCCCACCCAAGCAGCAAAAAGCTGAAATGCAGGGATTCTGACAAAGTAAGGGAGTACCTATAATACAGTGCAGCCCCTCAAAAAAGTAATGTCCACAGTGCTTAGGGCCTGGCATTGGAATGCAAGCTTCTTGAGGGCAAGGACTTTTCCTTTATTGTCTGTGTATTCTCAGTGCCTAGCATTGTATCTAGCACATAGGAGATATCTAATAGATGCTTTTTGATTGATTTGCCAATTATAATAGGGTACAGAAGAGAATAAGCATTTATATGACACCTACTGTGTGCCAGACACTGTGCTGTGTTTTGTTGTTGTCTTTAACAAATATTCTTATTTGACTGTCACAACAACTCTGCAAGGTAAGTGCTATTATCCCTATTTTGCAGTTGAGGAAGCTGAGGCAAACAGAGGTTAAATGACTTGTCCAGGGGCACTTAGTAAACTTCTGAGGAAGGATTTGAACTTGGGTTTTTCTGACTCCAGACCCAGCTCTCTATCCATTACACCACCAGCTGCCTCTAACTTTAATACACATAGACACATCCTTGTTAAAAGTTCCTCTTGGGGGTAGCTAGGTGGCGCAGTGAGTAGAGCACCAGCCCTAGAATCAGGAGGACCTGAGTTCAAATCCGACCTTAGACACTTGACACACTTACTAGCTGTATGACCTTGGGCAAGTCACTTAACCCCAATTGCCCTGGCTTCCCCCCTCCAAAAAAAAAAGTATTTCATTTGACCCTTCCATGTGCTTGCTACTCAGCAAACCCATCCATGATACAGTAGATATGACAATGGAAGTCAGAAAACCCAGGTTCAAATCCCTACTCAAGCCCACTGATCTCTCTGGGACTTAGTTTCCTCATCTGTAAAATGAGAGGGTTTAACTAGATGACCTCTGTGGTGCCTTCCAGGTCTAGATCCAGGATCCCAGGGGCTCTGCCTATTGAGATGTTCCATTTTTCAAGGTTCAATTCTGACGCCATCTCCTCCATTAAAATTTCCCTCATTTCTACCCTCCCTCCACCCCCATAAGTGATCTCTCTCCCTTCTCTGATCTCTCATATCACTCTATCTAGGCCTTCTTTTTGTACTTATAAGTCATAATCCTTCATGTATTTGTAGTCTATTCTCCCTCTCCCACCAGACTGTAAACCCCTGGTAGGCAGGATTATGTCTTGTTTCATCTTGTATCTTTCATGTCCATTGCTTATACCATTTAATCTGCCAGAGATA
Source organism: Phalanger gymnotis (assembly GCA_028646595.1). NCBI lineage: Eukaryota > Metazoa > Chordata > Mammalia > Diprotodontia > Phalangeridae > Phalanger > Phalanger gymnotis. Next base: position 190,210,689 of record CM053627.1, read on the forward strand.
CAAACATGAAACAATCTCTGACCTCAAAGAGCTTTCATTTTCTCAGGAGAAAAAGGATGGACAGAGTAAATAGAAAATATATACAAATTAAATACAATGTAACTATGGCAGAGAAGGGCACTAGCGTCTGGGGGAGGGGAATGAGGAATGTGTTTTTACGTAGGAGGTAGTGCTTGAGCTTTGAAGATAGCTAAGGATTGTAAGAGATGTGAGGCAAGGCAAAGCAACAAACATTTATTAAGTGCCTACTACATGCCTCAGACACTAGTGTGACCCTGAGCAAGTTGCTTAAACCTGCTTGCCTCAGTTTCCTTATCTATAAAATAAGCTGGAGAAGAGAATGGCAAACTGCTCTAGTATCTCTGCGAAGGAAACCCCAAATGGGGTCACAGAGTCAGACACAACTTAAAACAGCAACAATTACACATGCCAGGCACTGGAGATACAAATGATAGTCCCTACACTCTAAGAGATTATATTTTTGAGGCAATTGGGGTTAAGTGACTTGCCCAGGGTCACGTAGCTATTAAGTGTCATCAGAGTAGATTTGAACTCAGGTCCTGAATTCAGGGCCAGTGCTCTACCCACCGCACCACCTAGCTTTCCCTAGGGAATAGACAAAACATAAAAGGGAATTGAAAAGGGAGCATGGGAGGACTTAGGGCTGCAAGGGGCTGATAAATGTTTAACTATAGGCTCTCCCCAAAAAAACATACACAGGATGCACTTTTCAATTTAATCTGCATTATTATTATTTTCTTCATAACTTTCTTAAGTCTAGATAATCACAAAAAAAAAAGTCAAATCTCGACTTGTAATATTTGGCAATTTCTAAGGTGTAAGGCCTCTGGTTTGGGTTACTTTAAGTTGTCTCCAACACATTCTTAGTTTAAGATATGGGAAGAAACCCAAATGGGGGAATGTTGGAGAATTTTGGGGAATCAGAAGCACAGATGGGAATCGAAGACCTGCATGGCAGAGGGATGCTCCATAGCGGGATGGCCTGGAGGGAAGTTCTAGGGTGAGAAGGCAGCTGAGTTAAGGATGCAAAATCCAGATAATCTAAAGCACAGCCAGGAGGGAAATGAATATTGGGGGAATACATACTCTAGGCATGGGGGTGAAATCAATGCAAAGGTACAGAAACCAGAGGCGGGATGGCATATGAGAGGAACAGTAACTAAGCCAGTTTGGCCAGACCTTAAGAGTATGTGAAGGGGAGGAATGCCAAGTAGAAAAGGAGGCTGGGGCCAGATTATGAAAGGCATCAAATACCAGAGACATTTGTATTTTATCCTAGAGGAAATGGAGAGTCACTGGAGCTTTCGGGGATGGGGGTAACACGTTCACACATGAGTTTTAGGAATGGCACTGTGGTAGCCATGGAGAGAATGGCGTAAAGAGAAAAGAGACGAGATGTGAAGATTAGTTGGGAAGTTATCGCAATAACCACGTCACGACGTGATGTGGGCTTCAGTGACGATGGAGGCTATGGAAGTGGGGAGAAGCGGGTGGCTCATCTGAATGAGAGGAAGATGATGGTAGAGAAGTTGGGAGGAAGAACGTGTTTAGGGGGACAGATGAGTTCTCTTGTGGATATGTTGAATTCGAGGTGCCTAATAAAAGTCGAATCGAACTGAATGCTCCATCACATTTCTAGGAAACCAATAGAATATTCTATCAATAATTTAATATGAATTTGTATGCTTCTAACAAAAGGCCAAGTTCCTTTTGCCCAATAAAAGGTATGCTATGGACCATCTAACTCCTTCATTAATTGACTTCGTTGTCTCTGGGCTTATCATTTGGTTTATGTTCTGTGAGTCCACCCCAGCAGAGATCTTCGTAAGGGAATCAGCCTCAATCTTAAGGGCTTGGTTTCCATCCTTTATTCATAATGGCCACTCCAACCCCTAGACTACTCTCCTTACCCGCTGAATCTGAATCTGGTCTAAGAAGGAGGCCTCAAGAGCTGGGCAAAACCCAGAATTTGGCAAGATGTTTGAGAAAAGTGGCAGGGACCACGGATGCCCTAAAAACCATGCAGACTGTTTTGAAGTCATCCTCTGATCCTGACTATGCCCCATTAAGTTTTGAATTGCTTTAACTATTGGCCACCTTCCAACAGCTAAGCATAATTACATCTGCTGAGAGCTTTAAAGTATACAAAGTTCTTTACATATATTATCTCAGAGGAACCTCACAATGACCCACGAGGCAGTTGCTACAGGTATTATTATGCCCATTTTACAGAAGAAGAAAATAAGTCTCAGAGAGTTTAAATGATTTGTCTAAGTTTACACAGATAGTGTCTGCAGCTGAATTTGAACCCAAGTCTTCCTAACTTCCTAACTTTCTCTGTCCAACCCCACCCAACTTAGTCTTAAGGTGAATGCCATTCAATCTAAGTTGCGTAGAGACAGACTCTTTTGTTTAAACTGAGTGGAGACCGATCCCTTTGTCTAAACTGTCCAAGTCTTGGGCATGGGGGTGAGGGTAGATATAGAGGTAGTCTCTCAGTCCAAGGGTGACATGATGCTACTCTCACTTTGTCTACTCTTCCATATTGACCTGTCAATCAATGGTCATAAACCAAACCCCCGTTGAAAGGTCAGGCAAGCATGGAAAGCAATCCCCTACAGCAATTGAAGGGCGCGAATTACTAGTGGCACAGAGTCGGTTCAAGCCAGGAACTATTTACTGGGTGCCTACAGAAAGGACAGCTCTACCTTAGATTGGGGTTAGGGGGAAAGAAAGGAGAGGTGCATTAGAAAATAAATACGCATCAAGAAATTAATGCTAAAGCTGGGCAGCCAGGCAGTAGACGTGCATTAGAAATGAAACATGGCCTCAAGATGAGTTAGACAGCCAGGCAGTAGACAGATTAGGGTACTGGAACTAGAAGAAGGAAGACCTGAGTTCAAATTTGACTTCAGACACTTACTAGCTGTGCAACCTTGGGCAGATCACTAAACTTCACTGAGCCTCCATATCTTCGTCTGAAGATGGAGACAATAAAAGCACCTATGCTGTTGAGATTGTTGTGAAACTAAAATGAGACAACCTTTGTAGAGCATTTTGTAAACCTTAAAGCCCTATGTAAATATTGTTGTAAGACCACAGTGGAAGGTCGCCTAGAAAGACAATATACATGATTACAACGATATAAATGGAAAAGAACAACAGGAACAAAAGGAAATTAAATGTCACATAATTACACCAATTGAACTTGACCTCGGAGGAGAAAATGTAGGTCCTTCCCTTTTTTGTAGAGGTGGTGGACTGTGGGTGTGGAAGTTGACATATACTGTTGGACTTAGTTGAAGTGCTGGCTAATTTTGCCAGATAGCATTTTCTCCCTCTTTCTTTTTTAATCCACTTTACCAAGGGTGGCTTGCTGGATTCTGATGGGGGAAGGAATATACAGTCTTCCCTTTCATATCTCAACTTTCCCTGTTGTGGTTTCAATAATCACGGGTCAGCATAAGAAATCAAATGGGAATTTTGGATGAGTTTTGCAGAAGCCAGCAGATGACACAAAAAGTTTAGGAACTCAAAAATGCGTAAAATATGTGTATACCATGGTATAATATCAACATATTTAATCTTTTAATACCATAATAATTCACTTCTTCTCTGGTACGAAGGGAGGGCCCAAAAATATTATGCACATTGATCGTGGGAATGCTGCACCCTCAGCTCCCATGGTGTGGAAGGTATTCAGAATTTAGTGATACAAAAAAATACCAATTTTTTAAAAAAGAAGTTAGCCTGGAGTCATGAGCCAAAATCAATGAGACAAAATTCAAAGGAATAAACCATAGAGTCCTGTACCAGCCTAGGGTGGGAGAGGCATGGCTAGATCACAAGCCAGCTGCTTCTGTGAAAAAGACACAGGGTTCTTTAGTGGACCTCAAGCTTAAAATGAATCACCAATATGGCAAGATGGCTGAGAAGAAATGGTTTAAGGGAGGTAAACATCCTGCATTGGGCAGATCAGTGGGTAGTTCTGTGCTCACCTTTGGGTGCCATTTTCAGAGGGACATTGCAAAACTAATGTGATGAGTCAGTGGAGAGTGACTGGAAATGAGGTTATGTGAGCTTTGGTTAAAAGTGCCCCACATAGGCACTTTGTCCCGTAGCTTTACTTACAGTCGAATGCCAAGTATTCTAGTTATCTATGTGTCAGGAGGACTTAGTGGGTAAGTTTTAGGGAGCTACCTGAAGCAAACAGAGGCAAAAAGGATTGACCAGGTCACGAGTGCCAGAAGTAAATGTGAACCTAGGTCTTCTTGACTCCAAGCCTAGGACTTTATTTGCTATTCCATGTTACCTCTACATATATACTAGCTGTTTAATAAATATTTAGTTAATGAATGAATGATCAAATGAATGAATGATGATGGAGTCCCTTGACCCAAGTACCATATGGAGAAGGTTTTCATCACTGCTGCCTGAGCCAATGCTACTCTATCTGAGAACAGCAGCCCTAGCATCCTTTGGCTCTCTCACTAATTAGACTTCTTCCCAATACCAAGGGTATTCCAAAGCAAGATGTGAAGATAGGTTGAGTTCATATACACATTGGGCCTTGAGAGAAATGATTATTAATAACTAATGATTTGGGGAGATTCAGCTATGTACCTGTTTCTATTTTCAAGACCTCAGTCCCTGAAGGCTGTTAACCTTCACTATCCAACCCCACCCAACCTCACAAGGAATCTCTCTAGTCTAAGGTGAGTTCCATTCAATCAAGCTTGGGGGAGACAGACCCATTTGTCTAAATTGCCTAAAGTTGGGGGTGGTCTGGGTATAGAGATAGTTTCTCTGTCCACAGGTGACATGATGTCACTCTCAGTCCCTCATTGTAATATTCATTCTCTCATTAATTGTTAACCAATCAGAGTTGATTTCCACTCTGGGGAACACCTACTCTTTGCAAGGAACTGTGAGCCCACTACCATGATTGCCTTTTGGTCCAAGATAGATGATCAAATGACCATCTTTCTATTAATAAATGCGCTGGCCTTATTAATAAAATGTTTACATCACCCAGAAATTGTATCTCTTGAATCTTTTAAATCAACACAACTCAGAATCCCTTTCCAGTGCCCTACACAATTGATATGTTTTCCTCTTTAGCATTTCCTGAGGTCTGAGCCCTCACAATGATTATATATGGCTGGGATTATCCTTACAGACCCTCTAAGGATCTTCCTTAGAGATCTTCCTTAATTTTAGCTTCCATACCTGCACTTGGCTAGCGGTGCCTAGACCTGAGAAGTCCCCTAGCTCTAGTCATGTTTTCTCACTTGCACAGTGCCAATGAGTAGCAATGGCCACTTTACTTTGGGAGTTGGGAAATGGAATGACCTATTTATTTTCCCTGCAGACAGTTTGTTCTTTTGATAAACTACGGTTTTACTTTATTTTCTTAACGACAATAGCGGATTGTATTTTCTCATGATTTAGCTTCTTTTTTCCCCCTTGTTAGACTTTGACTATAAATAGGAGATGCTTTGTTCTGTCTACTTTGGATTGTAATTGCAAACATAAACCAAGGAAGACACTCTCAAGCCTTTCCATGTCTCTCAGTCGTTCTCCTATGAGTAGGCAGTCACACAAACAAACTGGCTGCTTTGTTTGTATTTTCTCTGAAGTCACAATTTCTTCCTCTAAATGTTTATGCATTCCAGCATCAAATAACTTGACTTGAGCCTTGAGAACTTAGGAATCAAGATTTATGGTATTTTAATATTAGTTTGAACATGTGTATTTAATGTGCATGGTTAATTGGAGTAATTAGTATTCTTTCATGCCCAGTCTAAGCCTTTGCTGAAATTAACATAGAACTGTTATTTTTAGTGGGATAACTGAAGAACTTTTATTCTGAAAGTGAACCAAAATGGGCAGCCACCAGGTCCTGTGTGTCTGTAGGAGAAGAGAGTAGCTAACATCACCATTCAGTCCTAGCCCCAGACCATCCGTTTGGGAGATTCTCCAGGCCTCATCTGGTTTCCCCAGGTTTTGAGCTCTTTTGTTGAAGGGCACAAAGATGCCTATCTCCAATTGGTGATGGCATTCTATAATGGTTGGGTGCTAAGGGCACCTGTGTAGGAATAAGACCAGAAAGAATTATAGAAAGTTAGACCAGGGAAGAATAGGGTCACAATTGACAGCTGGAAGGCAATTCATTTTATAGATGAGGGAACTGAGTTCCAGAGACATTGCACAGGTGATAAATGGGAAAGGCAGAATTCACATTCATGTCTTGTGATTTTTAATTTATCATTCTTTTTACCAGAATAGGAGTTCTTAGGGGCAGCTAGGGAGAACAGTGGATAGATCACTGGACCCGGAGTCAGGAAGACCTGAGATCAAATCCAGCTTCAGAAACTTCCTAGCTATGTGACCCTGAGCAAGTCACTTAACCCTGTTTGCCTCTGTGGCTCTGTAAAATGAGCCAGAGAAGGAAATGACAAACCACTTCAATATCTTTGTCAAGAAAATCCCAAATGAAGTCACAAAGAGTCGGACATGACTGAACAGTAACAACTACAGGAGTTCATAACCGAAGTTCCTTGAACTTCTTTTAAAAAATATTTTGATAACTACTTCAATATAATTGGCTCCTTTTGTAATCTAAAGCATTTAGTTAAATACATTTAAAAACATTATTCTGAACAGTCCATAGGCTCCACCAGATTGTCAGAGGGGTATTTGGCACAACAAAGGTTAAGATGTCTTCCATCCCTAAATCTGATGATTTCCCAAGATTTGAAAAATGAAAGGTCATCTCTGTGAAGACATACTGCAATGTTATGGGTCTAGTGTAGTAGCAGGTGTTCTTCATTCAAACTGTTTCAATGAACATTTCATCCACCCACAGGTTATTTGTACTCTAGTCAGCGGTAACTCTTTTCTATAGGCTTCCCTGCCCCCAGTTTGGTGCCTCATTGCACCAAATCACCGTACTATGTTACTTCTTAGACATTTATCTAGTCCAACCCTCCCTTCTTCATTTTACAGAAGGGAAATTGAGGCCCAGAAAGATGAAGAGATTTCCCCTTCCAACTCAGAAATTCCATTTATTCCTAACATGTTCTTACTCTAGAACACAGTGGAAAGAAGGTTTACATTAGATATAAGCAAGATTTTCTGGCAAGAAAAATTCTTGGACCTTTCTAAAGGTGACATTCTCCCTTAGAGATTTTTAAGAACAGACACCCTTCACTATGGGGTAATTTGGGGCAAGGTGTGTCCTCCTATCTTGCTTCCCTTAAGAGAAAAGGTCTAGAGTGGTTGCTAAGAGTCTCTTATAGTCTGAAGAGTTTATGATTTTAAAGCCACCAGCTGTTTTAACAGATGTGACCCCAGAGACTAAATCCTTTTCTTTGACAAAGATGATTCTGGGACGTATTTGAGCTGTCTGAGTAAGCTGGCATGAATCTTTGCCTTGTAGGTTGTCAGGACTGCTCTCATTTTGTTGGACTCATCTATGACTCACTCAACAGGCAGGATTTCCCCCTTTGGCTTTTATTTTTTCTATTTCTCATCATGTTCTCTGTTATTCTTTTGCTTCTTTCTGTCCATCCATCTGTCTCTCCCTTCTGCTCTCATCATCTTTGTGGTTTGGAGGAGGCAAACATATTGTTCTCTGCTAAACTAATTCTCGCTGATATCAAGGTTCTTTTCTTTATGGCTTGGCATCTTCTACGCAGCTCCCGCTTTGTACACTTTCCTGTTCCTGTATCCCCATCATTGAGGTATCATCACTCAATAACCATCTAGCAGCAGTAATGCCTTTCACATGGAAAAAATTGCTTTTTATTGATGGCAAATGTTATAATGTACTTTCATGTCAGGATAAAGAATGAAAGGAGATGCATTTTATTGGCTACACAAAACTAAGATGCTACCCCGTGTGAAAGTCTCTGGAATGTGTACTGACAAAGACACTAGCAAAGGGCAGAGGAGGATGGGGTGGTACAGAGAAAAAGGCATCTTTTGATCTCACATTAGGGACAGTCCCAACATCATCCTAATAAATCATAAAGTCCAGTAATAACGGTAATACCCTTGTATATTTGTATAGTGCTTTATACTTTGAAAAGCACTTTCCTATTCATTTGCTTACATACATTTATATATATGTACATATATTTTATTGTTTTCCCCCAATTACGTGTTAAAACATTTGTGGTTTTTTTTTAAGTTTTGAGTTTCAAATTCTACCCCTCCATCTCTCCCCTCCTCCCTGTCTGAGATGATGAGCAATCAGATATAAGTTATACATATATAAACATGTAAAAAATTTCCATATTAGCCATTTTGTACAAGACTAGAATAAAAGAAAAAGAATGAGAATGGAAAATTGCATGCTTCAGTCTATATTCAAACAAAATCAGTTCTTTCTCTGGAGGCAGACAGCGATTGCATCTCTGTCTTATGAGAGGGGTAAAATATTTGACTTCTTATTTGGCAAGTGAAAAAAATAATAACTCAGCAAAGTTACCACTCTATGATATTAACAATACAAATATTAGTACCCTAAAATAATATAACACTAATATAAAATGGAGTGGCTAGATGGCATAGCAGATAGAGTGCCAGCCCCGGAGACAGGAGGACCTGAGTTCAAATCTAGCCTCAGACACCGACTAGTTTGTGTGACCCTGGGCAAGTCACTTAACCCTGTTTGCCTCAGTTTCCCCATCTGTAAAATGAGCTAGAGAAGTTAATGGCAAATCACTCCAGTATCTTTGACAAGAAAACCCCAAATGGTGTCCCAATGAGTCAGACACAACTAGTAGGCTAAACAAAAAAAATGAGATATCTATAAAGTAGCTTGCGAATCTTAAAATGCTAGTTATTATCATTTTTATATCCTCATTTTACAAAGAAATAGACTGATGCTGAGAGACATTAAGTAATTGGTACTGCCAAACATGTCTATCATCAGAAGAAACAGAGGCATAGGGAGGTTAAATGACCAAATTCAAGGGTCCGATCAGCCCAGTAGTCTAGAAGCCAATTGTCCAGTGGGTAGGGCCTTAGGTGAATATGAGAAGGGAGCACATTCCACGTAGGGAGGACATTTTGTGCAAACACACAGAAAATGGAAAGTCACGTATAGAGAGCAAATCGGCCAAGATGCTGGAGCATAGAATAACCGCAGTAAGCTTGGAAAGGTGGGCTGAAGTCAGATTGTGAAGGGCTCAACAGAGGAGTTTATAGGTTAGCTTGGAGGTGATGGGGAGTCACTGAGGCTTCTAGGAAAGAATAGGGAGGAATTACTTAAATCTGTGCTTTTAGAATATCAATTTGGCAGCCATGAGGAAAATAGATTTGAAAGGAGAGAGAACGGAGGCAGGTAGGTTATTAAAAGGTTATTATTAGGAGGTTATTAAAAATCTCAGTCAAAAGAACATGAGAGCCTGAACTAGGACTGTGACCGTGTAAGTGAAGATAAGGGACAAGATACAAGAGATGTGGTGGGAGAAGAAGCGATAAGACTAGCTAGGGGTGGGGCATATGATTAGAAAAAGTGGGTGAGGGAGAATGAAGAGTCAAGAATGATGTCAAGGTTGTAAATTGATAGCTGGATAGATGGAAGGATGGGGGTACCCTCGGCAGAAATAGAAAAGTGATAGTGGGCTTGGTAGAAAATAAAATGAGTTCTGTTTTAGACATGTTTAGTTGGAGATGTCTATAGAAGAGCCAGTTGGAAACATCCAGCAAGCAGTTGAGGATATGGGATTGAAGCTCAAGAAAAAAAAAAGTAGGATTGGTGATGTGACGTATATTTCTACTTCGTATATGTGGATATATAGCTATGAGAATTGTCTATGTGGAGATGATAAATGAACTCATAGAACTTTAAAGAGAAAGAGAGAGACTGAGAGACAGAGGAGAGAGAGAAGGAGAGAAAGAGAAAAAGACAGAGG
>CM053627.1:190221135-190241507 GCA_028646595.1 Phalanger gymnotis
AGCTCTGCTTCCGCAGCTTCCTGCCTCAGCTGTAGTTGTCCCTTGGCTCGCCTCTCCTTGCAGCCGCCAACCCTCTGGCGTTCTCAAGCCCCGCCTCAATGACCAGAGACCATTGGTTCCCGAGTTGGCCCCTCTTAAGTCATTAATCTACACCCACACAGGTTTCCCACCTGATAGGGCTTTGGGCCTGGGGCTTAGCACTTAACAGCTGAAAGTACTTCCACTCAAAAGAAACAAAAGCCATGCTAAGGAGACAATTTTGCTTAACAACACAACTAGTCATTCCAAATCAGAATGTAATTAAAGGACAAATGCTTCCCTCCATCTGATTCCCTGGCTTCAGCAATAAGAGCCTTGAATGATAGATTATCTTTCTCTAAGTGTAACTTGCAAAGACACAGGTGCAATGTATGCTACATTTTATCGCTGTCAACATAGCCGTAGGCCTTGCAATCCCAAGGGCTTCCAAGAAAAAGAACCAAAGCTTCCATTCCATTCTTTAAGGCAGGCCCCTTTGTCATTTAGTGGTTCCTGAACCCCTCCTGAATCCTCATCAATTTGATGTTCCAAGAAGGTTTGTGCTAAAAATTCTTTAATGGTGGCTTATGGAGCGAATATCATGAGCAGCATGTTAAATTCCTCTAGGGATTTACAACACTTCTTTGTCGTTGTTGAAAAGAGTTTGCCAAACAAAAGAATACTGGGAACCACTATCCTATATCTACACAGGTAGTGAGACAAACTGCTAATAGGGAATGGTTTGAGGGGCCTGCTCTGCCCTCAGATACCCTGTACAGGTTGACCATGGCCCCAACCTCTCTTCTCTTAACTTGACCTCAAATTATAAGCCTGAGACAAAACAGAAAAATAATAAAGACAAAACAGTAAAATGACAAATGTTGGAGAAGATGTGGGAAAGTTGGAACACTAATTCATTGTTGGTGGAGCTGTGTGCTGATGCAACCATTCTCGAAAGCAATCATGCCCAAAGAGTTATAAAAATGTGCATATCCTTTGACCCAGCAATACCACTTCTAGGACTGTATGCCAAAGAGATCATATAAATGGGAAAAGGACCCACATGCACAAAAATATTTATAGCAACTCAGAAATTGAGGAGATGCCTATCAATTGGGGAATGGCTGAACAAGTTGTGGTATATGAATGTAGTGTAATATTGTTATATATAAGAAATATATATGAAATATGAATATATGAAATATATATAAGAAATGATGAACAGGTAGATTTCAGAAAAACCTGGAAATACTGAAATGAATTGATGCTGAGTAAAGTGAGCAGAACCAGGAGAACATTGCACACAGTAACAGCCACAGTGTGCAATGACTGATTTTGATAGACCCTTCTCAGCAATGCAAGGACCTAAAACAATTCCAAAGGACTAATGATGGAAATGCCATCTTCATACAGAGAAAGATCTATGGAGTCTGAATGCAGGGTGAAGCAGACTATTTTCTTTTTGTTTTGTTTTCTTTTTCATGGTTTCTCCCACTGGTTAGAATTCTTCTATACAACATGAATAATGTGAAAATATGTTTAATAGGAATGTATATGTGGAGCCTATGTCGGATTGCATGCCGTCTTGGAGAGAGAGTGGAGAGGGAGGGGGAGAAAATTTAAAACTTATGGAAGTAAATATTGGCAACTAAAACAAATAAATTAACTAATAAAAAAATTATAACCCTGGGAATATCACCTCTGGTTTTCTCCCAAAACACAAGTAAACAAAATAAAGCAAAACAAAACAAAAAACCAGGGATATTGTCTCCAGAAAGACATTATAAGAAGACATGTGCTTAGCCAGACCCTAGTTATGAAAGACAACACTGAGCAATGGAGGACTCATGGAGTTTCTCTCCACTCTAATCCATCCTTCACTTAGCCACTAAAATCATTTTCCTAAAGTGCAGGTCTGATCAGGTCACACCTTGCTCCTACTCAATAAACTCCAGTGGTTTCCCATTGCCTCTAGGGTCAATTACAAAATGAGTTTGGCATTCGGAGCCCTTCACATACACATAAGCCATATGCCTTTCTAGCCTTCTAAAACCTTACTCCCCAATATGTACCCCAATGACAATGGCTTCCTAGTTCCATGCTCCTGACATTTGTCTCTCATCCCTAGAACACTTCTCCTCTGACTTCCTTTAAATCCCAACTAAAATGCCAACTTCTTCAGGAAGTTTTCCCCAAGCTTCCTTAATTCTAGTACCTCACCTCCCCCCATTAATTATTTCCTATTTATCCTATACATAGCTTGCTTTGTATATATTTATTTGCATGTTGTCTCCCCGTTAGAGTGTAAGCTCCTTGAAAATAGGGACTATCTTTTGCCTCTTTTTGTATCCTTATCACTTAACACAGTGCCTGGCATACAGCAGATGCTTAATAAATGTTTACTGATTGATTGAGAAGGCCTGCATTGGAATCCTAGCTCCAGTACTTCCAGATGTGTGATCTTGGATAAGCATTTCATCTATCTTAGCCTAAGTTTTGTTATCTGTAAAACTGAGACTAAAGATGCTTATACTACCTACCTCCCGGAATTGTTATGAATATTCATTAAGATGATGTCTACATAATGTTTTTTATATACTGCACAGTTGTTCAGCAGTTACACAAATGACAGCTGTTATTATTGGAATATTGAGAAGCCCTCTAGGCCTCTCCTTTTAGCACATTGATGGTGAAGTGGCTTATCAGATTAGCAAGTTGTCACCTTAGAAGGCTCACAAAATGCATTCCATAAAATAGTGGCTAGTCTCACTGAGGAGAAGGGCAGAATGAGAAGCCCTTATCTTCCCTATATTCTAAATTTGGCTGCTTGATAGGAGGCAGTTTAAGGAAGGAGAGGAAGAAGTTAGTCAACATGCACTTTTTTTAAGGGCCAGCTATGTTTAGGCATTCTGCATGCCCTGGATATGCAAAGAAAGACAAATATTTCCCCTGTCCCCAAAGAGCTCACATTATAATGAGAGAGACATCTAAATAATTAAAGAGGGACAGCATAACAGGCATGGGAACCAGCCATGCAACAACATGGAGTCAGGAAATGAAATATCAAGCGTAAAGAACAACAAGAAGGCGAGTATAACTAATTTTTTTCCTTTGTCATCCAATGTTGCTCATATTATGCATTTTAAAAATGATATTTTCCCCCAATTACATGTTAAAACGATTTTGAACATCTTTTTTAAATTTCGAGTTCCAAATTCTATTCTTCCGTCCCTTCCTCCCCCCGCCCCCTCCCTGAGACAGTAAGCAACGTGATATAGGTTCAGTATAACGAAATTGTAGAGAGAGTTTAAGGAGACTGGGAAGGTAAGAAAGGACCACGCTGCAGAGGGGCGTAAATGTCAAAAGGAAGATGTTAAATTTATTCCTGGAGGTAATAAGGAGCTACTGGAACTTGTTGAGTACGGGGATGACGTTATCGGATCTAAGCTTTAGGAAAATCATTTTATCAGCTGACTCAAGGATAGATTAGAGGGAGATGGGGGGAGGATTTGAGGCGGGGAGACCAATTAAAAAATGATTGCAACAGTTCAGGTGAGAGGTAATGAAGGTCTGTGCTATGGGAGCGGATGTGTGTAGAAGGAGATGTATACAAGAGATGTTGGGAAGGTAGAAAGGACAAGATTTACTAAGAGGTTGAAACTGAAAAAAAAATGCAAAAAAGTGTGCACGAGGAATAGAGGATGACACCAAGGTTGTAAATCTGGGTGACTTGAAGGAGAGTTGTACCTTCAATAGCGATAGGAAATTAGAGAAGGGGGAAAGGTTTGCAGGGGGCAGTGATGGCTGAGTCCTGTTTTGAACATGTTGAGTTTGAGCTGCAAACAGACATCCAGTTCAAGATGTCCAAAAGGCAGTGGTGGTGCAAGACTGGATCTTAAGAGAGAGGTTAGAAATTAATTAACTAATTAAAATTAAAAGAGAGAGGTTAGGGCTAGATATATAGATGTAGGAATCATTTGCATTGAGAGGATCCTTGAATCTATGAGAGCTGTTGAGAGTAGTCACCAATGAGAGAATGTAGATGGAGAAGAGAAGAGGGCCCAGGACAGAGCCTTGAAGGACCCCCAAAGTTAAGAGTTGTTCCTTGGATCAAGATCTAAGAAAGGAGACTGAGGAGTGGTCAGACAGGTAAGGGGAGAACAGTGTAATGAAAATCTAGAGAGGAAAGAGTATCCAGGAAGAGAGTGCTCAATGATACCTAAGGTTGCAGAGAGGTCAAGAAGGATGAGAATTAAGAATAGGAAATTGTTTTTGGCAATTAAGAGATTATTAGTAACCAGACTGAATAGTTTAAGGAGAATACGATGTTGGCAACCAGATCAAATGAGGGAATGGGAATAAACTGAGAAGAGGAAGGAAAGTACCTAGAGGAGCTAAAGAGTTGGGATGAAGAGGGCAATGGAAGAGCTTGTGACCAAAGATCAGATTCCTTAGCCTGGCATTCAATGTCTCACCTTCAGGACCTCATTGCCAGTTTCTCCTTGACACCAACTTGTACTACCCCTTGCCTCAAACCTTCCTACCTTCATGTCTTGGCCCAGGCTACTACCTCAGCCTGGAATGCCTGCTCTGCTCCTCTCTGCCCATTTGAATTCTACCCCACCTGTCTTTCAAGAACTAATGGCAGGGTCACCTCTTCCGGGAAGCCTTCTGTGCCATCACTGGCCTGTAGCGATTGGTCCTCCCCATCTAGTGGTCCCCAAAGGCAACCCAGCTGTGATGCTCTGATTTAACACTAACGTACAGCATTACATGGTAAGTTACTTAACATCTCTGGGCCTCAGACTACTGATCTGAAACGTATAAGATTGGACCCCCTCGGGTTCCTTCCGGATCTAAATCTATAATGCTATAAATACAGGAGTGGGCTGGAGCCACCTCATGATGGCTCATGAGAGCCGATTATTAAATTTTCTGTGTTAGCAATTACACCATGGAATCAGCAAACACACTAAATCAGGGCTCGATTTATTGTTTTATTGATTGTCTAGACTTAAGAAAGTAATGGAGAAAATGTTATTAGTGCAGATTACACTTAAATGTGCATCCTGAATATTTTTTTTTCAGAGAATGTGTTGCTAAGCACGTTGTTGTCAACAACCCCCTGGTTTGATCCCATAATTTAGAACCTTTTTCTGAGGTTCCAAATAGCGGCCTTTTTAACTCTGATTGGGGAGGGGAAGAGTTATCACTCATAATCAGGAACCATGATCTGAGCTGTATACATATTCCTTCTCACTTAGGGTTGTGAAAGATGACCTGGCCCCCTGCAAGGGTTCATCCCTGGACAGTAGCACAGACTTACATTATCTAGTTTCTATAGCCCATGTCTCTGATTCTTTCTGCAGCCTTAACTCCCAGAGAGCAGGAAAAGTGACCCTGAGAACACTCTAGTCTTACTTTAGAAGACACATGCTCCCCAACCTTTCTCTTTTTCCTTCTTTTTTTTTAATAAAAAACACACCCTCACACATCCATAGCCTTTGTAGATAAGCTGACACTTGGACGCAAAATAAAGGAAAATTTTTATTATTGTTTGCCATTTGAAAATGATTATCGGATGGGATGATTTATATTGGAGAAGACAGCGTGCAGTTAAGATCCTGGAGAGGGTTTACCCTAAACCTATCTAAGCTCAAACTACCTTCCCTCTTCTCATCAATCACTAACTTTGTGGAGACTGTCTAGTGGTGATTTTGACTGAATGCCTACCCTCACAAATTCGGATAAGATACCTTCTAAGTAGATTGGGCAGGGGTCGGGAAGGAAAGGGAATGGAGAATACTGAGGAATTGTAAAGAAATCCTGATCTTGTAGGATCATAGCTGTAGAGCTAGAAAATACCTTAGTAGTCAAGTCCATCCCCTAATTTTATAGATGAGGAAACCAAGGCAGAGTCTTAAGTGACTTACCCAGGGCCACACAGCTAGTAAGTGTCTGAGGGAGGATTCAAATTCAGGTCTTCCTGATTCCAAGTCCAAGCATGCTATATACACTATGCTACCTAGCTGCCTGATAATAATTGTTTCATTTGGCTTGGGTTTTTTTAGTTGACTTGCCTTTGAGCCAGGTAGGAGGCACAGTGGATAAAGCATTATGCTTGGTATCAGGAAGACCTAAGTTCAAATCCAACCTCAGCCACTTACCAGCTGTGTGGACCTGGGCAAGTCACTTAACCCCTGTTTTCACAATTATAAAATGGAGATAGTAGTATCAGCGTTGTTGTGAGGATCAAATGAAATAACATTTATCAAAAACACTTAGCAGAGTGCCTGAGACATAGTAGGTGCCATATAAATGCTTATTCCCTTCCCTTAATGATAATTTCATCCTTCAAAAAGTAGAGGAAATAATAAGGAATATTAGATCTGATTCTCACTAGCTGGGAGGAGAACTCACTATAGAGGTACCGGTGATGAGAACTTTTGGGGAGAAGTGATTATTCCATCTTAGAATTTGTGACAGAAGGGAATAACACTTAAGCTTGGTCTGATATACACCCTCCATCTTGGAACAGGAGATCCCAATGGTATATGCAAGACCCCACAACCTAAAATTCTACCGGGAGCATCAGACAAAGAGGGGTAGGTAGTTTTCTAGAAATAGAGAGTTCTCAGAAATTCTGAAGGCATAAAGAGAAAAAAATTCCAAAGGGGAAGAAAACGGGGAGTTGTCCAGAGAGATAAATGTGATGTGGATGTACAGGGAACTCACAGACCAACTTGAATTTTTAAAAAGTTACCATAGAAGCAAGGTCAGGAAGCAGAAGCTGAATGCAAAAGAGAAAACAATCCCATAAGGACAGATGAGCCAAGGGTTGTAAGGACTGCTTAGGACAATTAAAATGGATTTTTGAAAGAAGAGGATCAAAATAAAAAGCGGATACTGCTAAGGAGTAGATGGGTGTGGGGGGAGACAATGGTAATGGATGATGGAAAGCAGAACTACTAACTTTTCTATTTTCTCTGCAAAGGAGAATGATATTTGGATGAGAAGGATAGATTTTAAAATATCTAAAAGAGGAGTTGCCCAAGATAAGTAAGAAGATAATAAGAGAGCACAAAGTTGTCCTTGGTGAGCTCAGGCTACCAGAACCAGACAAACTATACCCCTAAGGAATGAAAAGACCTATAAATATGATTGTTGAGCTTTGTCAGATATCTTGAAAAGCCTGGAGAAAAGAAGACAGATGTCTCAAGTCTAGAGAAGGATGAGTTTCCTGACATTCAAAAAATAAAAAAATTAAAATAAAATAAAATGAAATTTAGTCAACAAACTACATACCAGGATCTTGGCTTTGGTTCCTGGTAAAATTCTAGAATTTGTCATCAAAAAGATCATTCGTGAATAACAGTTAAGAAAGGAAGTGATACCAGCGGGGCTTCGTTAGGAACAGATCATGCCATACTAACTTCTTTTTCTCTTTTGACAGGGTTACTAGATAAGAGAATCAGGGGAATGCTAGGGCAAAAAAAATCACTTTGAAGAGAGTATTCATCAACACAAAGATGGAGATATGGGCAAGATGATAGCACAGTTAAATGGCTTAAGAATTGGCTGAATGACCCACCCCAAACAGTAATCACTAATCTCTTTGTTTTATGCTATTTATCACTTTTATTTATCAGTTGGATAATAAAGTCCCAAGTGGCATGTTTATCAAGTTTTTAGCAGGCACAAAGTTGGCAGGGATATGAGTATTTACTAAGTCAGAATCCCAAAATATTCTCTATGGGCTAGAACACTGGATCCTAGCTAATAAGCTGAATATTAATAAGGATAAATGTAAAGTCTTAATAGTGGGCTCAAAAAAAATCAGTTTTACAGGTGTAAGAAGGGACAGCTACGACTCCAGTAAGCTGAAATCTCAGCATAAGTCATCATGATCTTAGTACACAAAGAGTCATAATGCCTAGAACTAGCAAGGAAACAGCCCCATTGAACTCTGCCCTTGTCTGACCATATCTTAACACCACTGAGTTCACCATTAAGTTTTGAGCACTATATTTTAGGAAGAACATGATACCCTGGAGGATGTACACGGAAGACCAATCAGGACATGCTATATAAAAATAGTCAGTCGAAGGAATTTTAGTTCAATTGAAGAAGAGAAAATTTGGGCTTGTCTTAAAGGAAATGTAAGATTGTCATGAAGAATAAAGAGTAGACTCGATTTGTTTGACCTCAGAGGGAAGAGCTAGGAGCCATGGGAGGAAGTTATAGAGAAGCAGATTTCAGTTTGATAAGAAGAAAAACTCCTTACCAATTCATTAAAGATGTCCAAGAGTAGAATAAGCCGCCTGAGAGGTAATGAGTTTTTCCTCACTAGAGATCTTCAATTGAAGATTGGATAACCATTTGTTGGGGACAGGAAGTTCATTGGTGTAAAAAGTACCTCAAAGCCATCTAGTTCAACTCCCTCATTTTATCGAGATTAAGTGATTTGCCGAAGGTCACACAGTTAGTAAAGTCCAAGGTATAATCTGAACCCAGCTCTCCTAAATTAGTCCTTTTTCCACTGCACCACAGGCACAGATTTGATTAAGTATCCTCCATGGACACCCTTCCAACTCTAAGATTCTGTGATGCTGGAAGTCTCGGATGTTTCTCCTCTCTGTGAATGTGAACTCCCTAACAATTAATTCAATAATCTTTTCTCACGTTTTGATAGCATTTTATAGCCTGCAAAGTATTTTCTTCAGAACAAGTCTGTGAAGTTGTTTGTGCAAACACAGTTTTCCCCATTTCACAGATGAAGAGACACAGAGAAAGGTTGATTGCTTTGCCCATCGTCACCCTGCTAGGAAGTGGCAGAGGTAGAATTCAAATCGGAATCCATCAACTCCAAATCCAAAGGCATTTTTCCACTGTTATATTTCTTGCTTCAACAAGTAGATTTGTTCTTTCCAAAATGATCCATTTACTTGGCCAAAGCAGATTTCAACTGTGCAACCTAATGAATAGCTTTTTTCTTTTCTTTTTTTTTTCTAACAGAAAATGCTCCAAAGCTGGATGTGGATTTGGTTGAATTCGAGTCACATTTCTATCTGAAGTTCACTTACTAACAATAGAACTGGCTTTCCCATTTGCCAAGATCAATGTTGACCTGTTTTCACCTAAATTTTATAGATGTCAGAAAAAGAAACCGTTCCCTGCTTGCTGGCACACACTGGCCTTTCTCAGCCACACTCCCGAGCATTCTTGAAGCTCCTTTAAATTCCCCTTGTCACAAAAACTAACAATAAGGTCAAGCATTTCAGTAAGAAGTATTGAATTATTATCCCATGTTGTCAGGCAGCCAAGAGCCTCCGAAAGCTAAACCACCAGCTTGAGAACCCCGCGACTTCACTCCCAGCCTGTCTTCCCCATCTCAACCACAAGGAAGGCACTTGGGGCTCTGGTGAGTGGCAGGAGGGAGGTGTGGAGTGAGGAAGGAAGGCTGAAGGGGTGCAACTGGGGTACAGAGGCTTCATCCTCAAGCCCAGCTCCTGAACTGTTAAAAGTTTCTCCTCAAGTTGGTTTGCTGCTGCAAAGCTCCAACTTTGATTTTTCTTGGAGGAGGCTCCAGGAATCTGAAGGCCTCCGCCATGCCAACAGTGTGGCCTGCCTCCCCCCAATCCCCTTGCCATCCCCCTGTCCATCAAGGCTAATTTCTGTGACAACATAAACTTCATTGTGCAGCCAACAAACTCAAACCTGATGCAACTTGATGTGCCAAGTTGGGGAATGACAAACTGGCAAATTATCATAGCTGGGAATAGAATTGGGGTCAGCAGCAGCCGGTTGATTGGGGATGGGGAGGGAATCAAGCCGTTTTTTGCTTTATCCTTTTCCATTTTTTTGTGCGTTATTTTTTTCTAGCAGGAGGGAGATTTTTGATTTCTTTTCTCTAATAACACCTCTAAGATTCTACTAATTAAGAATAAACTGAAATAAACATAAGGGCCCTGGAGTGAGTCTCCAGTATGATCCAAATTTTCATTCCAGTTCACCTGGGCACACAGTGACTCTGGGCACAGAGTCCCCATTGAGCTGCAAAGGATCTGGGCTGGGGACACAGGGCAAGAAAGAGAGAAGTTAGGAGAACAAGAATTTGCCTTTAGTTGTATAGTCAGAAAAGAATAGAAAAGATGGCCCTAACCATAATTAGAGTAGATGGCTGCCTACGGGTCAAGATATCAAGGGCTGCACTTCTCTTCTCCCATTGGCCTACCACAATGCCTTTTGGCCAAGTTCATAGTTCTAGAAACTCTCAATTAACACGTAAATATATTGTCCCTGTCCATAGTTGATTTGCACTCATTTTAATCAATTAAATAACCAATCACCAGGCACCATAGACCAGACAGTGCCCTTAGGTCCCGGTTTTTACAAAGACAAAAGTCAAATACTCCCTGCCCTCAAGGAGTTTAGTCTGAATGTCACACTTTCACTGTCCTGAAAGGTCTCTGGGCTCCTAGCAAGAATACTGAACTTAGAGAACCTGAGTTTGAGTCCTGTGTTGTTAAGTCAGCTGCTGTGGGGCCCAAATAAATGTTCTGTTGCTTTCTACTTAGAGAATCTCTCATACCTTGCAATTTCGAACCATTCAAACATATACATGATTATATTTGAGATTATAAATTCGGCCTTCCAATACAAGTCCCTGTTCCACCATTTAGCCTGTGAGCTGAGGTGGGCTGCTTCCTACCTCTTCTGAGGCTCAGTTTTACTATCTGTAAAATAAGAGGTTTGGACTAGACCAGAGGTTCCCAAACTTATTTGGCCTACTGCCTCCTTTAAAAATAAATACTTGGTGCCCCCCTGGAAATCTGCTTTCTTTAACTCTTTAATGTTTTTTTTTAATTTGAATCATTTCAAAAAATATAATTTTCTTTGAAATGATGCATCTTAAATTTAATAATTTATTATAAATGTGTGGTTTCCCCCTTCATTGAAATTTTGATGATGAGATATTGTATCATCTAACCATACAGTATCATATTCTAAACAAGTCATTACGTGTACATATTCCTACTGATTCGTGCTGGACTTCCCAACAAAGCACTACATACTTGCCTGCCAACACTTGCTTGTTAAGACCTGTTGGTGGATTTGACCATTAATTGGTTATAACTTGCATTTTGTGTGTTTATTTGAAAAATAATGTAATGCTCTGTCATACAACAGGTAAAACAAGTATGAACAGTTTTCCAAAATTTTCTTATCTTCTCTTCCCTTATGCTTCCACCGTCCCCTTATTTTTATTCAATGCCCCCCAACTGCACCCAAAACTACTATCACCCCCCCACCATTGTTCCAGCACCCCCAGGAGTCAATTTCACCAACTTTGGGAACCTACATGCCAGTGTCTCAAATCCCTACCAGGTCTAAATTTTTAAAAATTTTAAAAATATTCTACCTTAGGCTTCTAACGTCCCCATTCAACTTCCTGTAGAGAAGCAGCCTGGAACAGTGGAAAGCATGTTAGATTTGTAGGCAGAAGGCTGAGTTTGAATTTTGGCTCTATTACTTATTACCAGTGTGACTTGGGTGTGCCACTTAACTTTTCAGGACCTCAGTTCCTTATACTTAAAAGAAGAAGAATGGACTAGAATCTAGTCTGGAATGAAACACAAACCAGATTAAAACAGAATTGGGAAATATTTAACAACAAAAATTAAAATACAATAGAACATAGCTAATGCTAATACATGCTTTTCTACTTCAATATTTGGCTGTTGGGATCCTTATGTAAGGTCTGATTTCTATTTGATTTCTTTTTATTGTTCAGCCATTTCAGCCAGGTCCAACTCTGTAACCCTAATTGGGGTTTTCTTGGCAAAGATATTGGAGTGGTTTGCCATTTCTTTCTCCAGCTCATTTTACAGATGAGGAAAATGAGGCAAACAGGGTTAAGTGACTTGCTTAGGATCACACAGCCAGTAAGTGTCCGAGGCCAAATTTGAACTAAGAAAGATGAGTCTTGGCTCTCTATCTACTGCCCCATCTAGCTACCCACCTTTCCACTGTATTAGATGACCTCAAAAGTCCCTCTCAGCTCAAAATCTATAATCCTCCAGTGATTAATTTGCCCCTCTTCCTAGAAGACTGGACAAGGGGAACTCATAGCCAACATGTTTGCCCACCTTTAGAAACTGCCCCAGGAAATGGGACTGAGCAGATGCTGGGTTTGATGACTTTAAAGTAGCACCCACTCTAGGATCAGATCTGGTAGTAGGCAGGCTGGTCGTCAGGAGTGACGGTTGAGTCATGTATACTACAAGAAGTGACTAAAGGCTTTAACTCTCTATGGCTTCTTCCTTCTTCCCTCAGTTAATCCCAGAAAGGTTTTATTTGACCAGGTAAAGGTACTACTTTTTTTTCTTTCCATTTGACTTCCTCTTTTCAGCAATTCAACAAACTTTTGTTAAATGGACTTTGTGTGACCAGTCTTGGTTTTGGAGAAGAGATGATGAAATATCAAGATAAACTAATTCATTCCATAGGAAATGGGCAGTCACCAAAAGAAGATGGTTAAAAGTGGTGCAGTGTATAGAAAACTAGATATGGGGTGAGGAAAACCTAAATCCAAATCCAGACTCAGAAATTTACTCCCTGTGGGACCCAAGCATTTATCTCTCTCGGTATCAGTTTCCTTATCTGTAAACAGAGATAATATGATGAAAACCTTAAAGAGTTCTATAAATGCTACATATTATTCCTATAAGAGTGAGGACATATTAGAAGATTAGGGGCATGCTACAGTGAAGAGAACACTGGCTCTGGGCTTCTGGGTATGAATCCCAATTCTGAGCCTCACTATCTATGTGACCTTGGGCAAGTTATTTAATTTCCCTGAACTCCAGTTTCCTTATCTCTAAAAATGAAGACTAGAGATCTGTGATTCTAAAAGCCAGGAAGCACAAATCATTATTATGCAGATAACTAAATAAGTATTAGATTAAGTTTTATTTTATTACAACACAGGATTCTGGTTCTGTATGTTTAGCCTCTTGACTTACATAATATGGCTATCCATGTATGACTTCTGAAAATTAAAGGAAATATTAGTTAGAGGTCACTCAGGCACACAATAGTGTATGAGGTAACATCAGCTCCAAAGAAACTTCTGGATTGGCTCAGGGTAAATCAATCAATCAACAAGCATTTCTGAAGGTACCAGGCATTCTGTTAGGCACAATACAAAGAAGAAAATAATCCCAACCCTCAAGAAGCTTACATTCCAATGGATCAGGGTTCAATGAGGCCAAAATGATAGGTTCCATCTGTATAGGCCCATTATCTTTTCTCTATTTTACGGTCAAAGATAGCATTGGAAGCCCTAGTTCACTGTCTGGCAAATGTATGCCATGAGGCCCAAAGGGGACTAAGTAAAAAGAGTAGATCCCAGAATCAGAGAATCTTTGATTGGGAAGAGACATTAGAGTTTATCCAATCCAGGACCATACCTGAAGCACAAATCTCCTTTACAGTATTCAATGAACACTTGGGAGGACCATGCTAGATGTTATAAAAGCAAGGCAAAGGGAGTCCTTACCCTCAAGGAGATTACATTCTGGGGAGTAGTGAAGGTATGAAGACAAGTAAAACAAGATAATTTGAAGGTGTAAAGGACAATAACAACCAGAGGAAGATGGGGAATAAGTGACTTTTTTAGTATCAGGGAACCAACTCGCTACCTCATAAGGCAGGCCATTGGATCGTTGAACCATTTTAGTCAATGGGAAGTTCTTTTTTATGTTAAGTCAAAATCTGTCTTACTATAACTTCAACCCATTGGTACCAGCTATGCCCTCTCCAGCCAACCTGGATGTCTGATCCCATTCCCATATGGCTGCCCTTCAAATAGTTGAAGGCAGCAAATATGTCCTTCCAAAGTCTTCTCCAGGCGAAATTTCCCCAATTCTCTCTGCAGAAACTCATGTAACTTGGCTTCAGATCTCTTCATCATCTCATCTTGTCAGTGACCCCTCTAAAATTCGACCACAGATCAGCAGAAATTCATTCCCTACTTTTGGAACTCCATTCCAAGCACATCCCTCACTGGCAGAAGATGGGTACCTAGCTGTCTAAAAGGGAGACATATATTATTATCAACTTGAATAGAAACTGGATTCATTTCCTGAGGCATTCTACTACTTCCACAAGCTTTTTAAAAAATAAAATGCTTATTTTTAATGGGGTTAGCTGAAATCAACATATTTTTTGTGACAGGTTGACAGAAAACTGAAGAATTCAGTCAACATAGAAGAGGATCCTGAGATCATAAATTTCGAAGGGACCTTAGGGTCCCTTTCCTCAATTTAATCCAGTCATACCATTTCACAGATGAGGAAATCAAGGTCCAGAGAAGTCAGGTGAGGTTGCTGAAGACCACAATGGTTGTTTAGGGGCAGTCAGTGTGATGATTAAAAAGGTTTGAGAGACATAGTTTCTAGGTAATTTAATCACTTTATTAATAAGGCATTTCTTATTAATAAAAAGATGGTCATTTGGCCGTCTCTCTTCGACCAAAGACAATCACGGCACAGGCTCACAGTTTATATGTACCCTTCAAAGCAAGGAGGGACTGCTAGTGATGTCAGTCACCCTTTGAGGGAGAATTTATCTCTGCTCAAATCACCTGCAGCTTTGGGCTATCTAGACAAAAGGATCTGTCTCCATCCAAGCTTTAGCAGAACGCCACGGGCTTCCCCACCTTAGATTAACTTCTTTGTAAGGTTGGGTGGGGGTCTGACCTAGATGTGGAGAGTTAATGCAATCTCATTATCAGTAATGTCCTTAAAAAAAACTGAACCTAAAGTCAGGACCTTGGAAGAAGGGGAGAGGAGAATGTCTGAATCTCCCCAAGCTATTGGTTATTAATAATCATTTCTCTCATTAGAATTTCAACCCAGGAATTATGATGCCCAGTCATCAAAGTTTGAATATTAATTTATTTATTCATTCATTTGTTTGTTTATTTATTTTAACCAAAGTTCATAAGCATTACAAATAAAATAAATGAGTTAAAGGAAGATGTGGGAGTGTCTAAGGAAAGAGATGTCCCTTTAAGGGCAAGAGTAAGCACAGGTATTGACGTGGGTTGTATGTTCCTCAAACTCTTGGTTTGCCACCAGTCCCCTGTAGCTGCTCTGCCAAGTTATCTTGACCTCTTTTTCAATTTAGCTTCCTCTTTTTCTGTAAAATGACAATTCCTGCCGATTCCAACCAACCTCAGAGTGCTACTAGATAAGATTCTCCCCTTCTACACAAGGCAGAGGTATCCTACAAACACTCCTGGGATGCAGAGGAGTCAGGAAGCCTTTTGGTCTACACCTCTTGAATTCTCTTCTGTCTCCCTCCCCTTCCCCCAACTTCTCACTGAATGGGCATTGCCTCAATAAAACTGAGATCTGGGAAAGAACTTAATTTTTAAAAGGCCGTGATCTCCCACTGCACCTAGGGCCATCTCCAGGCGTCCTGATCTCTATCTGGCCACTGAACCCAGGTGGCTCTGGAGGAGAAAGTGAGGCTGGTGACTTTGCACAGCCTTCCCTCCCTTAAATCCAATTCACTTGCAAGTCATGGCATTACCTTCTTGATGTCATGGACCTCTTGGAGAATCAAAGGAAAACAACCACAACAACTAGCAGTTGGAAGCATAGATGTTAAAGTTAGAAGGGACCTCAAGATATTATCTAGTCTGGCTCCCTACTGCTACGGTTTACAGTTATGGAGGTGGCTCAGGAGATAGAGCCCCCAGCCATGTGTCAAGAAGATCTGAGTTCTAATCCTGCCTCAGACATTTACTAACTGTTTTTGTTGTTCACCCTTCACTTTTGGAGAAGACCAGTGACATCATAGGGTGATGTCTTGACTAGTGCATGAGTTGTATTTAAGTGAATCAGAGTTGCACGAAGTCATCAGCCTTACTCTCTCTTCCTGAGTCATCATAGTTCAGTGGCAGGACAAAAGTCAAGATGACTGGAGATATCCCAGGATGTAGTGGATGACCTTGGCATCTTCGACGTCTGACCAGGCTCTTAGTGCTCCGCAGCATCTGCTTCAGCTGCCTTCACAGCCATTGCAACAAATTGTTCTTATCTGCCCAACTTAACAACATGTTTGGAGCTACAATGTAGTGCTACTATACAGGGCGTTCCTAAAGTCTGGACACATAGGCAAAATGCATATTTTCGAGAAATGAAATTTTCAACAACATTTTATTTAATTGGAATATTAACAAATAATGTCTTCAATGTGATTTCCATCATTTGTGATGCAAAGGTTGATGCGCTTTGCAAGATTCACGTGGACTCAATGCAATAACTCCACATTACCTACGTGTCCAGACTTTAGGAACACCCTGTATATATTTTCAGCATATTATTGGTTGTGTGTAGTAGCTGTGTGACCCTGGGTAAGTCACCTCACCTCTGTTTGCCTCAGATTCCTCATCTATAAAATATGGAGAATGATCAACCACCTCCCAGGGTTGTTTTGAGGATTAAATCAGATAATATTTGTAAAATGCTTCACAAATTTTAAAGCACATACTAGCCATTATTATGTGGTAACTATGGTACAGAATAGTGACTTACCCAAGTGTATGTAAGGAGGATTTTGTTATCCTTTTTAGCGTTCAGTTTCTCAGGATCCATGGCCATGCCAATGTCTAGTTTCCAGGTATTAGTTAATAACTCCCAGAATAGCCCCAAGGATCCTAGATGGTGATTCCTAGAATCATAGTGACAGACAGTCCTACTGAGGCTGCAGTGTGAGATATGAGGGTGACATAATCGATATTTACTATGCTATCACACAATGATGATATTGCTAAAGTTAACTTGTAAGCTTAATGTTGGCAAGATGCCTTCTTTGTCTGTTGCTCTAGAAAGCAAGTGGGCACTGGTCAGTGAGCAGGGAATCCATGGGGAATCCATGAGGAACCCATGGTAGAAACCAAGGGTAACCCATAGGGGAATCTGTGTGTGCCTTGACTGACCCATCAAGGCTTGAGGGGATTTAAGGGAGTGCACAAGCTGTGCCTGTCTCGACTGACCCCATCAAGATATAGGAGTAGTTGCCCCCGCTTCTCCCCGGCCCCTGCAAGAAGGGTGATTAGGGAATACTGTAGGAGTTACTCTCCCATTACCAGCAACCCTTTCGGAGAAGACTAGGCTAGAATAAAGTAAGATTTTTAACCTCTCTGAAAGTGTCTGCCTGTCTGACCAGATCAAGAGTGAACCTGTCAGAGGCTGGAGTCCGAAACCTCCAGGGCCTCCTGTGTGTTATCTGCGAAGCACCAAGGTAATGTCTCAAGTAAGTGATAGAAAAGGCACTAGAATCCAGGTTCCGTCTAACAGTGCAGCATTCTTTCCAACCATAGTCACTAGTGTCAGTGGCATGGTGGCTGTGAATACTATCTAACATTTATATAGTGCTTTAAGGTTTGCAAATTCATTGTACATGTTATCATTTCATTTGTTTCTCACAGAAACCCTGTGAGGTAGTTGCTATTATGTCTCCATTTTACAGATGCAGAAACTGAGGATGATAGAAGTTGAAACTTGCCCGGGATCACATAGATGGCGTCTGGGACAGGATTTAAATCCCATTCTTCCTCACTCCAAGCCTAGTACTCTTAACCACGTTGCCACAAAAGAGCATGAGTTTCTTCCAGGTGCAGCTTTTTCTCAGTCTGGATACAAGTCATTCTCTCCCTCATGTAAAGATGCCCCTTCCACTCGAGGTGGTGAAGAAGAAACATCTTTTAACAATTAATTATAAGTGTTAAACACTTTATCAACACCAAAGTACGTTAGAAAAGGAGATTTGGGAAATGAAACTGAGTATAAGCAAAAATCAAAACTTTGCAATCCCTATTCTTTCTCTAAACCAAATGGACACCGAAAAGTAACCCCTTTTTTTCTTTCAGTTTTAGTGATCTCGTGCACAAAGGCATTTGCTAAGAAAGAGGATGGTCTTGCCTGGCATCTTCTCTATAAGAATTGTAGTACTTAAGATTTCCTTTATCTCCTATTGAATCCCCATGCGATACTAGCGCACTTCCTTACCACAAATGGGTTGAATAAATGAATTAATAAAAACAATTATCCAACCACCTAATTTTACAGAGGAAGAGTCCTAGAGAAGGGAAGGGTCCTGGCCAAGGTCACACAACTGGTCAGTGGCACAGCCAGCACTACAACTCAGGCCCTTTTCCATATCACCCCAGTTGCCTCCCCAAGGTGCATAATTACTCTAGCAGCAGACTGAGGTCAGTGACTTCCTGTAAAAATATAAATATGTGACACTTGTAGAAAAAAATAAAGCTTCAACTTCCAAGACTCTGATTCTTCTCCACGGAGGCAAGTCCAAGCCTGCCAAGGCATTCCTGGTTCCTGTTCCCACTGCTATGGGAAGGACTTATAGCATCACAGAGTCAAGTGATCTAAGATCTGTAAGGACCAACCCCTACCCGAAAACTCAAATCAATCAACTTTCATTAAGCATTTACTATGTGCCAGTACTATGCTAAGTGCTGGGGATACAGATGAGAAAAAGAAAAACAACCCCTGCCCTCAAGGAGCTTACCATCTAATTGGGGAAGATACACAAACAAAAGATGGAAAGGGGAAGGGGCCACCAGGGGAGACTCAGCAAGGGGCCATCTTGTTCCTTGGAGTTCAGACCAAGCAAGGCTGAAAAGGAAAGTAGAGTGAGCTGCAAAGTCCAGGATCTGTCCTCTATAAAGGAAGGCTTTGGGTGGAGTATAGTGCTCTACCCTCCTGCCCTCCATACAGACAGAAGAGGAGACTGAGGAAGTTAGGAACGATGGCTGAGGCTAAGTTAAACATCATGAGGAGATTTCTGGTGATCAGCTTTTCCTAGGAAGGACTTCTTGTTGGTATATACAGCACAAATAAAAAGTAAATAAATATGAATACATACAAAGTAGTTAAATATAATCTAGTTTGGGAAGGAAAGAATCAATCAACAAGCATTTACTATGTTCCAGACATCATGCTGAGCACAGTATATATTATGCTCAGGTATACTAAAATATACTAAGCATAGGTATTAGTATAGGTATATCAAGAAAGACAAATGGAACTTACATCCTAATAGAAAGACAACAAGCAGATAATTTTATGTTATTATATTATATGTTACATGTAAATATATATTTAAAAGACATGAAATATTCATATACAATATTAAACTATTTTACATATAATATTGATACAATTATGTATCACATATTATATATGATATATATCATATGTTATTGTATAATATATACATATACTATATCTTACATTATTATCTAAGATATCTTGCATCTTATTATCTAAGATCTTATATCCTATCATGTGAGATATCTTATATCTTATCATGTATGATATCTTATATTTTATATAAGATATATATCTTATCACATAAGATATCTTTTATCTTATCATATAAAATGTTATCTATCTTTTGTAAAACATCTTATATAATATGTCTTATCATATATCTTATATATTACATACAAAGTATATATACTATTTAAAAATATACACAAAATGCTTCTAAATGATATAATTATATATTTTATATATTATCATATAATATGTTACATATCTTATTATGTATAATATATCTTATATGCTATATCTCATAATAAATTTTTATATATATAAATCATTATTATATATAAAAATTGTATATGTATGAGATATATATACTGTAACTGGATATAACCTAAGAGGGAAAGTATAGGGGCAGGGGCGATTCCCAGGAAGGTAGCTGTGTGAGGCGAGAGAAGGGAATACACAGGAGATGTGAAGGTAAAAGCGAGAAAGTGAGAAAGCCTGACCACAGCGTACATAAGTTGGTGAGCCCAGTTAATTCAGTCAACATATATGTTGATCATATGAAGAAAAATTTAATAGTTATTTAAACATTGGGGGAAATTCCTGAGAAAATTTTGAATTGAGCTGAATATTGAAGGAAGTCTTAAGTGGAGAGTAAAAGAAAGAGCATTCCAGGCATGGCAGACAGCCGGTAAGAAGGCATGGAAATGAGGAATAGGGTTTCATGTACAAGGAACAGCAAGGAAGCTCGTATAGCTGGATCCCAGGGCACGAGGTCCATTAGGATGAAGAAGGTTGGGAGAGCAGGAAAGGGCCAGGATGGCAATGGCTTCAAGCGCCAGAAGACTTTCTATTTGATCCTGGAGGTGGAGAGTTCATTAAGTAGGGTGTTACATGGTCAGACCTATGCTTTGGAAAAGTCAATTTGGGGGCTTAGTGGAAGATAGAGTGGAGTGAGGGGAGGCTTGGGGCAGGAAGACCCACCCA
>CM053627.1:190242007-190329650 GCA_028646595.1 Phalanger gymnotis
AGGCCAGTTAATTCAGTCAAAAATATATGCTGATTACACAAAGAAAAAATAATAGTTAATAAATATTGGAAATATTTTCATAAAAATTAGGAAAATAACATGAATGCAAGCAAATTTTCACTGGGAGTTAGAGGAAGATATAGAAGTTGTGGCTATGAGGGAAGGAGATGTCACCTTGAGTATGTAAGTAAACACAATGATCATGAGCTCCTCTGGGGCAGAAGCCGATCGTCAATCAACTGTCAAAAGGAACTGTTTTGTTCCATAGAAAAATCTTCCATAAAATAATTAATGTATTTTCCTCAAATATTAAATACATTTTCTGAAAGCATCTCCTCAGTTGAGATTTTGGGTCATTTTAAAGAGAAGTTATGACTAAAAATGTTCTTTCCCTTTCACATCTAGCCATCTTAACCCCTACTAGGCTTGAACATTTTCCCCTCTGGCTGCCATTGAAGATGCCCTCCAAAGTTTGCTAAGCACTTGAGATACATTGTTTCTTTTGATCCTGACTACTACCCTGAGGGTGGGTAGCTAGGTGGCTAAGTGGGTAGAACGTTGGGCATGGAGTCGAAAGGCCTCAGACACTTACTAGCTGTGTGACCCTGGGCAAGTCACCTACCCATGTTTGCTTTAGTTTCATCACCTGTAAAATGAACTGGAGAAGGAAATGGCAAACCTCTCCGGAATCTTTGCCAAGAAAACCCTAAATGGGGTCATGAAAAGTCAGACATGACTAATTGACTAAACAGCACCTACCACCAGAAGAGGCAGGTGCTATCATTATGCCCATTTTGTAGATGAAGGAACTGAGGCCGACAGAGGTTAAGGTACTTGCCCAGAATTACACAGCTAGTATAACTAGGAGGGACAGTGGTATTCAGGGCCCCTCCTCACAGGAATGAGGAGGAAGAAATCACATTGTGTACCCCTCACCACTCTTCTTCCACCTAAATATTTTCATGCAAATGAGACCAAACGAAAATGGACACCAAGGACAGTTTGGAAGAATAAAGAAACCAAGAAGGGCAATTCATAGAATTTTATTCATTGGGAAGGGGGAAAAATAGAGAGAAGGCATATGAATTTTTGCCAATAGACATATTTATAGTCCCCACCCCTACACCAGTACACATTCTCACGGTCCAACAGCCATTAGAGAATAGATCTAGAGACAGACCCAGCATAATTCAATAGACCCTTAGGGGTGAATTCTACTAAGATACTTCTCTTATCAGAGATTCTTTTATGCATGAGGATTAATCAACCAAACAATAAGCATCTATTTGGTGTTTACTATGTGTCTATTAGGCTAAGGACTGGAGGTGGATTCTTTAGCAACATTTAGTAGATCATTGGACTAGGCAGCTAGGTGGCACCTAGAATACCAGGCCTGAAGTTAGGAAGACTCACCTTCCTAAGTTCAAATCCAGCCTCAGACACTTCCTAGCTGTGTGACCCTGGGCAAGTCACTTAACCCTGTTTGCCTCAGTTTCCTCATCTGTAAAATGAGCTAGAGAACCACTCTAATATCTTTGCCAAAAAGCAACCCTAAAAGGGGTCATGGAGAGTCAGACACAACTGAACAATAACAACAGCAAATTGTCAGACTATAGACCAAGCTCTGCTAAGGACCTCATTGGTCACCTAACGCAGTCTCTTCATTTTATGGAAAAGGAAACTGAGGCCCAGGTTAGACTTGCTAAGCAGAAAAGGAGCATTGGAAAGGTATGACATCTTCAGATATAATGTCCTAATCTGAGAGATAGGAAAGACTAGTCATGAGGGTGGTGGGAGGGAACCAGGGAGGAAGAAGGGGAAAGGCAAGAGGACGGAACAAAGATGCCATTTTAAAATCATTGGCTCACATTCAGGATTTCACTATTTTCGATGGCAAGGAACAAGTCAAGAAAATTCCTTGTTGATGGGTATTTTTCTACAGAAAGCCAAGGGGCCCTAGGTTTCAGTCTTTCACTTTTAGGGAGAATGTGAGCCAGTTCCTCTGGATGCCGCCGAAAGGAGGTGGAAAGTTTGAGGTGGGGAGGGGGGAAGTTGCAGATGAGGAAGGAGAATGGACATAGAGGCCTGTAGAAACTTCCAGCAACCAGTTCAAACAAGGAATGGGAGCAGGAGGACAAACTGGATTTTCAGTTCTGAATCTGTGATCTCTCTGCCAAACAGGGGTTTACAAAGCAGAGACCTCCGGAGATTTCTCATACTTTTTGGCTTATTCTCCTGGTGTTCATCTTAACAGAAATCAGCTGTTCTCCTTCTCACTTAGACAGCATGTTGCCGAGTAGAATTTAGCATCTGGTCTAGCTATTATTAAAAACACGAACATCCTGCTTTGTTGGGAGAATACCATCACTGGCAGTAAAAGGACAAAGATCATTTGCATTCAGGATTCCAGAGATCTTTTCAATTCAATATTCATTCTCATTCTCATTCTCTCTGCCTTGGGCTCTCTCCTGACTAGGTCGCTGTCTCCAAAGGTCTCTATCTCTTTCTCTCCAACTCCACCTCCTCTCTCAGACCCTCTTATTCACAGTTTTGCTTTCAAATTTCCTGATGTTCCTATCACTTCAAATGTAGCCCTTTTTCAGAATTGGGAGAGAAAAAGCAAAAGAGAGGAGGGGGAGAAGGGCTAAGCAGCAGAGGTGCAGCAGATTTGTGTGTCTATGTATTTGTGTGTGAGAGAGAGAGTGTGTGTGTGTGTGTGTGTGTGTGTGTGTTTCTTTCCCTCAGAAGGAGAGAGGGGGCCTCATTGGAGTAGTTGATCTGCTCCTGCAATGTGATAAAGTTGAGCTTCCAGAGGAAATTTTTTTTTTTACAGCTACGGAAATGAAAAAGCAAACAAGAGTCGGGCTGTACCAGTGTTTAAGCTCCAATTTTCTTTTCTTTTTTCTTTAAGCATTGGTACAGAAGCCCAGAGAAATAAAATAATATGACAAACCCTAAGAAGATCTTCCAATTTCATCCCCTGGGGTGGGGATGGAGGGGAGTAGTACAATTCTGTTAACTATCTATGATCTATTTCTTCCTTCTATTGCCCTTCTTTTCCTTCACTGTACAGAAGGGATAAAACTTGGTCACTTGTATAACTTTCAAAGTCACATGTGAGTTTCCTTTCTCTGTTCCCCAAGATGTGACTGAGTTTTCTGATAAGCGCATTATCCCTATATTATTACCCTGCCAAATCAGCAATACAAAAAATTTGGACAAGGACTCATGTTTGAATACAAGGGGGGAAATATACAGAAAGAGAAGATTTTAAAATGCTGCATTAAAGGGTCATTACAAATTAGCTTATCAATGATGAAAATATTTTGGGAAATAAATTGAAGGAGAAAATAAACAGGATTCATAAGATGTTCTTAGAGCAATGGCGTGACCCCCAAAGCCAAAGAAAAGTATGTCTTAGAAAGAATACTAAAGGAAAGTAAGCTAGAAATAGAAAGTAAAACTAGACAGGCAAGCTAGTTCCACTGACAACACTGGATGAAATGTAAAATGGTAAAGATATCTAAGAAGCATAATATAGTACTGGGTCCCAGAGTCAGGAAGACCTGAGTTCAAATATGGCCTCTTACACTTAGTAGCTGTGTGACCTCGGGTAAGTCACTTAACTACTATCTGCCTCAGGTCCCTGTAAAACAGAGATAATATTAGTTCCTACCTCTCTGGGTTGATGGGATAATAAAATGTGATTATTTCTATACAGCATTCAGCACGGTGCCTGGCACATAGTAAACACTTAATGAATGCTTATTCCTTCCATTCTGTACCCTAAAGGAGATGCATTAATAGCACTAAAGTGGAAAGAGCCCCGGATTCCAGGAGGCCTGGGTTTTTGATCCAAGCTCTACAGCTACCTAGCCATGTAAACTTGGGCAAATTATTTGACTTCTGAGAGCAATTTTGCTCCCAGGAAGTTGAAATGAACCACTTCTAAGGTTCCCTTCCAACTCAAACCTATCATATATCCTACTGAGAAGGATAGCAGTAGAATGTGAAAATACAAAGACTTTAATAATATTCCAAAAGTAGTGTTTATGAGAGTCAGCATGACTTAGTGGTTGGAGGATTAGATTGTAAACTCCTTGAGGGCAAGGACTGGCTTTTGCCTTTTTTTGTATCCCCAGAGTTTAGCACAGTGACTGGCACATAGTAGGCACTTAATAAATGATGACTTCTTCTAGAATTAGCAAGGTTCAGAATCTACTTCTGACTGATACTGTCTATGTGATATCAGGAAAATAATTTAACCTCTCAGTGCCCCCAGGCAATTCTCTAAGATTATAGATGAGTTGTTTTATAGACCCTGAAGGAGAGAGTTTCTTATGTGAATGAAATCACAAGTATAGATCCCCAAAATGACATTCATTATCTTATGTTGTTAATTGAGAATTTGCTTATTAATTTGTAACAATCCACCAATCTTGGGTATTTTGTTTCTTAGTTCTACCTAATAGATCTCTCAAAGGTGTTCTAAGTTAACAGAACCCCCTTTGCAGACTCATTGACCTTTTTGGTGTAGGTCAAGAAGAATTTCCCCAAGGCCTCTAGACCAAGGCATCCTGAGGCCTTGGTTACAAGATCTTAGTTTAGCCTTGCCTTTTTATCAGAAAGGGGGGCTCAAAAAATAATCCCTAAATTTTCTAATGGTTATGGAATAAGACAGAAATGGGGCATAGGGGAGAGCATTGCAATCAATCAATCAAGGAGCATTTCTTAAGTGCTCATTTGTGTGCCAGTCACTGCAATTGGCCTGAGCACATAAAATGAAATGATACCTGCTCTCAACAAGTTTTCATTCTACCAGGGGAATTGAGGAATGAATTGTATGTAAGTGACAAGGATTGAAAGGCCGTAGTTACACTAAGTCACAAGAAATCTTTGTAAAGTCAGAAATGAAATTAAGACAGTGCATATGGAATTGATGCAACTATGACCATTCACACCTATCTGGAGGCATAAGGAACTCCGATGCTGAGGGAGCTGAGAAGGGCCAACCAAGCCAGTCTGCAGAAACTCCATTGCTTGCTTTCCAATTGGCTGAACATGTCTGAAAGGCAGGGCTGCATGCACTACCAGACCCTCCAGGGTCCCTGACTTTTCAGAAATAAGCCCTTTCTTGGAGATCACTTTCCTTGCATTGAGTTCAAATTTCATAGTGCTCAGTGACATCTCAGCAAGCATTCCATATTCCGGTAAATCAAGTTGATGGCATAGCAGTTTTTTGCCACCTGTTTCACATTCTGTAATTTTCACCCTGGATGGATACAATGGCAGATAAATGCTGTGTCAGGAGACACACCTGTGTGCACACCTGTGGGTAACTGTGTCCTTGGGCTCCACCAAGTTTGCCCCGCACCCCCATCTCAAGGGTGGGGGAGGGTGGAATTGGTCTAGTGGAAAGAACATTGAATTTTGAGTCAGAGGATCTGGGCTTGGTCCTAGACTCTGCTAGGTTACTACCTGTGTGACGAGGGCACACAAAGTCACCACCTTTCTATGAGGCCTCAGGTTCCTCATTGCTAAAATGAGGGGTTAGATCAGAATGAACTCTGCCATTCTTTCGAGTCTAAATGTATGACCCCTTTGACTTCCATTTAAAGAATGCATCTAGGCCAGCCATCTCCTCATTTCCCACTTGGCTATGTCTCTCCAGGCATCTCCCATCATGCCCCAGGAACCTCATCATCCTGAAAGTCACATTTCAGGGGCCCCTCCTTTTGATTGGAGAGAACTAGTCTCAGAATCTTTATTTTAGGCACCCAGGCCAGTCATCTCTTCATTTCTTATCTGGCTGCCATCATGCCCCTCCCTCCCCCACTCTTCAGCTTCTTTATGTATATTGACTTCCCTCATTAGATTGTAAGCTTCTTCTTAAGGACAGGAATTGTCTTTTTCTTTTCTTTCTTTTTTTATTCCCAGTGCTTGGCACAGTGCCTGACATATAGTAGGGGTTTATTATAGGTATACTAGCTGACCTTTAGATGTGTCCATTGGCGGGGGGGGGGGGGGGGGGGGGGGGGGGGGGGGGGGGGGGGGGGGGGGGGGGGGGGAAGGAGGCTGTAGCTTCAGTGTCTGTCTTTCTACACCAGGTGTGTTCAGGAATTTCAAATGCAAAAT
This sequence comes from Phalanger gymnotis, assembly GCA_028646595.1. Classification (NCBI taxonomy): domain Eukaryota; kingdom Metazoa; phylum Chordata; class Mammalia; order Diprotodontia; family Phalangeridae; genus Phalanger; species Phalanger gymnotis. The sequence goes on from CM053627.1 coordinate 190,248,143, forward strand.
AGACAAGTTTAGGCACTGGAGAACGAGGACCTTTTCTGCATTTAAGCTTCACAATGAGCATGATACGAATCACATCTCCTCTGTACTTTTTCTTAAAAACAAAGACTCCTCTAGAGCCTTCATCTAAACACTAGGTCTATAGAGCTATTAGCTACCCAGGGCCTGGTGTAGGTAAGATGTGAGATGAGAGAGGGAGTGGTTGATCTAAAGAGGTGAGAGGGAATCATGCCAGAGGAAAGTTCAGAGCAGAGCACAGGGCAAAACCATCCTAGAAAGATGATGGAGACTAGGCGGAAAGGTCTGGCCCATGGAGACAGAAGAAAAGCTAGGTGAGAGACAGAGACAGAAGAGAAACAGAAACAAAGAGAGACACAGAGAGGTAGAGAGGGTGAGACAGAGACAGAGACAGAGAAAGGGATAGAGAGATAGAGATACAGAGAAAGGAACAGAGAGAGAGACAGAAACAAAGAGAGACACAGATAGAGAGAAACAGAGGAGACAGGCAAAGGGACAGAGAGAAACACAGAGATAAGGGTGGGGAAAGGGGAGAGAGACAAAGACAGAGACAGACAGAGAGATAGAGACACACTGAGAGAGAGAGAGAGAGAGAGAGAGAGAGAGAGAGAGAGAGAATGGGAAAAGAGTTATAGGGAATGGGGCCACCTGGGAAGATCAGGAGGAAGGGGAGCACCAGTGGAATGAGACCACAGACAGCCTTAGTTTTATTTTAAATATGATTAATGACACTTCTGAAACTGAGCTACCTTGTTTCACCTTGGTTTCAAAGTCTTTGTTTCTTCCATCTTCCAAGGAATTTTCAGGAATTCCTTATCAGCTAGTCGATTCAGTTCAAATTCACATTTATTAAGTTGGAGGGCATCCCAGGAGAGAGTGGCAGAAGTCTGGGAGTGATTTAAGGACCAAATATGTAGTATCCCTAGGCAGTGAAAATATGTATATATATATGCATATATATATAGCCTGTTCTAAAGAAATCCCCTCATACCCTACAGATCAGCTGTATTTATTATTTTTATTATTATTTATTAATAGCTAACATGTATATAGTGCTTACTATGTGCCAGGTAACGTGTTAAAAACTTTACAATTATTTCCTCATTTAGTCCTCAAAACCCCGGGAACTAGGTGCTATTACAATCCTCATTTTACAGATGTGGAAACTGAGGTGGAGGTTTAAGTGACTAACACCTGGATATCCCAGAATTATAATTCTCTGGCAAAGAAAGAAGCCATTAGGACCTACCTAGAACCCTTTAAATCATAGCACATTGTCACCTACTTTCCAACCTGTCAGGCCAGGTCTGTGTCTCTGTGGCAGAAGGAAAACTTGGAATAAGGCTACAAGAACTGTTTCTTTGCCCAAATCAGTGATCCTGTCAGCCTTTGGGGTAGGGAGTGGTGGAGAAATTTCCGCAATTGCCTAGAGTTCCCTTGACCAATACCTCTCTTACTACAGATTGGCTTTCTCCCCTTTTGGTCCCCCCAGGTAAATTCTACTAGACAATTTGGAAGCACTTTAAGAGGCTGAGGGGTGGGGAAGAACTCTAAAGAAATGGAAAGTAAAACATTAATGGGGGGGGTTACTTTTAAATTCATGGGGAAAAGTGTTTTATTGATATTCTTTTTAAAAAAATCGCTGTCCTAATGACACCTCTCAAAATCTCTTTAAACCTTCCCAAAAGTAATCAAAAAGCATGACTAACCAAGACAAGTCTGGCAAACTCAGACAACGTATGCTCCTTTCTGAACCTAGACTCCACTATCTCTCTGTGCAGAAGCTGGTGGCATGCCTTATGGTAAGATATTCATTTTTATCACAAGTCCTCTAACTGTTTAAAAATCGTTGCTAGTAATCACTGTCAGGCAGACAAGGAGGCACTGGCCAGGAGTCATTGGACAACACGAGATAAAACCTGAGTCCCGCAGTTACCCTCATAATTAAGAAAGGGGTTGGAGGGGTGGAAGGACAGTGTTTGCGTGAATTCTACACCCCAGAATCTCTGTTTCCCACCTGGCTTTTGGCAATGGATCCCTAGCCTTTAGGATTCGCTTCCAAGAAGCTGAGGGAGGAGAGAGACTGAAATCACAAAGATCCGTGAGAGCAGCATACACTATCTATGCCTGTGACTGAGGGCTTCCCCCACCTCCTCCGCCTTTCCAGACTGTTTTCAGCTCCCATAAATACAAACATGTGACTCTTCAACAGCATCTGTAGATAATAACTTCAGGGGGCTTCCTGTTTACATGGTAATACCCATTTCCCAGGCCAAATAAACTCAGAGACAGAAAGCTGAGGTGTTTATTAGCCTAAGTCTCAGCCGGGATTGAGTGAACAGGAAACGCCCACTCACACAGAAATATCTGATGATTAAATATTTGGGAGGAAGGGTTGGGGGAGGGGATGGTGGGGTCAGCAACAATGATTTTATTTCTTTCTCCTCTGATCTATTATTTTTAGCAAGAAGGACAGTGGCCATGTTGGATGTAGGCAAAGTCTCTGTTCCCTCTCACCATCTCAAACAGTTTAGACCGGGCCACCCAGCTTTGTCCTTCATTTGCTGAGTGTGTAGTGAGCCTGAAAAAAAAAAAGAGAAAGGGAGAAGTAGGAGGAGAAAAGCCAGTGGTCTCCCCTCTTGACAGGCTATAGAACTCAAGGTAAATTAGACTTAGAGATTTCACTGAATTTATGAAAATCCTTGGAAAGATAGATAATACAGCTGTCACTCCAGAGCATGGGGAAAGCAAAGGAGACAAGACAACACGTTCCAGCAAACCTGGAAGTTCTACACAAAAAATAAGCTGCTCTTATTACTACTGCCATTATGTGAAAGTTCTCATCTTTTTGATGCAATTTAGATGATTATTTTGAGGCTGTAATTTCAATTTCCTAGTTAGCCATCCTATTTCAGTGCCTCAAGTGGCAAGTCTATCCATGGTCTCACCATAGTTGTAATTAAGGTCCGGATCCCAGCCTGTCAGAGCCAGAGAGGCCTTGTAATTTACCTATTAGGATCATAGAATATTTAGAGCCGAAAGGAACCTTAGAAGCAATCTCAATTCAGCCCCTTCTTCTTACAGATAAGGAAGCTGAGCGTGAGGGAGATTAAATGACTTGCCTAGGATCACAGAGCTAGTTAAATGTCTAAAAGGGTATTTGAACTCAGATCTCCCAGACTCCAAGTCTAATGGCCCATCCACTATGCCAGAAGGTATCAAACAGGGCCACAAAACTTTTGCCACTGGGACCCTTAAATTAGATTAAAATGTAATTGGAATGTTTAACAAAATAAATAAAAATACAACACAATAATGTTGGTTTGTGGTTTTCTAAGTCAATCTGTAGCCAGCAGAGATCAGTTCCTATTTGAATTTGACACTACCACCATATGCCACACTATCTCTCCTAAGCTATCTTCTTTTATAGATAGGGAAATTCAGGCCCAAACAAGTATGTTGACTTGACCAAGGTCATAAAGAAGTCACTCAGCTTGCCCACCAAAAGTCATTTGGAGAGTTAGTGATAAAGCCAGGACTCATGATGGATCTCTACCTTTCTACTATACCATGTGGGCAGATAAGATTTGTAAAAATGGAAAATAAGGGGACATACACTCTATCAGAGGAAAAGTTGAGAACGTGAGCAAAATCTAACCTGAAATTAGATCATCCCTTTAAAATAGAATAGCTATTGCTGAAGCAATTCTGACCAGAAGCATGACAGAGTGTTAGGCTTGTTCTGGTTGGGTTTGGGTCTTTTTTTTTTTTTTAACTATCCCCTCAGAGCTGGAAACAGGCAATAGGCTTCAGCTCAAGTCTCAATGGAGGTGTCCTAAAATGTTCCTACCCTTAGAAATTCACGTTCTCACAAATACTCTTAATAATCTTGCCGTTACAACATACCAGGTCAAAACCTTAAGAAAGAAGACCGTCCCTTAAAAGGGGACATCTTACTTTTAGCCTGATATGTGTGAACTGGAGCAAATTCTATAGTTTGTCTGTACCACAATTTCCTGTGGCCTTCTTTATAGGAGTGTGGTAAGCCAAAAGGAACAAAAAACACAAGGCATGAAGAAAGGCCTGTAAAAAACAGGCCTTTCTTTAGTGGGCTCAACACAGGTTGGCCTTGTTGACTGTTTACTCTAGAGAGGAAGGTCACAATAGACAGGAACTCAACCTTTGGTGTGTCTTGGACCCCTTTGACAGTCTGGTGAAACCTGTGGAGCCCTTCTTGGAATAAGGTTTTTAAATAGTTAAAGGAAATGGTGAATGTCAGTATTTAGTGAAAATAAAGATGTATTTTTTTCTCATGAAAGTTCATGGATCCCTTGAAATTTATCTGTAGATTCCTTAGGAGTTAAGGGCCACTGTTCTAGAAGATCCACATTCGAGGAAGTGTAATCACCAGGAGAAACTTTCTGAGATGGGAAATTGCTGACCAAACTCTTTCATTTCTTGAATTTGATCTTCGTTTTTCAGGATTAAAAAGAAAAGATACGGGAAAAGGGGGATCAGAAATAAACACCAAGCTTCCAATTCTTCCTCAGACCCATTTGACATGCTGGCATGAGAACCTTCATAAGGATTAAGGATGCTTCCTATACATGGAGCTAATTCCATAGGTAACCAGGTGGTGCAATAGAGACAGTGATAGGCATGAAGTCAGGAAGACTTATCTTCCTGAATTCAAATCCAGCCTCAGACACTTACTAGCTGTGTGACCCTGGGCAAGTCGCTTAATCTTATTTGCTTCGGTTTCCTCATATATAAAATGAGCTAGAGAAGGCAACTGAAAACCATTCCAGTATCTCTGTCAAGAAAATCCCCAAAGGAGTCATGAAGAGTGGAAAATGACTGAACAACAACAAAAATCCAGAAGTAGTTCTATCCAAGGTTAGAAGCCAAAGACCATGGGAGTTAGAGCTGGAAGGATCCTTAGAAGTTATCTAATACCACCCCTTTTGTTTCACAGATGAGGAAAGGAGGCCCAAAGATTATACAAGTAGTAGGAAACAGCCAGAACTGGAACCCAAGTCTTCTGACTCCAAATCCAGCGCTCACCCCTCTTATGCCACAGCAGCCTCTCTTAGTAGATGAAAGGGAAATAAACTCATGGATAGATTCTTCTCCCATCTGTCTCCAGGCATGGGGCCAGACAGGAAGAGAGCTCCTTTCCAAATTCCTTCTCTCACTGGTTATTCAAGATTTGTACTCTCCTTCAGGCCCTGGTATGTTGTAAGGCCATGTGAAAATATTCAACCAGGTGTAGGCAGAGGTAGGGGCAAATACTTAAAAAAGACTAGAAGAGAGGGTAAAGAGACAAGTCCAAAACACACACATAACAAAACAAAACAAAAAAGCCATTTTATTGAAAATTAAATCCAAACATCAAATTAATATTACAATCATGAGAAAAATGCCAAACAATTCAATTTACAGTTGCAACATACAATACAAATAGTCCCTTTGAAGTTAAAAGTAAACTCATCCACAATCGTGATCTGTGGCACAAAGCAGAATTTGTACAATATGTGCACGGAAAGCGCAAAAATTGGGGAAAAAATAAAAATAAAAAAGCATGTATTTACACATAATGCTACAAATATTTTTGTTCCATCAGCAACCAAGAATGGTAAAGCATATCCAAAAAATGGAATTTCATTCATAATACCTAAAAAAATTACTGTAAAGTATGGTTTTGGCTGATATAATTAAACATACTGCACTAAAAAGCAAACCGTTATCTGTAAACATGAAGTAAACAAACATCTAAAAATTCTCACAAAGAAAATGTTAAAACGAAATGAATTATATTTAAAAATAACAAATTCAATGTCCAGAAGACTGGTCTTTTTATTGATAGTTTCCTTGAATGTCTTCGGTGTACTTATTGCTTTTGAGAATGTTTTGTGGTCAGTCGAGTTACCCTAGATTCTGGACCGGGCCTTAACAGTTGAGATGGGAATGAACTCTTGTGCACCAGCGCATACATCACCTCTCCTTGCTTTTGCTGGGTCTCTAATGGCTTATGTTTCTCTGCACATTTTAAAGGGTGCTGGCCTAATGCAGATGACTAAAGAGCAAATGATAGTTGGTTTGTTGAAAATCTACAGGGACTAGTTAGATGACGTTCTGTCGATCTACAAGAATTGCGGCACCTGTTCAGGATCTGTGACATAGGTAAGATTTGTGGGACAACTGGGACATCTGGAAATTGATGTAGGTTAAGCTTTGTTGGTCACTCTATAATTTCTGCCAACATTTCTGCTGCCTACAGGACCGTGCTGTTTTAGCCCTGAGGAAAACATATCTCCTTCAGGCCTGCTCTGTCTGAATGGTACTTGATTCCATAGGATTAAACAGATAGGAAGACTTTCTCATTTCCTTGAAACTGAAAATCAAGTACATCTCTCAATGCAAACTCATGGTCCTGTCAAAAAATGCACATGCACTAAAGCAAGGAAAAGAGGCTTTAAAAAAAAAAGACAGAATCTTGTCTAGGAAGTGGGAATTACCCCCCCACCACCACCAAAAAAAAAAAAGAAAAAGAAAAAAAAAGAAATGAAGTGCTTGAATTTTACCAAAGGAAAAAAAAATCTTTTTAAAGTGTTTCTGGGTTGCTGCCTGCAGCCACTATAACAACATTTCAACACAAAAGCATCCCTAAAAAAATCACTTAATATGTGTACAGTAATCTTTAAAAAGCCCTTTTCTGCATAAAAATAACGTACAAATATAGTACCTTTTTTTAATTAAATAGGCTACAGCTGGCACTGGCAGTAACATTTTCCTCTTGATTAATTAACATTGAAATGTGTAACCAGACACTGGCTTTTTTAAGTGCTGCTGAAACCAACACACATACTTTACACCTACAAATAATGGTAGTGGCATGCTTCAAGCTGCCACAAACCACCAATAAATAGCATCAATTACTCTTCCATCTTTAAAGGAAAACTTAAGAAATAGGAAAGTAGCTTATACATCTAAGCATACTTGGTATACAACCTTTAGAAGGCAAAGATTTTTTTCCCCTCAATTTCCTTTAGGAGCTAGGCTGAATGGTAGGAATGTAATGTAACCATCACCCACAGGCCCCACTGCCACTAAGCCTAGGTAGGAATCAGAAGCCCACAAAGTGAGTTTTCATCCAATGTGGAAGAACAAGAATGTTTCTGCGGGCTGGGGGCAATACTGGGGGAGAAAGGAATTTTTGGACACATTTTGCTGGGGGGCGGGGCAGGGTTTAGAATTTAAATTTGGGTCTCTCTATGGTAATGGTATCAAACTTTTCCTGTAGTTTTGGCTAAGAATAGACCTGATGTCATTATATGACATGGCCTCATATTATTGTAATGACTCACGGCTTTTTGACTGCAAGGATGGTAAAAGTGCATCCCAAAGGGCAGGTACAGCCCGAATTCCTCTCCAGTGTAGCCCCTAAATACCTTGATTTACTCTTTATATGAAGAACTACCATTTTAAAGACAGCAGGTCCTAACATGCTGTGTTCCCTCTCAGTCCAGCTACCTGCTGAGACTTGCCCTCTATTCAAGCCAGCCTTCCCTTTCAGGACAAAAGATGGCCGAGATCTACTCCTTTAAATGTAAATGGTGTGGCAGATTGCCAGGAGGGCCCTGGGCAGAGTAGACTTGGTCTCCTCTGATTTCAGGTTTGGTAAAGCTGATTGATTAAGAAAACCAGGTGCAATTTTGCTTCCCTGGACTGTTGTGTTTTCTGATGGATGGAGGCTTTTATCCACGTATGTGGCTTTAAGGTGACTTGTATCTTCAGTATGAAGCTTGGAGATTGGAGTTTTGCTGAACTCTGAAACCACAGAACATTTTTTTTCCCTGCAGTTCAATGATTTACTTGTGCTTGTCTCTTTAATGTGACAAGAATCATTTCCAGTTGAAAGAAGTTAAGAAACCACATCACTTCAGCATTTCATGCTGATGAAGGGCAACATAAGTGATAAAGCTAAAAGGCTGTTTTTTCACTCCCTAATCTTTATTGCTTAAAAAGGCAAACTGTGTTGAAGGTAACCAAAGATCTAATTGAATTAAACACAACACTTCCTTCATACATCACAAAAAATATGCTACATCCAAAATACTTGGGGATGAAAGCATTTTAAAAATCACATTACGCCTGGACAAACTGAAATTGCTTAGCAATGTTTCAGGTATGGCTATAGCCCACTGAAGAAATTTTGTTATTTAATAAAAAGCACTTTTAGAGACCGAAGTCAACATAGCAATACACTAAGAAATGTTTAAAGGGTCCAAATGTCATTAAATAATTATAAATATTTCTTTAAAGTTATATGACCATCCACGTCAGCAAGAAACCTCAGATTTTACACATATTCATAATTTAAAAAAAGAAAAAGAAAACAAATAACAACACACAGCCAAACACAAACACTATCTATACCATTATGGCTATAAGAAGGTATTGCCATTTTCATTTTTTTTTCATCAAAAATAAAGGGTTTGATTTAGGCATGGAGGGGTTCTTTTTGGTTAACTGGAAAAAGGCCAAAAAACCCCACTAAGATTGCCTATTCTAATTGGTACCACGAAGAGTAATTTTTTTTGATGTAGAAAAAAAAATGTGAACCAGATAAAAAATTCCATTGTTTATTTGCAGCAAGTTAAAGAGAAGTTTGCAACATCTGTTAGGAATAGCCTAGAGTTGAATGGAAGCTCTCATTCTACCTATTTCCTTTATGTGCATCTACACCAACTTTGTAAGCTGGTTTGGAAAATGCACTGGCCGGATCCACTGGTCCAATACCTCATATGGCCTTTGCCATATGTGGAGGGTTTGTGAAGTTTCAGGCACACAGAGGGAGCTGCATTGCTTTTTTTCCTCCTAATACCTGGAGTCCACCTCTCTGAATTGGCACAAGAACAAATGATTCATGACAGTCCAAGCAACAGCAACCAAAAACAAAAACCCAACAACCACCTTTTTTGTTTGTTGGTATGATGCAAATAGAAAAAAAAAACAGGGTAGCTGTTTCAAAAGCAAAGAATGTGCTAGGATTCACATGATCTGAAACTCAACTATGGAGGATACTGCTTGGCCTTTTTCCTCCTAGTATTATGTATCTTTATAACAATGATAGACAACATGACTTACAGGCACTTTGTAGAGAGCATATATACACACACGTATATATGTATATATGTACACACATATACATATACACATATGTACATATATACACACATGTATTGTATTGCATCGATACATACATGTGCATATGCATTACATATACACACATGCATTATGGGCACAATATATGTAGTGTATGTGTATACACACACTACATGTATTGCATTACAACACACACATATATTTGTGTGTACATGTATGTGCATGTATGGGCACACATATACTATATATATGTGCAGTACAGCACACATGTATTTGTGAATGCCACATGCATGTACATGTATTATGTGCACACACGTGTGTATGTATATGGCTTTGTTTTGGTATTTTGGTTTGTATTTTTTGGTGGGGGGGGGCTCGCAGGTGCTTGGGCCACTGCCGGAGAAATTTCAGTATGGCCTCCAAACAGACTCATCCATTCTGCCACTAGAATTCAAAACAGTTGGAGAACTGCTGTGGCTTCCATCAGCGTCAACACCATCATTCTGGTTGGGCAAGTTGGGGTTTATTAGCGTGCTGCCATTCGAGGTGGTGGTGCATGGCGGAAGCATTCTGGAAGGAGAGCGGTCTCCCCCTGGCACCATGGGAAACTGGTATGATCCTGATGAAGTGCCATAGTAGAGATATGGAGTGCTGCTGGTCTGGAAGGGTCCACTTTGGTTTTGGGAGGAGCCAGGGTAGGGTGGTGGCAAGTAGGTGTGGTAGTGAGTGGTTGCTGACATCCCGAGGGACATGCCTGAGGTGACGGGCGGTGTGTAAGTGAACGTGGCTGGATAGTGCATTCGTGGGTTGGAGAAGCGGCTCTCAGTGAGGGATGAAATACTTGTGAACTGCCTGGGGTCTGAAAAGGGGCCCAGTTCTGAAGCACCTAAAAATTACAACAAAAGATGGGGGAAAATATCTGTAAATATCAATTAAAATTATTCTTTAAGAAAAAATGAACGATATAATCTATAGTCTCCCCCAAAAAGGAACCACGATTCACAAATACAGCTTCCAAAGGATAGGTCACTTTTTGGCCTTACAGCATTTATCAATAAGCTCTTTTCATCTCCCAGAGAAGCCCAAAGCGCTTTTAGAACAACCACCACGAGCAGCGTCAGGTTCAAGGGCAAACTCCAACACGGTACTCTGGGTTTTCTTCACCCTCCTCTTTGTGGTTACATTTCAGAGTGTCATTGGATTCCAGAAACGGTTAAATGTTTGCTTGCTAACAAAAAGCACATCATCTCCTGCAGCATAGTACAGAAATGAATGATTAGGTCCAATATTTGTCATTTTGCCATTAAGGACGAACACGCGGCAAGAGCCTCCAAACTGCGCCGCTGAAATTTCCCAATATGATCCTGCCATCCTTAGTCAACACTCGGGAGTTGTTGCGTTTTTTTTTTAAGTTAATCTTCTCATTTTAAAGTAAATGTAATGCTAAATAAAAATTGCACTGGATCTCAATAAACTCATAGACTTCCTTCTCATGGCACAGTATGCTGTTAAAGAGTCAGAAACGACCCAGGGTTGAAATCTTGCCTCAGACCCTTAATACCCTGGGCTATCATGGGCAATGCATTTAACGTCCCTGAGACTCAGTTTCCTCATCTCTAAAATGGGTGTTCATGAAGAGCGAATGAGGTGGTGTATGCAAAGTGCTTTGCAAATTTTAAAGCATTGTATAAATGTCAGCTATCATTATGATTGTTATGATCTTTGTATGGGGATCCCAGGCAAATAACTTTAGGCCTCAGTTTCCTCACCTGTAAAATGAGAGGGCTGAATTTAATTACCTTGGAACCTATGGTTCCTTCTAACTCTCATATTCTCTGATTCTAGAGAACGTCTACCCAATGGGGATATATGTCTAAGGAATCCTTCTCAGAACTTCCACCACCAAATTCCCCCAATAAATTGGATAGATCCACTTGGAGGGTGAAGAGCTGAGTGCCTTTGGTCTCACCGAACTTCAAGCCTCTGGTCTGTGAGAAGGGGCCTGACTTGTGCCCGCTGTAACAATGTCTTTTATGATGTAATAGGTGGCAGATGGAGAAGCAAAGTACCCAACTTATGCCTCGTCTAAGAGAAGAGTCAGATCCTATTCTGCAGAAATGGCTTCCCTTCACATTAACTGGGGATTTGGAGTAAGTTTGTGCTGATAACCTGGAGGGAGAAGTTTCCTTCGAAAACTTAATGTGCTTTGACTTCTAAATCTACCACTTGATAGGCAGCACTGGTACTTAACAGGGGGAATAAAAGTTTTGGGCTATTTCATTAAGAAATTAACCTTCTGAAGTGGCTGAAAATGCCACTAAAAATCTCCAGTGATAATCTTTAAAAATGCATGCTTGTTCTTACTTGTACAGTTAGCTCCAGTCCTCCAAACTTAAAAGAACTGAAATAAGCCCTCTTAAGTTACAAGTGCTTTAACTAAAGGATCGATTTCTTCCAGTTTTTTATTTAGCCTCATGTCTGACTGCTCTGAGTTTTTATGGACCTGGAAAGTCTTTATTAATTTTTACAAGTAAGAATTTACCCCTCACTGACTTGTTTTTTCAAATTTCACTCTCTTTCTAGGATACCCCAAGAATTTCTTATTATGGGAATCAGGTTGCTTATAGAGTACTGCTTTGGGGGTCACGTATGAGCACCTAGGTAGAGTACTGGATAAAAAGTGCCGGGCCTGAAGTCAGGAAGACTGAGCATGAATCTAATCTCAGACACTCACTAGCTGTGTGACCCTGAGCAAGTCACTTAACCCTGTTTGCCTCAGTTGTGCATCTGTAAAATGAACTGGAGAAGAAAATGGCAAACCACTCCAGTATCTTTGCCAAGAAAATGCCAAATGGGGTCACAAAGAGTTGGACATGACTGAACAAAAAGAAAAACTCATCAAAGTCAGGTACTGTTCGGTTTTTAGATCCCAAGTACCAAGCTTGGGGCCCTTCACTTAGCAGATGCTTAATAAACATTTGTTGGATTGGCCTGAATTTGTTTAAAGAGGATTGGGTTGTATCACGAAATGGCGGCACCATGCTCTATAACCTGAATCTGGACTTGTGAAGCATAACCATCAAAAACAGCACCTGCTAACCTGCCTTTCTCTCACATTGAGCAAATGAAGTAGACTAGCAAGGCCAGTTGATTAATTAACTCAGCAGTCTGCCTCTCCCTATTGATTGGTGGTAGAGGGCCACAGGCAGAAGTCAAAAGCATCCGAGCTCCAAAGAGCAAAAAGAGGAGGGCAGAACTGGCCACGGTGAGAGAAGTACCCACACTTTCCCACCCTCACTACCCACTCTAAGCAAAACTACAGGCCCACAGGCCAAGGATAAGAAAAGGCGGGCAACTTCTGCAACCAGAAGCCAATACCTTCAGGATGACAAACCAGTTCTGGCTCAGCTAAATCCCTCTGAGCTGACTCCAGATTCCCTCACTCTGCTGGCCTTACATATGCCCCTTTCTTTAACACACAGCACCATGAAAAAGGGAGGTTAAAAGCTGGAGGGAAAGTTAGTGAATGTTCCTGGGGTGACTTGCTCAAGATGTTCAACTAATGCCCAGAGGCAGAGATGGAAGTATAGAGGAGTTGAAGAGGATTTTGTTCATGCTTCCCCACCCCTCACCCCTCCACCCCCATGCTTATGTATAAGGTTGCACAACGCAGGCAATGAATGTAAACCACAGTTACTGTTAAGCCAAAACATTTTTGTCTCAAAGTATGTAGGTGAACTGAACTTGTAGCTGGCTCAGCCTCGAGTTTTAGGCAGACTCCTTCTGCATACATCAAGTTCCAATGCTTAGATCATGTAAGAAAATCCGGAACAGCATTAGCAATTTAAAAGAGAAATGAAGTCACATTCATAATTTCAATGTCTTCCCCACTGGGCCACAGAGTTCACACAAGATAGACTGTTTAAAGCAGAGAATACTCCTCTTGTGTGTTTGTATTTAAAATACTGTAGTAATAATTAAAATTCCATGTGGTTTCATTTATTTTGATGCAGAAGCCTCATTAAAGCTCCATACTTGGGACTTTGCCAGTAAGTTCTAAGACGGTTCTGAATTCACATTTTCCCCCTTCCTTTCGTCCTCCCCTTCTTTTACCTGTTACCATTTTGCTGATGTTTTTACAACCCATCACATGCCAGGGTCACTGTGCCTTTTGGTTTATGGATGCCAGCTAATGCCAGTTGACATTCATTTTTCAATTAATGAGCTCTGGTTGTGGTTTATGGAAAACAATGCAACAAATTTCCGCCAGGTTTACGGCTCTTTGGCCAATCACTTCCAGTTATTACAGACTGTAATGTCCCGAGGATTAACTCCTTCTGGGCACAGCAACTTGATGTGGACTTTAAAAGGATTATAGGATAATTTTATAACTTACAAACAATGCAATTTGCTGGAATTTGCTTAGTCATTTTAACTTATTGGTACGTTACCAAAGAAATGTTTCCTAAACTTTTGCATATGTCTTCTGTGTGAGGAAGTTTTAACAACTTTCCAAAGTGCAACCTGAGATCATTTAAAATAATCTGTTGCAGGGGGAAAAAATCCAACCCTTGAGGTGCACACTACGCTTTAAAAAAAATGCAAAGGCTTTCTGAGCCTTCCGTTTATGTATGATAATTACCGCAGAAGCAGATACTTTAATTACATTTTCCTTTATTGAATACGTCTGTCTCTGTACTTCCAATCGCTGTGTTTTTCATCTGAACTCCCAGACTTTAGCCCCCTTCTTGGGCTACTTGGCCACTGTATCTTGACTCATTCAGTCGTTCCTCATGCCCCTAACCCTTTAGAGCTATTGTTTTGTTGTTGACTTTGTGCTAAAATTCAATCTGCCATCATATCAGCTAAAGTGAAATAAGAATGTTTTCCACTTATTTAACAATTGCCCCTAAGAGGATGGCCCTGGGGGTCCTGGTGAGTGCCATGCCACAATTCCCCCTTTATGGCTTCCTAAACTAGAGCTCAGGTAAGCTTGGGGAGTGTGGCCAAGAACCTCAACAGAGGCAAGCTTAGAACTCGCTACATTTTAAGCGTGCTGCTTATCCACCAAGCCATAATTCCTAACAATAATTAATAATAACTTATATTTGTACAGCACTTTGAGAGGCTCCTTTGGTGTAATGGATAGAAGGCTGGCTGCTAGAGCTAGGAACCCTGGCTTCATGTCCTGCTTCTGATGTATGCTGACTGAATTACTACAGCTCCTAGGGCTTTCTCCTCTCAGACTGCCTTTGTTTCTACTTTGTCTATATCTTGTATAAAACCACATATTTACTTGTTGTCTCCCCCATTAAAAATGACATTCCTTGAGAGCAGGACCGTTTTTTGCATTTCTTTGTATCTTCAATGCTTAGAGCAGTGCTGGGCACACAGTAGGAGCTCAATAAATGCCAGTTCACTCACTGATTGACCTCGAAACTTCTTGGTGCCCCAGGAAATTTTCTAAGACTTTGAAGATGAGCTGCCTATTTGTATCAGTTGAGAGAGATTCCTCACTCAGAGCAAGATCCTCCAACCTGAAGAAATCAGAGTTCAATGAACATTTATAAGGCAGCTGCAGTATTAAGCACTGAGCCAGGCTCCAGTTATACAAAGACAAAAAATAAGAACCACTCCCTGCTCTCAAGGTGCTTATATCCCACCTGGAGAAGTGACTACCCTAGTGTAGTCTAAAATTTGCTTTTGTCACAATAACACTACGAAGTAGGGAGTGCAAGTATTATATGGGCTCCCCAGGAACGCCTTCAAAGTAGCAAGAGCATCCCATGCAAGCGGACTCTACTGTCATTGTTTTCCCTCAAAGTCTTTCTTTGGAACACAACCAGCAAGGCCTTTCTGGACAAGGGGAGTGGTTCAGGTGTTTCAGGGGGTACCACTGGAGAAGTATCATCTCATTTCAAAGGCTAGTTGGCAAGATTACAAAGGACAGTTGATGTCAGTTACAAAGGACCTTTGGCCAGGATACAAAGGAGAGCTGATATCAGTTCAAAAGGAGAGTTGGTAGGGCTTTGTTTAAATGGGATTTTATTTGTTCTATTCTCTTCCTGAATGTATATGCTTTTTTAAAAAAAATCTGTTTGTTGCCTTATAAAGCTATTGTTTTCCTAAATGCAATTCACTGGCTTGAGCTTTTCCACTGCCTAATAAATGCCCCAATCATAGGTTGAACAACTTTGGGAGCTCATGAAATTTTCTCAAGCCACATCCTATATTAACAATGAGCTAACTCTAGTCTACCCAGGCCAATTGAGTTGCTTAGGACAGTGAGTAAATGAGAGCAAGGTTGAGGGTCTGACATTTCCTTAGGGTAGCTGGCTTCACAGAAGCCTATTATTCCCAAGTCATCATAGGCCCCAGCAAATAGATGCCTTTCCAAGTGCCCCTCAATTTTAGTGCTTTCCTTCTGAGAATATCCCCCAATTTATCCTACAAATAGCTTGTTTGTATATAGTTGTTTTAATGTTGTCCTCCATTAGATTGTGAGCAAAGACCATCTTGTTTTTTCTATTTGCATTATCCCCAATGCTTGGCACACAGTAAGGGCTTAATAAATGTTTTTTTTCCATTCTATTCTAATCCATCAGAAGCAGCAGGTAGGCGGTAGTACAGTGGGAGACAGAGAATAAAGAAAATTCAAGGGAAGTGATGGAGAATCTCCAGACTCCAACACTATTTGCTGTCCATTCCAACCGCTTTGCATTTACCATTTTTTATTACAGATATGTCCTGTCTACCTATCTAGATCATAAACTCCTTGAGGGGTAGGACTGTGTTTTGTACTTTTTTACCTCTTCCATGGTGACCTAGAACAGGTTTAGCCACATAGGAGATTCTCAATTAAAAAAAAAACTGGTCGAGTAGAAAAAGGAAAGGAGAGCTCTATGTAGGATGAAAATACTAGAAGTTTCCAATGAGGGGCAGCACATAGTCTTCTTGGCATTTGAACTTGGGGATGTCAGCTTAGTGCCTGTGTCACCACTCCTTGACCACCAGCACCCTACCATTCTCCTCCTCACTGCCAATGGGATACACACACATACAATTTTTTTTTTTACTGAGGAGGTAGGTGAAGGAAAAAAAGGAAAGCCAAAGTCAAAAAACAAAAAACCTCTCCTTTCCTGATAAGTTACAGAAATTGCTGTATCCTTTACCTCCATGAGGTGCTAACTTCAAAGCTTCACCAGGACCTTTTACATGGAAAGGGTTAATTGATGAACTAAACTCAAATGAAGCCTGAACACTTTATAATAACCTCTTCACGGCACTTACAGAGGCAGCATGTCATATCAGATAGAGAACCAGGCCTCAAAGCCTGGAAGACCTGCGTTCACATTATGCCTCTGACCCATCCTGGCTGCGTGACTATGGGCAAGTCACTTACTCTCTTAGCAGTTTGGGCGCTTCTCTCTCAGTTGCAGAGAAGGTACCAACTTACATTAGTGGAGGGCATTTCCTTATCCCAGAATTCCTTATATCAGCTGAAATCACAGGTCTTATCCCTATCCTCACCAGAGTATTGACATTTTTTCAGCATCAACTACAGTGAAACATACCCAGGTCTTTTCTGCCCGAAGAAAAAATGTAGGTCCTCTGCACCTCCTTACAGTATTGTAAGTTTTGAAACATTTGTGAATACATTTTGCTTGGATATGATAGACAATTGCCAACAAATACCCAAATTCCTCTACAAAGTTTAGCATCCCTTTCCCACAAATAACTGACCTATTGTTAACAGAAAAGAAGGCATATCCTTTAATTTCGACAATGCGATAATGACATTAACTATGGTTTTTAGCTAGGGATTCATTGCCTCTTAGTGTTGACTTTGTTGTTTCTGCAATAATTTGGCTCTCTTTTCTTCCCCTTATACACCAGTCTCTTCCCACTGCTTTTCACAGAACCACAGAATTGACAGAATTGTCAAAAGATGTGAGGAATCTTAGATGTTATCTGGTCCAGTCCTCTTTTATTACAGATGAGGCCCAGAAAGAGGAAGTGCTTGCTCAAGGTCACCTGGCTAGCGACTAAAAGAGCTAGAAAACATATCTTTTAACTACCAATTCAGTCTTCTTCCCATCCCCCCACATTGACTATGGCTTCTGTGGCATTGGGACGAAGCAAATATTAGAATTATATGTTGAAAAATTCCTGGTTAGAGCTATTGAAAAGCATCCACAGAGTTCTGTTCTGTTGGTTACTTCAGAGGCCCAGTTTGCAAAAGTACATTATGAATAGCTAGAAAAACTCTTCTATGTTGTGAGGAGAATCCTTGGTGAAACTTACCGTGCTAATAAATGTGACTTATCATTATTCAATCATCTGACAACTTAAAACCAAAGCATTCCCCACCTCCACCAGTCTGGAGGGAAACACAAATTTCACAAGTCAAAGTAAGGTAACAAACACTTCCATCAAGAAAGGCAGGCTGAACAATGTACTTTTGGCACATTTGGAAATCCCTTTATTAACTGGCCGTATTCCACCAATCCAACCAAATGTGCCATTCCTGGACACCAGGAGTCCTTCACTTAAGTGAGGGAAGTCTTTATACCATCCATCACATATACAATGTGGAAATTCTTCATGGACATTTTGTTCATGTATGTTCCCTTTGTCTAGCAAAGAAGGGAGAACGTTACAAACCGGGGTAACAGACACGAACCAAGTTTATAAGATGAAAATGAGATTGGTATATATTGGTCTTTTTACTCATTTTTCCCACTTTTCCTCGCTATCACTAAAAAAGACTACATTGCCAATAAGATACACTAATCACCAAGCACTTATTAAGGGCCGACTAGATACATCATGCTAGAGATTAGGAATGTAAGCACAAATGTGAGATGATTCTTGCCCACAGGGAGCTTATTTGATTCAGGTCTCTTCCTCCTCTAACAGCCTATTATATTATATTACCATCTCTGCCCTTATCGAGCATGTTAGGGTCTTTTATGATCTAGTTACTTGTAAATCATCCCATAGCGCACATCTGGAGAAAGGTAGGGGATAACATTAATAATAGCAATAACTGACGTTTATCTGGCACTTTAAAGTTTGCAAAGCACTTGACACATACTACCTCATTTAAGGCTCACAACAACCCAGTGAGGTTGGTATCTCATTGAAACTTCCATTTTATAGCAAAAACCTTCCCTGATTCCCCCAGCTACCAGTTCACTCCCTATCCAAACTGCCTTGTATTTAGGGTGTCTATATTCTGAAAATACTTATATTTACATATGTAAGAAGAATATAATCTCCTTGAGGGCAGAGATTTTGTCATTTATCGTATCACCAATCAAGCAAACAAGCGTTTATTAAGCCACTACTGTGTGCCAGGCACTGTGCTAAATGTAGAGGATATAAAGAAAGGGAAGGGGGAGGAAACCCAGAACTTGCTCTCAAGAAGCTTCGAGTTTAATGGAGGAAATGACATGCAAACAACTATATACAAACAATCAAAGTCAGAAGAAAATGAAAAGAATCTCAGAGGGAAAGTACTAAGATTAAGGACGAGAAAGACTTCTTTTCGAAAATGAGACTTTAGCACTTAGCATGGCTCCTGGCACAGAATCGGTACTTAATAAATCTTTGTTCATTGATCCATTGATAAGGAAATCAAATTTCAAAGAGGTTAAATGCTTTGCCCAAGATCGCACAGCTATTAAGTGTCAAAGTTTGGCTATAGTGAGCTATACCTGAAGTTGTGCTTAACAAAAAGAGGGACCACCAAAAAGGGAGTTTTGAACCAATTACTAAAGCAAACAAAAGTAATGAAAAGTTGGATTAGCAGACCCTGCATTTTTTCAAAAGAGAAAAAAAAATCTGCCTCAACTATCCAGTATAAATATTTGTTTCCAGTGCCGTCATGAATTGTACTTTTCCACTGCTTGCTTGCAAATTCTGAAAGACCATCTGATCCTACAGTTAAGAAAGTATGCTAGACTGGGGGAAAGGAAAAAAAAAAAACCTTGGCAATTTTCAGTAACTTCAACCTTTCCTTAAACCCACCCAAACTTTCTCTGAGGATCCTGTTGGAATAATATATTTCCTTTTTGAGGAGAAAAAGGGAGGGATAGGGTCGGTTGGATAAGAGGGGTGTAGAGAAAGAAAGACAGGGAGGGGGGTAGTAGAAGAGAAAAGTGAGTAACCCTCTCTGGTCCTTGATTAAGAACTTTTAAAAAGCTAGGAAGGGTCGATAGTCTTTGAAACCAGATCTACTGTAGGACGGAAGCCAGCACCCAGGACACCGTGTCTTTCAGGAGAGGCCACACACGGTGCCACTGTAGTCATATGACTGCTCTGTCACATCCTGAAGTCATTTCCAGTCCATGCACAAGTTTGTCCTCCCGTTTAGAGAGGATCGGATATATTGGGAACGCACATATGGAAGCACTTTCAGGGAATCAGTTTCCATGAAATTCATAATGAGCCAAGTGGCTTCAGATGTGGTTGCGTTCCTCAGATTAGCCAAACGAAAGAAAGAAAGAAAAAAAGAAAGGAAAAGAAAAAGAAAGGAAAAAGGGGGAAAAAGAGACAAATCCACCCTTTCAGACCCTATTTATGTTTCAGAAAAATTAAAAACCACTAATGACTTATAGCTACCAGAACATAGAATGAGACAGAGAGAAGTAAATGAGAGTTTTTCCTTTGCTAAAAATAGCAGCTTTAATATCAGTAATCTTATCATAAATCAGGAGGAGGCCTTCCTGTCATAGCATCTGCCTACAGTGGCATAATTAACTCTTTCTGAAGTCCTAGTAGAAAGAAAAAAAACGAGGGAAGGCAAAAAGTAAAACAGGGGAAATGGAAGAGAGAGAACTGACTCTTATTTGATAACATGTGCAGTCCATAAAGATTGTTTTCAAAATTGAGACTTAATGATAAATTATTGCTAGAGTAAATCTCTCAAGGAGGGCTGAATTCAGACAGGACAGCCTGAGATTTTCCTGTAGCCCATGTTGGTTGTAAATGGGAACTATATTAGATGCTGAAATTTACGAGCTGGTTGAGATGCTGTAGATGGCACGCCAAAGCTTGGCTGATAAGAACGTGTGCATGGACATGGTTCCAACAGCAGTTTTTAAAGGATGAGACCTAACCCTGAGCACTATATGCAGAATCATCTTGACTCATAGGGGCATGGAGATGATGGGAAGGAAGAGAAAGGGAAATATGATTGATCATTGCTTAGAAAGGAAGTGTGGCAAAGGATAAAGAACCGGCCTCAGAGTCTCATCTCTGACACATGTTGGCTGTGTCACCTTGGGCAAGTCACTTAACCTCTTGATGTCTCTGGTAACTCTCTATGACTACACGTCTCAGAACAGTTGCTGATGGGCATAGGTACATGGAGTTTCTTCACTGGGTGCTCTTTATACCAATAAAAGCACAGGGCAGGACCAAAACAAGAATTAATTAATCAAAAAAACTCTGGCCATAGAACCTTAAGTCTGGAAGAAGTCTGAGAATTACTTAGTGCAACCCTCTTAATTTAATGGTGAAGATACTGAATACCAGGGAAGTGACTTGCCCAAGGTCACACAGATTTACAATCACTTAATGCTTATAACCTATTTAATCCTGCTGGAGGAAAGAGTAGCTAAGGAAAACAACCAGAGATAATATCTCACGCCCAGACGGTGCATAAGAGTTTCTAATTCACTTTCAGATACATCTCATTTAATTCTTACAACAACACGAGGTAGACTAATGGGATGTTATTCTTCCCAATTTATAGATCATAGGATTACGGATTTAGTGCTAGAGAGGAAGCTGAAGTACCCAGAATTGAAAAGAATTGGCCATGGTCAAATAACTATTAAAAGCAGAGCAGGGACTAGAATTCAAGTTTTCTGACTCCTAATCAGAACTTTCCATCACAACATAATATGGTTTAGCAGGCTATACTGTGATCTTGAGCATTCAGTTGTAGAGTTTGGTTCTGGCTTTGCTATTAATTTTCTGACTCACCAAGAGTGAGATTCTGTTCCTCAACCCATCTCACCTTTTGAATGATATGTATTAATACCATGGGATAATTCTAAGGAGATAATAAAATCACTTTGCTAACAGGAAATGCTTCAGTAGGTTTCTACTGACCCAATCTGAACTAGTAAAGCTAATGAAGGGGCAGCTAATTGGCAAAGTGGGTAGAGTGCCGAGCCTGGAGTCAGGAAGACTTGAGTTCAAATCCTGCCTCAGATATTTACTACCTGTGTGACCTCTGGGCAAGTCACTTAACCTTGTTTACCTCAGTTTCCTCATCTGTAAAATGAGCTGGAGAAGGAAATGCCAAACCAATATCTTTGCCAAGAAAACCCTAAATGGGTCCACAAAAGTCAGACATAACTGAAAGGACTGGACAAAGAAACCAATGAAGAAATAGGAAGAGAATTAGGACCTGGTTATTTTTAGCCATCCTCTGCATCTACATGAAATCTTGCTCTTCCATGGGAGAAAGCTACTGTATACCATGGCCTACAAAGAGCAAGAATTCTTGACTCCAAACAGATGTCTAGTCATGTATGGAAGGGGAAATTTAAGGTAACAAATAATGACAAAAATTCAGCACTGCTTTGAATTACGTTAAAAAAAATTTTTTTCAGTTAACAGGCATTTATTTTTTTTCTTCCTCCTTCTTCCCTCCCTTGAAAAAAAGAAAAACAAAACTCTCAAAACAAATTTGCATTTTTGTTTTGTTGTTGTTCAGCTGTTTCAGTCATGTCTGACTCCTTGCAACCCCATTTGGGGTTTTCTTGGCAAAGATACTGAAGTGGTTTGCCATTTCCTCCTCTAGCTCATTTTACAGATGAGGAAACTGAGGCAAACAGGGTTAAGTGACTTGTGCAGGGTCACAGAACTGGTGAGTGTGGTCACAGCACTAGATGAGTCTGCCTGACTCCAGGCCCAGCTCTCTATCCATTGTATCACCTAGTCACTTTCGGGAAAAAAAAAAGGTTACCATTCTGGGCTGCTGATGTGGGAATCATAATACTACTCTCTATTGGGAAAAATTCAATTATAGTCAAATGCCCTGATCTAGAATAAGGCAAATCCAGTTAGGGAAGCCTAGGAAAAAGGAGAGGTCCTAGACCCAAACATAACCGGATCTAGTCTCTTGCATCCTGTCCCCCATATTCTCCCCATTCTCTCCCCCCACCCCAAGCTGCTTGTCAAAGGGCCCAGCACCTCAATGTAGTCAAGGAACTACTCTGGGGCTATCCTGCCCCCACAGCAAAGCTACCCAGATTGCCAAAGAGGCCTTCCAAACTCCAAGGAGACCTTAGGGGCAAATGATCTTATTCAGACTCCCCAAGGTCATTGCAACAGAATTAGCCAAATTCAGAACTGAATCTGCTTCATTGTCAAGACCATTACTTTTTCTCTTCTTTCCCTCTATAGCCAGGTATATTCATTTTAGCTACTTGTCTCGAGACCCTGTGCTTGGCTCCTGTCCCAGCAATGAATGTATACAAGACTCTCTGGCTGCACAGAAAGCCTTTCTTGCTGCTGGCGCATCATGGTACCTTAGCCTCACTCCTGGCCTCAACTCCAACATCCTGTTTTATTTTCTCGTTCCCATGGATGTCTATGGCCCTGACTTCCCATCTAGACTTTTACAAAGTGTTAGGCCTCACCTCCTGCTACCTCCTGCTGAACAGATTCCCCAAGGAAAAAAAAGCAAGGGTGGGAGTTGGGGGGTGGGGAGGAATCTGGGACTCAAATCCCACTTGTGATGCTTACTAGATGTGTGTCCTTGGACGAATCTCTTAACCTCCCTGATTCTCAGTTCTTTCATCTGTAAAATGAGAATCAGGTGGCCTCTGAGACCCTCTTCCACCTCTAGATTTATGAGTGATTAGGTGGAAAAGATGTTGGACATAGAGTAAGAAATCTTGGATTCAAATTGGCCGTGTGACCATGCACAAATAAACTTCAGTTCCTTGATCTATAGAATGGAGATAATATGGTAACTGTACTTTCTTCTTCACATGGTTGTTGGGAGGAAATTTGGTAAAGCTTAAAGAACTATAGAAATCTGGTTTCATCTTAGGTCTGTCTATACAGTGCCTTATATAGTGCAGGTACACACACACACACACACACGGATTTACTGCACCTAAGATCTGAACCAATTTGCCTTTACAGCCTTATTTTTCACTATTCTCCTTTGGACACTTTTTGGCTTGGTTGTGTATTTGGTTGTAGATTCCAACCAAATTGTACTTTTCATTATTTCCCAAATATGTGTCCTTATGCTTCTCCACTTTTGTGCTTCACTGACCTTTCTGCCTACAACGCTTTCCGCTCTATATCTATTCAACAAAATCCTATCTCTCCTTAAAGTCCCTGCTCAAATACCACCTTTGCTTTGAAGTCTTCTTCGATATCCTTTCCCTCAGCTAGAAGAAATTTCTCCCTGCTCTGAACTTGCAAAGCATTTTATACCTTGCTTATAGCATTTATCTCATTCTACCTTATACAACAATTATTTTTAAGTCCTGTTTTTTTTTGAAGCAATCGAGGTTAAGTGACTTGCCCAGGGTCACACAGTTAATAAGTGTCTGAGGCTGGATTTGAGGTCCTCCTGTCTCCAGGGCTGGTGCTGTGTGTACTATGCTACCTCGCTATCCTTACAGTTATTTTTAAAATAAAATGAAATATCTGTAAAATTCTTTGCAAATATGAAAGTGCTCTATAAATGTCAGTTATTATGTTTGTGCATATACTTCTTCCCCCTAAATTACTTGAGAGCAAGGCCTGTATTATTTATTTTTCCCTCAGTACTTAGCACTATAAAGGTTCTGGATGATTACTGAATCAATGAACAAGTATGATGCCTAATTTGCTCTGCTGCCCCACCTGAAATTCCTAATCCAGAGTTCCTCTGACTCTTGCTTGCTTGTCTTATTTCAACCTTGAACCTCTCTCTGGTGCTTGTACAAGCCATACAAAAAAATTGAAGGAAAAAAAAACTAGGAGAGCCATAACTAGGAGAGAGTGACCAGAGTGCCAAAATTGAGAAAGTGCCAACAGAGCTTGCAATGGCTTTGTGGTAGGGCAGAGACTTGTATGTCACAACTATGAAATGGTGTCCTGAGCGGTCTGCATAAACCCCATCAGAAATCTGAATTGCCCTGTGCACTAAAATTGCTATCTATGGCTCTGCTGTGACCACTAGCCTCTGAATAAATCCTGGGCTTTGGTTCGGTCCCAAGTTACCTTCCCAGACTTCTTTTGGCTCTTCTCTTGCCAGTTTTGTGCCCTGCTTCCAATAACTAATGCTATCACCATTCTTATCACTGACAATAACAATAACTTGAGATATGAATAATAATGTCTTTGCATTTTTAATCTTTCGAAGGACTTAAAAGTGTTTCATGTAGTTTCACGATCATGGAAGGAGACCGAAGCGTAGAGAAGTTAAATGACCCACTCTAAGACACAAAGCTAATTAGGGGCAGACCTGGGACTAAAATTCAAGGTTCTGGAAATCTAACACCATGTTCTTTCCTCTAGACTTGATTCATTAGCTTCTTTTCTCTAGACTGATAGAGGAAAGGATCGCCTTTCCTAGAAAATAAGGGCTATTTCAACAAGAAAAATAAGAGATGACCTAGGTGAGCTTTCAAGTACTTAGTTAATATTTTAAAAAGATACAATAAATCAGGAACCTGGTCCTCTTTAACATTGGAGAATTTTCCAGTTAAATGGGCTTTGAGTTTCTTGGTTGTTGCTATTTGTTTGTTTTTTTCTTCCTTTTTATATTTCAACTTGCTAGGAAAAAATACTAGAAATGAAGTTTGCACTCATTTGTAAAAAGTTTTCTTTTTCTTTGTTGCTAAGATTTAAGCCTAAAATGTTATAAAGTCCTTTAAAAATATTTAAAGTCGCTAGGAAAATACTAGAAATGAAGTTTGTATTCATTTGTGAAAAGTTTTCTGTTTCTAGGACTTAGACTAAAGTCACGTCAGAAAGTCTTAATGCAACCCTGAGACAATGTTCTTTATGTAACTTCCGTCTCCAAATGCAGAGTGGTGATTCGTTCCTCTGACAGTCTCAGAGTTTTTTCCACTCATTCTCAGCACGGAGAATTAACTCAAAACTTCTGCATGCAAAAAAAAAAGTCTCTTTTTGGGGTTTGATTTGGCCTCATTTTCAAAGAGTTGTTTGTATATTTTAGAATATGTAGAATTTCCCTTTGATTGAAACCTCTCTTTTAACAATGGACAAGAGATGATTTCTCTTCTGAGTGGTTTAAACAAAAACAAACTCTTGGAGCCTTGTTCTCGAAAGTGTTTTTTTTTTTTTTTGAGAGAAATCAAACCCTACAGATTGTTAAGCATTTGGCAAAAACCTTCAAACAGCCAAACCCAAATAGTGAAATTCTCCTTGTTACAACAGATAAACAAATGGTCCAGTACGGGGGTAAAAAGAAAAAAAATCAGCCCCCTCAACACACACATACACATACACATTCCACCGTCCTTTCTCACTCCCCCTACCCCATCCCCACTCATCATTTCTACTAAAGGGCTTAATCTTTAATGTTTATTTCTAGTGCTAAAGTAGCATACTCGCCACAAATGGACATTTTCAACATCTGCTTGTGGTCGCTTCCAGGGCCCTTGTATTTCTCTGGGACATGAAGCCCTCTGTCTCCAGAGCATAAACAGACACACCTAATTGTGTATTAAGGTGTCTGAAAACAGCTACTTGTTTTGGAGACAAAAAAAAGGAAGGAAGAAAGAAAGAAGGAAAACATGAAAGAGACCACAGCACTGAAGTCTGCTCTTGGCAAAAGAGGAAACATGGTCTGCTGGTGTATTTTATGAATGTGGTACCAGCACCTTAAACTAGGCTATGGGACAAGATACACAGTGGTAGCTCTTCAAATAGTGGAAAAAAGATTCTGCCTGCCAACATGACAAGAACTAAATAAATGGGTTTTTTTCCTTCAATTTTTTTTGATGAACTTCGGATGACAAAATCATAGACTCTTGGAATTGGAAGGGATCTTGGTAGCCATCGAATCCAAACCACATGTGAATAAGCATCTAAACGACAATATCGCCAACAAGTGAACATCACTTTTTGCTCAAAGACCTCCAATAAGACCCCATTAGATTGGAAGCTCCTTGAGGGTAGGGGCCTCTCTTTGTATCTCCAGAGTTCCCCACAGTGCCTGGCACTTAAGAGGCACTCAATTTTATTAACTCCTGGGGCAGTTTATTCCACTTTTAGATAGCTTGAAACATTTGGAAGTTTTTCCTTGTTGTCGTTTCAGTCATGCCCGACTCTTTGTGAACCTGTCTGGGGTTTTCTTAGCAAAGATACCAGAATGGTTTGTCATTTCCTTCTCCTGCTCATTTTACAGATGAGGAAACTGAGGCAAACAGGGTTAAGTGACTTGCCCAGGGTCAGACAATAAGCATCTGAGAACATCTGAACTCATGAACATGAGTCTTCCTGGTTCCAAGACCAGTGCACTACCCACTGAGCCACCTAGCCGCCCCAATTTTTCCTTACATAAGAGTAAATCTCTCTCTCTCAGAAATTTCCAGCTATTGGGTCTTAGGAACCTTTGGAGCCAAGCTGAACAAGCCTCATCTTTTTTCTATGTGAAAATTAAAAAAAAACACCTTCAATTACTTGGAGCCAGCTGCCATTGCCCTCCTAAATTTTCTCTTCTCCAGGTTAGATATAACTTCAAAACAGGAAAACCAAAATACCTGGTGACTCTTCATTTCATCGAGAGGGTTTTCAACATTCCATAGCAAAATCTATTCATTCTTTCTATGAACAATTATTTTCCAGATCGAAGGAAGAAAAGAGGATCAAAAAAAATGAAGAAGAAGGAGAAAATTGCTTAGACTAGGTTATTCTTTCCCAAAAACACAATATCCAACAGCAGGAGGAGTGCTGGAACTGAAGCCGTGAGACACCTGGGTTCAAATTTTGCCTCCAGCGTCTGCAAGGTAGGTCAACATGAGCAAGTCATTTAAGCTCTCAGCCTCAATTTCCCCGATGTGCTTATATCATATGGTGAAAAATAAAGAATGTATAGAAAGTGCTTTGAATACCTGAAGACCCCATGGAAATGACAGCTATTATTATGTAAAGCATTGAATTAAACATTTCTAAGGGGAGGAGTCCTCAAGGATGTCATGATACAGTAGAAAGAACAGGAATGGAATTCAAGAGAATTGGACTCTGCATCTAACCCTGTTACTATTAGCTGTATCAACTGGGGCAGGTTGCTTCTGATCCTCACTGTAAAATGGGCCTATCTGTAAAATGAAAAGCAGCTGCCTAATTTTGAAGTTTCTTCTAGGTCTAACAGTATATGATTCTACTACATATCTGACAGCCTACGACAGTCCAAAATATCCTCAAATAGTCAAATAGCTGGACAAGATCTTTCCTGAAAAGTAGTTCACTCCTTCATCACATAGAACACAAAGTCAACATCCCTACTATTGCTATGACATTTAGGAGCCATCATTTGTTCTACCATATCACATCTGTAAATGGGGTAATGTGGAAAAAATGACCACAAGCTGTGCTTTTAAAAGAAGACAATTTGAAAAGTATGGAAACAACCTATTATTTTTCCCCCTAAAATAGCAGAAGCAAAAAGTGATGTCAGCTAGAGAATAATACAAACATTATTCAGCAACACTTTAGCAAGCACTTTCTTCAATAAATTTTGCTAAATTAAAAAAACACCTTGTTAACATAGTTAACTTTTGAATGTCACCATTTCATTCGACAAACATTTATTAATTACCTACAGAGTGTAAAACATTGTGCGGTGTACTGGGAGAGAGCCAAAATTCAGATGAGACATGATTTCTGCCCTTCCTACCCCCAGGAGTTTACAACCTAGTCAGGAGATATGACATACACAAATAATTATAATACAAAATTTTATCTATTAAGTGCCTAAGGAAAACCCAAAGGTTTACATGAAGTCTGAGGAGGCATAAAGCAAGGTTTCCTTGAGGATGTGCTATTTGAGTTGGGCTTTAAAGGAACAGTAGGAATTCACCAGAGGATGGGAGGGATTTAAGGGTTGATTTGCTAAGAAAACATTTTAAGCATAGGGGACAACTTGAGCAAAATTATGGAGATGGGAAAATAGGGCATATATGTAAGATGGAAAGTAGTTTGAAGGGTGAATAATAATACTTGTGGGGGAAGTATTAATGAGATAAGACTGGGAAAGCAAAGTAGAAGTGCACCAAAGAGATCCTCTAATACCAGACAAAGGAGTCTAAACTTTACTTGGCAGGAAATAAGGTTTGGAGCAAAGGAATAACATGATCAGATCTACGCATAAAAAATTAATCTGGCCATGAATCGAAGAATGAATTGAAGGGAGAGAAAGCTGAGCTATGAAAGTCTGTTAAGGCTATTATAGTAGCCTAGGCAGGTGGTAATAAGAGACCATACAAGGCCAGTGGCAGTGGAATAGAGAGGAAGGAAATGGATGCAACAGATATTGTTAGGATTGAATCAGTAAAACTTGTAACAGACTATACATGAGAAATGAGGGAGAGGGAGGATTCAAACACAACCCCAACATTCTGGACGTAGGAGATTAGGCAAAGAGAGACATCTGACAAGATGGAGTCAGAAAGAAGAGCAGGTTTGGAGGGAAATAGAATAATCTTCTCTTGGACATGCTGAGTTTGTGGCTCTCAGAACTAGACATCCAAGGGGCAGCATCCCGTCAGTAACTGGAAAAGGGGTCCTAGGACTCAGAAAGATCGGTCAGGGCTAAAACGTGGTAGTTGGTGTTGTGGAAGTAACTAAGATTGTCGAGGAGAAGAATGGAAGGAGAACCTTGGGAAAACTCAACTTTAAAGGGCTGGGAAGAGGACTATGAACCAACAAGTCAATTACAAATTAATAACGTTGAGAAGAATGGTCGGAGACGTAGGAGGACTACCTGAACTGGTAGAATGTCTATAATATTTCTACAGAAGCATTCCTAGCTGTTCTAGAACAAGGTATGACAGGATGATTGCTCGGCCCCAGTGGCATCTGGAGCTTCTTCACCAACAATAATAAACATAGCTACAAATGTGACTAGGTGACACAGTGGGTACCGCACTGGGCCTAGAGTCAGGAAGACCCGATTTCAAATCCAGCCTCAGATACTTCCTAGCTGTGTGACCCTAGGCAAGTCACTTCACCCTGTCTGCCTCAGTTCTTCATCTGTAAAATGAGCTGGAGAAGGAAATGCCAAGAAAACTCCCAAAAGGGGTCAGGAACAGTTGGACAATAACAACGACCCTAGACAAGTTAGATAACTTTTGTCTACCTCAGTTTCTTCAACTTTAAAATGAGGATGATAATAGCAGCTACTCCTCCAGGTTATTGTGAGGATCAAAAGAGATAATATTATAAAGTGCTTTAGCACAGTGTTCAGCAAATATTTATTTAAATAATGTTTGCTCTTTTCCTCTTTGCCCCTGTGAAAAAGAATGGACTACCTCCAGTTCAAGGCTGGATGGGAAAGAAGAAAGGCCACTTGATTTGCTCTCAGAAGCACTAGATTTTAGTCCTGGCTTTTCTCCTTACTCCCTGTATAACTTGGGCAAATCGATCTTTCTGGACCTTAGTTTTCTCATCTGTAAAATTAGAAGTTGGAGAGAAGATTCCTTCTGTTCTAAATCCAATGTTGAAACAATTGTCCATTTTTCTTCTAAAGCTGAGTTTTCCTCCATCCTCTCTTATCACATGCGTAGTTGACTAGTTTTTCTTTGTCCTGTTTTGCAAGATTAGACTTGCATCTCTAACCCTGTTAGATACAGCTGTCAGATATGTAGTAGAATCATATACTGTTAGACCTAGAAGAAACTTCAAAATTAGGCAGCTGCTTTTCATTTTACAGATAGGCCCATTTTACAGTGAGGATCAGAAGCAACCTGCCCCAGTTGATGCAGCTAATAGTAACAGGGTAGAGTCAAGTAACAAGGTTAAAGTCAACACCTTTATTAAAGGCCTACTACCTAAGCACTTGAGATGCAAAGACAAAAATGAAGCTGTTCTTACCCTTAATCGTAACAATAGCTGGCATGCTAAGGTTTAACCAAGCACTTTACAAATGTTGCCTCATACTATCTTCACTACACCCCTGGGAGAAAAGTGCTCTTCTTATCCCACATTTTATAGATAAGGAAACTGAGGTAGATAATTTGCCCAGGATTACCGCTGGTGTCTGAGGATGGAACTGAACTCAGGTTTCCTTGACTTCAGGCTAAGCCCTCTACCCACTGTTCCACCCAGCTGCCTGGTTCAGGGGGTCTGAATATCTGTAAGGGGTTTGTTGAACTATAAACTATCTGTTAAAACTTCTCCGGTTGCATACAGTTATTTTAATGGCCATCTCAATGCTCGGGGGCAGGGGAGAGGGAACCATCCCACTGATCACGTGACTTACAGGTCTTCACCCCTCAGCCTTTGCATTGTTTACCACAGGCTTATGTACTGGATTTATTGGCTGTAACCTTTCCATTGGCTCCTGCAACTTGTCTCTAGGAACTCACATTTTATTCTCCTCCTATTGGAGCCCTTTAAGTACCCTACCCCCCCTCCCTCTCCCCCTCCCACTCCTCAACCAGCCCCACCCCCAGCAAAACCACTGATGAGTCTATATTTCTTATCTCAGATGACTAGAGTCTCTCCCTATCCTACCTGCCATGTACAACATGTTGCCGTTCCTATTCCAGAACTGTGGGATTACTGAAGCCTTTCTTTCAACTCGATCTAGATCAACTCGCTTGATATTCAGAGAGGAATATAGCATCCAGAATTGGAGAGGACCTTAGGGATGCTCTAAGTCAACTTCCTAATTTCATAGATTATAGCACCCTGAGACCTGATGGCATAACCGACTTCTCCAGTATTTTAAACATAGTTGACAGTTGACTCCATAGAATCAAGAGAGACGTGAATTCGAATCCCAGTTCCAAGGCTTTCTAACTGTCTGACCCTTGACATGTTATTTAAATTTTTTAAGTCTTACTTCACTCTTCTGGAAAATAGGAATAGTAATAGTTCTAATACCTACTTCATCAAGTTGTGTAAAACTTAAAAAGCATTTTATAAAATGTGGGCAATTAGCATACGGCAGAGCCAAAATCTGAACACAGGTCCAGCATCCTTTCCCCTCTACTATGCGGCTCCTCAGACCACAAGTCTTTTTTTGCCCTCTAATTAACAAGTTTTCTAGTTTCTATCCATACCCCACAATTTGGCTTCTCTTGCTTCAGATGTGTTCACTGTTGCCCCTAGCAGCAGATTTTCCTGAAGCACAGGTGTGACCACATCACTCTCCTACTTGATAACTATACATTAGTTGCATGAGGTACAAGTCTATAAAAGATGGAATGCCTTAGAACAAACATTTCTCAAAAGCTTCAAGTGCATAGAAACCTGTGTTGGGTGCTGGGGAAAGGGCAAAGGTTAGATAAAATGTTTGGACATTCAATAGGGGTCAATAGATACTGAGCTGTCAAAAGGATTAAGCATGAGGGTTGGAACCTTAGAGTTCTTAGAGAGTGGAGCTCTTGGGGCAGCTAGGTGGTGCAGTGACTAAAGCAGCAACCCTGGAGTCAGGAGGACTAGAATTCAAATCTGGCCTCAGACACCTTGGCACACTTACTTAGCTGTGTGACCCTGGGCAGGTCACTTAACCCCAATTGTCCTACCTTTCTCCCTCTAAAAACAACAACAACAAAAAAAGAAGATAGATATTAGAGCTCTGGAAATGATTTTGGCTCTCCCCATTCCATGAAATATTGGATGCTGGTATCACCATTTTATTTTACTTTTTGTCTTTTGAGTTCTAAAAAGCTGAATGAGCCTGTGTTACTGAGGAAGACACCTAACCTCTCTAGACCAGTTTCCTCTTTTCTAAAAGGAGAGGTCAGAACAGGTAACATCTAAAGCCCCTTCCAGCCCTGACATTAATTCATTCAAAAGCACAAGAATGTATTAGATGGCTATGGGAGATGTGTTCACTAAATCCTAATTTTGTTGTTTTCCACCTCTAAAAACAAACCCCACAAACATTTGGTTACTCTTATTTCAGCGGTTTTCCATTTTGCACACTTCTGCACTTTGGGGTTCTGGTCTGAATGAGAGATCTAAAGACTAAAGTTCCAGGAGAGTGGCCATCTTCATGTTACTTTTGGCCCAGCTTGGAAAAATGAAGCAAAGAAAATCAGACTGTGTTTCTGGAAGATTCAGAGGCCAATTTGACTGACCCCCAAAACTGAGGATCACATCTAAAACTCTTGGAAACCATTCCTGACTTTTAAAACTCTTTGGGGGAGAGGGGAATAAGAGATGGGGCTGCCTACTTACAACTGTTATTTCAATATTTCCATAATATTTAAGGCTTTTTCCATCAGTCCTGGATTACTCCCACCATCTGCCTCCTCTGATCCTACTCACATACTGCTGAGAAGAGTTAAAGGAAACCACACAACTATGCTGACTGAATCCACTTTGGGTTTATGTTATCTAATCTCAACTTGGCTTCAGCTCTATCAAGGCAATCCTTTTACTCCCTCACAACCAAGGCCCGATCCTACTTTTCCACAAAAGCCGTTCCAAACCTCTATTCTCCACAAGCTTCCCACAGCAACCCCTCCTTCCACCCTCTCATCGAGGTCCTTGCTTTTTATTGTACCCAAGAAATCAAGGCCATTCACCAACAGCTCCTTCTTGTCCCCTCCAAGCGTTAGTGTGCCGCCTTCGCAAGCTACCTTGTATTCATATATGTGTGTGTACTTACATACGTATATCATATCCACATCTTACAGATGTACATGTTATCCCCCTCCTCCTTTAGTGCAGGGAATGCTTTACTTTTTCCTCTCTATCTCCAGAGCTTAGCACTCCTCCAGATACATGGTACATGGTTAATGAATGCCTATCAGTTGACTGAGGGTGAAAGTATATGACTGGAGGCAGCTAGGAGGAACAGTAGATAGAGCACTGGGCCTGGAGTCAGGAGGACCTGAGTTCAAATCCAACCTCAGATAGTTACTAGCTGTGTGACCCTGGGCAAGTCATTTAACCCTGATTGCCTCCCAAAACAAAACAAAAAACAAACCAAAGTATATCATTAGGAAATGAAAGGGATACTCTTCAATTGGGAATGGCTGAACACGTTGTGACGTATGATTGTGATGAAGTACTATTGTGCTACAAGAAGCGATTGGTCGGGGGGGGGCGGTGAGAAAAACATGGTAAGACCTATGTGAACTGATGCAAAGTGAAATGAGGAGAACCAGGAAGTCATCATGCACAGTAACAGCAATGTTGTAACAACGATCGACTGTGAGAGACTTGGACGCTGCTCAATACAATGATCCAAGATGGTTCCAAAGGACTCATGATGAAAAAATGCTGTTCACCTACAGAGAGAGAACTAATGAACTCTGAGTGCGAACTGAAGCATAATTTTCTCACTTTCTTTATTTTTCTTGCTTTTGGGGAATATGGCTGATAAGGAAATAAGCTTTGCATGATTTCAAATGTATAATTGATATCACATTGCTTGTCTTTTCAATGGGTGTGGAAGGGGGTAGGAGGGAGGGAGAGAATTTAGAACTCAAAATTTAAAAAGAATGCTAAAAATAAATAAATTGAAATGTTTTTTAAAAGTATGTGATTAGAATATTTAAAGTTTTCCATCTCTGTCTATTCAAATTCTGTCCAGTTCCAGATATGTTCTAGTAGTTACCCCTCCATTCAAAAGCGCTTCTGGGGTAAATTCCTAAAGTCCCAAAGCGAGGCTATGGGTATCTTAATAATTTAATTTTTCCAAAGTGTAGGACCCAGATCGGATCTCAGGACTCCTCTCCCAAGAATTTCCTAGCTCCACAGCTGTTCCACTCAACTTCCAAAATATTGCTTTCTTCAAGTTTCCCTATGCTTCCGGTCCTAATGCACTGATGATCATGGGCACGACACTGGGCTATTAACATTAAATGACAATGATCTGATTTCACAGGACACACTTCCATATCAACGGGTCTGTGATCTCATCAATGTTGGTCCTCTCTTCCAATAGTGAAGACTACAACCCATTCATGCCCTGTCCTACCATCAATCCTACAGAGGGAAAAGGAGGGGGTACTTTATTTCTGTGCTGAGAGCTTACTTTTCTGTAGTTCTTTTAACAGTGTGTGGCTACTAATAAAGAAAACCAACAATCCTCCCATATGAATGTCTCATCTTCTTTTTCAAGCACACATCTTTAGTAATAGAATCATAAGCTAGAGCTGGAAGGGACCTCAGAAATTATACAGCCAACATCTTCCTCTGATGGATGGTGTAACTGAGGCCCAGAGGTATTAATGATCTGCCCAAGCTCCCACCGATAGTAGCAAAACTGACATTTCACCTCAAGCTGCATGACACCAAGTTCAGTAATCTTTCCACTTTACCATGTTATTCTTGCTCTATTCTTGAGTGGTAATATGTTGCTGCCACGTCCACCATCTTCCTCTCCACCGACATAGCATATAACAATAATTTATATTTATATAATGCTTTACGGTTAACAAAGCATTTTCCTTACCACAACCTTATGATGTAAGTATCATTATTTCCATTTAGCAAACAAGATTCAGGGACGTTGGCCCATTTGCCCAAGGTCCCTGTTCCACTTAAACCCGCTGTCTCTAAAGTGAAAGGGATTAGATGTGTGACAGGCAGAACTTGGAAGTCCATGAAGGATATGGAAAACAAGAATCCATAATTCAAGAAGGTGAATTTGAATTAAAATTCTAGCACAATAATCTGATTCAAAAGCCCTTAAAGTGTGGTCCAAGGACCCCTAGGAGTTCCCTTTCTAGGAGTATGTGAGGTTAAAATTATTTTCATAATAATACTGAGATGTGATTTGCCTGCTAAAATATTCCCCCTTTTTCCAACTACATATCTGTGTGAGGCCAGATTTTCCTTACGTATTTCCATTAAAATGACATATTGCATGCAGAAGCAGAGAGGAGAATCTAGCTATCTACTAATCCAGACATTATAATCCAGATAATATGCAAAATGATGTCACTCTTCTTGCTAAGTGTTTTTTCATATTGAAAAATATAATTATTTTCCTTAACAATATATTTACATATGAGTTTATTAGTAGTTTAAGTGAATTAATGAATATTTTTAAACATATCATTTAAAATTTCTAATGTAGTTAATATCAATAAATTTTACCTACATAAACAAAAGTTATTTGAAGCCTTCAATAATTTTAGGACTGTAACAGGAGCCTAAGGCCAAAAAGTTTGAGAGACTCTGGACTAAAATATAGCTGAGGTCTCTCTTAGCCTTGAAACTATTATAAGGATGTAATTATGTTTATATAACATTTTCATCCCATGGTTTCAATGCACTAACACAAGAAGAAACCATTAAAATACTGGGTCAAATCATATTTCCTATGAACATAATGATATATGGTGAATTTTATATGTCTACACACAGATATATGTACACATATCCATATATATGTAGAACCCTATACATACGTTACAATTACTTTTGTCCTGTACGTATATTATCTCAGATTATGCTTTATAACCATAAGTTTATTAATTCTCATAATATTCCAGTGACATTAATCAGTTTTAACATCAACATTATTCAGGCCGAGGTAATTTGGCACAGTGGAAGGAGATTTGGCCTCAGAGTTAGGAAGAACTGGGTTCAAGTCCTGCCTTGAGCATATATCAGCTATGTGACTCTCTTATTGGCCCAGATAACTCTCTAAATTTTTAAATTTCAGAAGATGAGCACTGGCCCTGGAGCCAGGAGGACCTGAGTTCAAATCCAGCTGCAGACACTTGACACTTACTAGCCATTTAACCTTGAGCAAGTTACTTAACCCTGGTTGCCTCACCCCACCCCCCAAAAAATCAGGAGATGCCAATTTGCATTGGTGGAAGGAGGTTCTTTCTCAGGAGTTTTCCCTGTACCAATAAAATGATAGACCATGGCCAAAAAAAAAAAAAAAGACAGCTCTCTCCTCTTCTTCTTAGCGCCATCTTGTCGACTTCCATTGCGCCATGAGAGCCAAGTGGAGGAAGAAGCGAATGCGTAGGCTGAAACGCAAGAGGAGAAAGATGAGGCAGAGGTCCAAGTAACCAGACTGTGCTAACCACGGAGGCCACAGAAGCAGAGATGGAATGACCCTTGGTGACATGCTCAGGAGAGCAAAAACCATCAGGAGACATCACCATCTGAAAAAAGGACTCTTGCCACTATCTTATACCACCTCCCTGACTGAAGGACATGCCATCATTCAATGAAAATTCCACCAGGCTGACTCTTGACTTTGTGCCATGGGACTGTTGTCA
This sequence comes from Phalanger gymnotis, assembly GCA_028646595.1. NCBI lineage: Eukaryota > Metazoa > Chordata > Mammalia > Diprotodontia > Phalangeridae > Phalanger > Phalanger gymnotis. The sequence continues at coordinate 190,284,745 of CM053627.1, forward strand.
TTCCGGACTGATTGTTTTCCCTGTGGCTAAGTGTAGCACACCTGCATAACAAATCTCAGTACTTTCTTGGGTGAAAAAAAAAGACAAATAGAAACCCTAAGAACTCTCATAAAGGATTTGGTTTGATTGAATGTGATGCTAATTTGTTATAAGAACTGTGTGGTTTTGCTGTTTAATGGCAGGGAGAGGAGGAAAAGGAGCTATCTGAGGAGAAGGGGAGAAAGAGGAGCTAGCAATAAGATTGCTCTCCCTCCCGGCCCCCTCCCGCCCCCGCCAAAAAAAGAAAAGAGTATCATTGAAATATTTTTTAAATGCACAAAAGAAAATTGAAGAAAATTTAGAAGGAAACAAACAGGATAGTTTTGAAAGTAGCAGGGTGAATTTATTATATTCTAAGAGAGAAAAAGAAGTAAGTTGTACATAATAGAGCCACATTTTCACATATAATCCTCCTTTTAAAACTAGATGAATTAGAACAACTTTAAACTCTACACATTCAAAACAGAAAGTATTATTTTCCCCCTAAACCCTTCCATCTTCAAACCTCCCTATTTGTCAAAGGCCTCACCATCCTTCCAGTCACCCGGTCTGTAACTGTGGTACTTTTCTCTATTCCTCACTCTTCCTCACCTCTCTATCCAATCAGTTGCCAAATCTTGGTCTTTCTCCTTTTGCATATGACCCCTTGCCTCCACTCACACAGCTACCATCTTAATTTAGGCCTTCATTACCTCTCACCTAAGACTATTACCAACAAACCTCCAATGGGGCTCCCTGCCTCAAATCGCTCACCACTCCAGTCCATCCTAAGAGCTACTGCCAAAGTAATTTTCCTTATACACAGAGCTGACCATGTGACCCCCCCTATTCTGTCCCCTACACCTTGTCTTCCTCTTGTCTCTAGAAAGAAATACAAATTCCCCTAATTAGCTATTAAATCTCTACATAATCTGAACACAACCTATCTTTCCAGCCTCACTGGATCTTAGGTGACCTCTCAATACTGCGTGACCCGTTCAACTCGGCCTTCTCTCTGCTCCCCACACATGACATGTTTCCCATCTGCCTTTTCATTAGCTGTACCACGTGTCTAGAATGCACCTGCCCTTTACCTCTACTTCATAAGGTCACTCTCTCTGCAGCAAGTCTGGCAGCTCAGGTATCACCTCCTGTAGGAAGTCTTTCCTGATCCTCCCAACTACTAGTGCCCTCATTCCAAAATGACCTGTATTTCACTGCTTTGTGCATATTTATGTATTTGGTTCACATTCAGGCTGTATGTTTCTAAGATGTATTGTTGTCTTCCTCATTAGAAGGTAAGCTCTTTGTCAGTAGGGCTCATTTCATGCTTTGTACTTGTATCCCCAGCACCTAGCATAGTAGGTACTTAATAAATATTTGTGCTTGATTTTTTAATTAATATGTAGAAATGTTTATTTTTTAAAACGTTAAACTCAGTGTTTAAAATAAAAGAAGTCCCACAAAGTACAGTAGAAAATAATGCTGGATTTGGAGCCAAAAGGCATGAGTTCAAGTCCCAGCTTTGCCTTTTACCTGTGTAACCTCAAGTAAATCATTTAACTTCTCTGGTCTCAGTCTCCTCATCTGTAATACAAGGGAGTTGAACTAAGTGACCTTTCAAATCTAAATCTATTTATGTAAAACCACAAAAGGAGATGTCAAATATGAGGAAACCAGAACATTATTAAATTAGGGTTTATGTTTGGGGGGGCCAAGGTCTACTCTCCAGATCTCACAAATTCCAGAATGCGACCATCTTTGTCGTTAGTCTCATTTCAGGTAAAACTTTTGCCAAAATCAAGTCCAAGTCCAGCAGTCTACGTCCTTGGGAATTGATTCTCCTCAGATTTGACAAAGGAAAAATTGAAAATTTTTCTTGACCTATCAAGACAATTGTTACTCTTATTAATTTAATTCATAAAACAGTCAGTCGATGAACACTTATTAAGCACCTATGCCAGGGACCGGGAGTACAAAGAAAGGCAAAAGACAGCCCTTGCTTTCAAGGAGCTCATTGCGTAAAAGGTGGAGACAACATCCAGACAGTTACATGTACAGGATAAATTAGAGATAATCAACAAGGAGAAGGCACTAGCATATTAAGGGAGATTAATAGTCATTAAGTTAAAACTAAACCACAGCTATTATTACTGTGTAAGATCATTCTTACAGTTGTAATATTTGTTCTTTAGCAAAGATTTTCCACAGATAACCACAATCAGCATTTATGTGGTGAGTACTTTCAAGTTTATGAAGCACTTTACATACATTATCTCGCCGGAGCCTCACAACCAATCTGTGAAGTGGTGCCTGGTTATTTAGTATCTCCATTGTATAGATGAGGAAACTCTGGCTCAGGGAAGGTAAGGGACTTGCCCAGGGTTACACAGTTTGTGAGCGTCAGAGGCAGGCCATAAGCCCAGGTCCTCCCGGCTCCAACTCAAGCACGGTATCTTCTCACTACGTCCATTCTGCCCAAGGACAACTGACCTTATTTAAGCACTTCAAATCAAACTCCTTCATTTTTACAGGTGAAGAGTCCCAAACGTGAAGTGACTGAGTAGCCCAGGGTCACATGGTTAGTTAGTTAAGACAAACCTAGGTTGCTAGTCTACTGACTTTTTTTTCATCATTCCATTCCCTTGCTTTGCTGGGAAAAGATTTATCCCTGAAAACTCAAAATCCATTCAATCAGTATTCATGAGATTACTCTGTGTGTGTTTAGTCCTATACCAACTGTGGAGAGAAGTGGGAATTTTCCTTCCAATTCTTATTTAGTATTCACATCCCAATTAGAATTCCATTATCTGCAAGATGAAGAACTACTTATGAACAGGGGGCTGGCCATCTTTCAGATGGAACTCTACAATGATATTGCCCACCTACCTTTCCTGATGGCTTCTAGAATCAAAGTGGAACCTTCATTTTAGTGGGACAACTGGCCAGGATGTCAGGCTCATTTTTTTTCACGGAGTCTCTTAGCCCAACTTTCCACCCCACCTTTAAACAACATTTAAAACTCACTATTTCCCTAAGGTGTGGTCTAGGGATTTGTGGAATTTTTTTCCTTAATAATAAATAAAATTGTACTAATATTAAAACTCCCTCTTCTCTCAGCTTGTTTTTATGTCTTTTGTGGTTTCACTGGGTGGATTATTTTAATTAGCTATCGACCACATGAAGAGAATTATTCTTGATTTCCCATGAATCACCCCTCTTCTTAGCACAGAGCAACAGATTTATAACTGTCGTTGTTGTCATTATATTTGTTATTAGTCTTCCATTGGTATTGTTGATAATTAAGTGACTACAGGATTTGATTAGAGAAATACAGAAAGAACAGGTCTGATTTCAGGTTTGCATTTACCTGGCTGTCTCGTAGCCAGTACAACAACAATGACTCACACTGACACAGTCCTTTAAAATTTGGAAAGTAATTTTCCCGAAACCGTCCTCTAAGGTAGGCATCGTAAGCATAACTAGCCTTGTCTTAGAGAAACTCAGAAAAGTGATTTGTCCAAGATCTCGCAGCTACTAAGTATCCAAGACAGGAGTCAAAAGTAAGACTTATATGACACTAAGTCTAGTGCAACTTCCATTATGCCATGTTGCACCTCATAATACAACAAATTCAAAAAGGTTAAGTGTGCCAGGGACTGTGTGAGGATCAGGCAGTTAACTCCTCCCATTTAACTTTCTTATCCTGAAAAACAGAGCTAATGACAAGATTCGCTTATTGTCTTACTGTTACTAATGTTTTCTTTATGTATCTCTCATTGCTAAAATTCCCCTCTGCTGCCTCATGGCAGTGTAAATGTGACCTTAGGGGTTCAGGGGCTATGCCAGCAGAGTATGTATTAGCAGATTCTACAAACTGGAAAGGCTTTAGGCAGAGCAGAATGTGGATCAGCTGTCAGAGGGACAATCAGTTAAAAAGCACTTAATAAATGCCAACTATGCTCTAGGCATTGCATTAGGTAGCTGGGATATAAAAAAGGAAATAATCCTTGCCCTCAAGGAGCATAATTTCTACGTGGAGAATCAGCATGTACACATATAAGTGAAATATAAATATACAAGTACATACAAAGTAATTTGGTGAGAAGGAGCAATAGACACTAGGATTTGGGGAATACCAGGAAAAGATCTCAGGTAGAAGTGGTGCTTGAGCTATGACCAATATAACTAAGTCCAAAGAAGCTTATCACCAAACACTTGGCCATTAGGTGATGGGTTTTTTTTCTTTTTGGGTTGGTTTTTTGCTCTTTTCTTTTCTTTTTTTTTTTTTGGCCATAGCAATTTATGAAACCATCTACACTAAAGAATGAAGGACTGTGTTCCACATCAGTAGAAGGAATACTGAGCCTGATGACACAATGGATCCCTGAAGTGTTGAAGTTTAAGTAAGTGATTTGCACCAACAATCATTGAAAGCTGTTTTTTTTAAAAGATTGTAGATAGCATTGTCTAATATAACAAGCTTTGGATGCATCAGAAGGCTGTAGGCCCAGTTCTGCCTCAGACTAATGAGTCAATTAACCTTCTGACCTAGTTTAATAAATAGCTGTCTCCATATTTACTTTACAGAGAAATAAAACAATGCCCATAATATGTTTTGAACTGTTCAAACTAAAAGAGCTAAATAAATTGCAGTGTTATTTGTTTTTTACCACTTAACTTTTATAAAAAAGAGAGAGAGAGAAACGGAGAGAGACAGAGAGAGTAGCCTTTGGCTTCCTTAGATGCCTGCTTTAAGTATATCTTCCTCAGAGTCCCTTTACACCAACAAAATGGGCAATTATTTAAACCCCTAGCACTGTAAGTTCCCTGTGGTCATTCTATAACTTCTTTTCCTCTGGCAGTATCACTTAATGTTCATAAATAACAATTATGAAATTGTGTTAATTAACCTTAATGTTCACAATAAAGAGCAGCATGGTATAGTACAGAGGTATCAGATTGGGACCTCTGCACTTCCCAGCGTAACCAGAACCAGATTAACATGTAACCGGGAAATGTTTGACAAAACGAAAAAAAAAACACAGTGTAACATAAATAATGTGAATTTGTTGTTTTCTAAGTCAATATGTGACCACAGATCCCTCTGTATTTGAGTTTGACACCACTGTTGTAGTAGATAGTAAGAATGCCTCAGTCAGGGAGAATGGGTTCAAGTCTACCTCTAACACAAAACTGTATAATCCTGGGACCTCTCTGCCCCCCAGATGACAAAAGTTGCAGAGCAGATGCTGACCTATATTAGTAGAAAGAGCTTCTATACCAAGGAAAACATAAGTCTAGTTTTCTAGTTTCTGAAAGTGAGGAACCTGCAGCCTCAAAGCCTCATGTGGCCCTCTAGGTCCTCAAGTGTATTGCTTTGACTAAATCCAAACTTCACAGAATAAATCCCCTTAATAAAAAGATTTGTTCTGTAAAACTTGGACTCAGTCAAAAGGCCATACCCAAGGACCTAAAAGGCCACATGTGGCCTTGAAGCTGTAGGTTCTCCACCCCTGCCTGGTTCTTCCCTCACCTCTCAAAAAAAAGTTAACAACAGCAATCTCTGATCTGTATGTGCCACACCATGATTTACAAACAAAAAAAACCTTTCACATACATTCAGGGATTTGATGGTAAATGTTCAACAACCTGCTCTTAGTTGGGGTGGGGATACATGGGCCCAAGATACATTTGAGTTTAATCTGCATTCTAATATCTCTATCACTTTAGTGACAAAGAATCAAGCGCTTTATGAAGTATAAGTTTATAAAGTATAAATTGCTAATTTATGAAAGATAAATGCTCACACCAAAAATTTAGTAATTGCCTCTATGGACCAGTGACAGTTGGGTCTACTACATCACAATACAGTATACACTTTTTATGAGCAGAGACTATTTCATTTTGGTCTTTGTATCCCTAGCACAATGTCTGACACACAACATAAATAAACATAAATAAATGACAAAAACATAAACAAATATTAATATTTACCAAACCAAAATGAATTATCTAACTTGACACCTATAACAACCAGGAAACTGTTTAATAGGGGTTTTCACCTCGTCCTACAATATTTGAACACTGAGTAACCATCATTTCTTTTATACACCATATACTAGCCTCTGTGTGTGTGTGTGTGTGTGTGTGTGTGTGTGTGTGTGTATCTATACCATTATGGAGACTAAGTAGCCTAGAGGATACAAGATTGGACTAGAGTAATGAAGACCTGGATTCCAGTCCAATTCCAGCCAATCTTACCCAATATAATCCAACAAGTATTCTGCCTACTATATGCAAAGTACCATGCTAAACAACCCAAAAAGTTTTTGTTAAGTAAATACTATATGGAGGGAACATGAGTTAAACACTAGTCATACAAAGAAAAAGAAAAAAGCAATTTCTCCCTTCCAGGGGCTCTGCCTCTGACACAAGATGTATGATTCTAGTTTTCTTGTCAATAAAACTAGGACAGTAATGCTTATTGTTTCTTAAGTTGTTTTCAGCCACGCCTGATTCTCATGACCCCTTTTGGGGTTTAAGCAGGGTTAAATGACTTGCCCAGGGTCCCACAGCTAGTAAATGTCTGATGTTACATTTGAACTCAGGTCTTCCTGACTCCAGGCTGGGTGCTCTATCCGCTGTGCTACCTAGCTGCCCCAAATGCCTGTTGTTCCTATTGAATAAGCTCAGATGAGACAAGAAGTCAAGCACTGCATAGGATCCATTTATGATTATTGCAGAGACATGAGTACATGCTCTAAGTTAATATTTCAGGAAAAGGCTTACATCTCCAGTTCATTTCCTTGAAGAAATGTTGAATGGACTGTCTAATAATGCATCAGGTACTGTAAGCATTTGGAATGCTATTTGGTTAAGAAATTATGGTAATAGGCAATTATCTTATCTCCTGAAATCCTAATGATTAACTCTCATTAAAACTAGATGGAGAAAGTAACCTGAAAGAGCTACAGCTTCAGAAGTACACTTGGAAATATCAGTATCTTAATGTTGAGTTCTAGACATTAGGGAACAAGTACTTTTTTGGATTTTTACTGTTGTTTTCCAGCTGTGTCCAACTCTTCATGACCCCATTTGGAGTTTTCCTGGCAAAGATATTGGGTGGTTTGTCATTTTCTTCTCCAGCTTGTTTTACAGATGAGAAAACTGACACAAACAGGGTTAAGTGACTTGCCCAGGGTCACACAGCTAGTATCTGAGGACAGATCGGAACTCAGGAAGATGAGTCTTCCTGACTCCAAGCCAAGAACTCTATCCACTGTACCACCTAGCCACCCTGTTTTTTGGATACCTACTTTGTTTAAAGCATCAAGCTAGCAGTTATGGAGGCAAGGAGAAGACAAGGTGGGGCAATATCAAAGAATTAGAAGGTACAGTCTTTGTTCCCGAGAAGGTTATGATCTAATTGAGAAAGACAAAGTGTAAATATTAAATCACTTATGAACAATAACAAAACAACATGTGAAAAAGCATACAACAATATATTACAAAAATGCAAGTGTTGAAGTAAAGTGATTTGGAGGAAAATGGTTTTCACAGCAGAAGGGAATTAATTCAAGAAAGCTTCTTGGAAAATATGAGGTTTGAAATGTTGACTGAAAGAAAAAAAAGATGGTGAATATGGATTGGCGGAAAGCAGGAGCCACTGGATTAGTCGTAGTGGAATCCTTTATTATCCTGTTTGGGCAATAATTCATTTTTGTTATACTATCCCTTTGAGTGACAGTAAACTCATTTCTTCATATCCCCCATAGCACCTATTAAGACTGCATGCTTAATAAATATAATGGATTGAATTGAACTAAATTAAAGGAAGGGAAAGGCATAAATTAAAAGGCAGCTAGGTGGTGCAGTAGACAGAGTGCTAGGCTTGGAGTCAGGAAGACCCCTCTTCCTGAGTTCCAATCCAGTGTCAGACATTTACTAGCTGTGCGACCCTGGGCAAATTACTTGGCCCTGTTTGCCTCAATTCCTCCCCTATAAAATGAGCTGAAGAAGGAAATGGCAAACCGCTCCAGTATCTTTGCCAAGAAAACCCCAAATGGGGTCACGAAGAGTCAGACATGACTGAATTGACTGAATAACAAAAGACAAAAGGAGGGAAAAGGAAGTTGGGGAGGGGTTGGAAATGTAGGTAAAGGTAGAGAAGAAAAGAACAAATTACATAAGGAGACCATCAACTTGACTGGCTTGACAGCTTGACATGGACTGTAGTACATAGAGATGATTTGAGAGTTAAAATAGAAATGACTTATAGAGGGTCCTGAACTCCAGACTCAGTGTGTTTGTATTTGATGTGACAGGCAACAGAAAGCCACAGTGGAAGATATGATGAAAGTAGCATTTGAGGAAGATGATTCTAGAAGCTCTATATAGGTCAGAGTCCAACAAGAGAACTCATGAATCTTCTGCTGTTATTATTATTTTTTATTCTCATTCAATCAGGGAATGGACACATGGGTTCTGAGTTCCAATCAAGATTGGAACTGCTGCCATTTGATGACATTTTCTTAGTAATTCAGACCTAGGGTAGTGGAGAGAGAGAGAAAAAAAAACAAAAGGAGGGAGAAGTGAGAGGGGGTAAAACAAAAAGAGAAGAGAGAGAAGTGGGGGAGAGAGAGAGAGAGAGAGAGAGAGAGAGAGAGAGAGAGAGAGAGAAAGAGAGAGAGAGCAAACAAATATTCTTTTACTTGAATTATTTGAATAACTGTCATAATCCCCTGCATGACTTTAGATTTAGAAATCTGAGTTCAGTTATATGAATCCGAATAATTACCCACTCTCTGACTTATGTGCCCCTTCCTAGAAATTTTCTAAATTCATCACTGTCATTTTCTCCAATCTATCCTTGACACTAGTGGTATCAAACTCAAACACAAATGGATCCTGCATATTGATATAGAAAACCCATTGCCTATTAAGCAAAATTCAAACTTTTTAACTTGGCATTCATCGGTTTTGTTTTTGATCCTTTGTTTCTGGAGAGGACCAATGACATCACAGGTGATGTCTTGAATTGCAAGTGAATTGGAATGAAGTGAAGCAAAGTCATCAGCCTCACTCTCTTCCAGAGTCATCGAAGTCCAGTGGCAAGACACAAGTCAAGACGACTGGCAATGGCCCAGGATGCAGTGGATGACCTCGGTGTCTTCGAAGTCTGACCAAGACTTTGCTGAACCTCCCTCCATTGTAACGACTTTTGCAGCTGTGGACCTCAGGTATCATACTATTTACACTTGTTATTTTATAGTATAATTATCTGGATATGTGCCATATCCCCACCTAGAGTACAAGCTATGCGAGGGCAGGGGCATTGTCCTATCTAATCTTCCCATTTTGCCATTTCTTGAGTGGAATAGAATTCAATTATTTATATACCACAGTGAAAAGAAAAGTCAAGAGATACCATCCATACCATATCACTTAAATAATGTTCATGTCTTCTGAATTGGCTCCCAAAGCCATTTATGAACTGCAAATCATGACTGAACAAAAGTTGGGGCCTATGGCATCATGAACTCACATTGGCTGAATTCTGAGAATTGAGGAATCTCTGTACAGAGAATCTCTGCATAGCTACTCTTCACCCTCATCAGTACCACCAGCTTGCTCTATAAGCTTTAGCGTGTCAGTCTTAAGTGCTCTGTAACTAAAGACTATATGACTACTAGAACTGACCTAGACAGTCAGTTCAATATAGTACTATCTCTGGAGTCAGGAGAATTGGACTGGCATCCTACCTTTGATGTTTACTACTTGTGTGAAGTCACTTAGCCTTCCCAGGCCTCAGTTTCCCCAACTGGAATATGAAGAGACCGGATAAATGACCCCAAGTCTATTACTCTACGATATTATAACTACCTGTCTCCATACACAGTGGTAAATAAGAAAGAAAATTATTCAGGTATATATGAATCCCAAAGGGAATTTAAGTATATCCTCTCAAGACAGTGCTGTCCTGAGAAAGCTCATATTCCCTTATTTTATCACTTACTAATTGCTATTAATTCTCCCTAAAACTAAGACATTGAGGATGTTCACAAGAGAGAAGCATTTCATTAGTTTGTCCTTAAAGGAAAGTTTTGTTCCAAGACTGTTGTTGGGGTACTGGGGAGGGAAGAATAGAGAGGGAGGGCAGAGCGATGATTTCTTCAGTGTGGGGAACTCTGAGTAAGGAAATTGCCTCCACCAATGTAGAGCCATAACTGTTCTTCAACTTATATATATTCTTAGAGAGTTTCAAGAATGACTGAGATACTAAGTAGTGACTTGCTGAGAGTTCATAGCCAGTATTTGTCAGTCAGGAGACTTGAACTCAGGTCTATTCTCACTCCAATGCCATCTTTCTATTCACTAAGCCATGCTACCAGAATGAACTGGTATAATTGCAGTTGGCTCCTCAAAAGGGACTCTAACACTTCAAGAAGATACTCATAATTAATTTCAGACCAGAAATTAATAATAAAAAATTTTTATATTATCATTTGGTTTCAAGCTGTAACTAAAGTATGTTTTGGCATTATTACTAACTGTTAGCAGCAAGTTCTGGAAACAGATGCAATCTTGATATGAAACACATTGCAGAAAGACTTGGAGATAAAAATACATACTGCTTATGCACAGATCTTACTGGGCTGTTTCCTGTCCTTATCAGCAACAAACGTTCCACTTGTTTTGCCCTTTCTTTGTTGTCTTTTTCACATCCCAGGTGAAAAAATTTTGTTCCCTCTCTCCCCCTTCCACTTCTCCCCTTTTCCCTTCTGTTCTTCCTACTCTGACTTCTCTTTCCCATTCTAAGTGTATCATATCAATATAGTCCATTTTCTCCTTTTTGCCTCTCTAGCCTCTCACTTTCTTTTTCTAGAACTTTCAGATAAACTGAAGAGTTGAAATTAACAATGCAATTTAGAACAATATGAGAAAAGCCCAAGAACCAAAGTACTGAACTTTCTAGGCTCTCTAGAAATCAAAGGTTTCATTCTCTAGCATCAATGTTTCCTCTCAAGAAAACTTCTTGGATCAGATTTAGGTATTCATTTCAAGGTTAAAAGGTGCTTAGGTCACCAGAAAAGGATCAAAAGTGAAAACCTTGCCATTTTGAAATATATCATTTAAATTGTGCCTAACATATAATTTGAAATGATCAAAACATTCAGCCAGTTAACTTCCCTCCTTTCTCTGTACTGCTCAAGTACTTCTTCCCCATTATCCATTGCCAAACAAGTGGTTGACTCATCTCCCTGTGCTCTATGTAGACGGGTGACAGTGGTGCAATGCTCTCATGATTTCTCTATAACCTTTTGTCTTGTTTTTCCCCATCCTTTCTTCTTCTTTCTCTCCCAAGATGGTGGTTTCCAATCTATATTATCATTGTTAGTTCTCCAGAGTTTTAAAAAAAAGGCACCTTGGTCACAAGGACCTTGAAGGGTAGTAACTAGGTTTTTGGTTTTATTTTATTTTGTTTTGCTATTGCATCCCTAAAACCTAGCACAGTGCTTTAAAAGCACATGGTACAGGGAATGGGGTTTGGATTCAATCAGAAATAGTTTAAACTTCTGCTCTGTTACTTACTTGCTTCATGACCCTGAGAAAGTGACAACCTCTCTGGGCCTCAGTTTCCTCAAACAGAAAATGAAGGGTTAGACTAGATGGCTCTTAAGGTCCCTTCCAGCTCTAAAGCTGTGATTTTCATCAGTCACTTAAATACTTGTTAGACTGAATGGAAATTGGAGGGGGTATTTTTTTGTCGTTCACCTACATGAAGGGGAGTGTTTAATTCATCCGACTCTTGCAGCTGATGAGGTGGAAATGAATGTCTTTTTGCAACCCCAAAGAACCACTAATTAAATGCAAAAATGCTTTATGCTGGCTAAGGAGGGAAGAGACAGCCATCTGGGCCATCTGCTGAAAATTTCTATGGCAGAAGAAGTATTCCTAGCAATGAATTCTTGAGAAGTTTTTCTAACATGGAATGTCACTGACAAAGTCTATGACAGAAGAAATGGGGATCGGGGATTCCAAGGTGGTACGAGGACATACTTAACTTTTTTTAATATCACAGTGGGTTTACCACAAACTATTTTTCTCTGTGTCTTGTAAGAGAGCAGCATAATTTGACTTTTTCATACTTTCCTGCCCCCTGTAATTGTTTCTGACATTTACATAGCACCTAACAGTTTACAAAGTACTTTAACATACAATCTCACTTGATCTTATGATCAAGGACACGATTTCGGGGAATTTTCCGAATCCTGGTTGAGCCTCATCTTACTTCTTACACTATTTCTGAGACACACGTGAAAGGACAACTCCTATTAACCTATTTTACACCTAAAATAACCAGCACACAGCAAGGTTATTTAACTAACCTAAAGGTTGTCAGATTCATAGAATCTTTGAAGGGGAGCCTAAAATTTAAGTCAAGTTAAGTTATGCTTACCCTACTCTCTAGCTCCCCTTTTCTCCCATTGAAAACCATGGTGAGAATACATAGACTCTTTCATTTTACAATAATTTTGAAAAATTTGCCTGAATTGAAACTTCGAATCCTCAGACTTTCTCTGGGATGACTTTCCACGAAATGAGTAGAAATATATCCCCACCCCTAATAGGTTTGACTCTTTTCATGACTAAATCTTTCTCCTGTGCATGGGTGGTTTTATATATGACAGAAATGAAACCTCATACAAACCACTGAAGAGAAATACATATGAAAACAAAATCATATAGGACACAATGGTTTCATTCTGAGCCCTAGAAACTCCACGCCAACACTCACTCATCTGTCAACCATGACAATTCAGCCTGCCGGAGTAAATGGGACATCCCTGAACTGTCTCCAGCTCCTCCTGCAAAGGTAGAGGGGCCTTTCTGCTTCTTCTTCCCCAGTACAACCCAATGCAAAGGATACAACTGCAAAGCAGGGCTCCTGAATGCGAATTGCAAACATGTCTGCAGTCTGGACCAGCAGGTCAGCCATGATCCCCTTCCTCCGCACCCCTCCCCCCAATAAAATCAAGGAACTTTTAAGAATGCCGAGATACTGAAGCAATCATAGTCAATATAAAAGAGGAAAAAAATGTTGAACTCTCAAGTTGTTAACATCTTGAATGCTTTTGTTTAGGGTCCATTAAGTTTAATGACTTCCCCCCATGGCTTTAAATGAGGGCTGCTTCAAAATAAGAGTGGCTCTTATTAAACTTAATTACTTGCCCTGTGGCTTCCATGGCAAAGGTGTGTCTACCAAGCAGGTGGCTGCTAAAAACCGAGGCTAAAAACCAACCCCGCCCCCCAACACACACACACACACACACACACACACACACACACACACACACACACACGCACACACACGCACACTCCTCGTTTATTCCTAGAGTTTTGGTTTTGGCTTTCAGATGCCAACTGTTACAATTTTGTAGCTCTCAGATTTTTCTGGGGGTATTCCTTGTTGTGACATGAAAACTACTCTGCCCAAAACTTATATTGGCTTATGTGTGGTATATTACTATGTGAACAGAATGAGAGGCAAGAAGACAGGGACCGGAATGAGAAAGCCTGAGTTCAAATTTTAGCTCTGCCACTTATAACCTATGTGACCTTGGGCAAGTCATTGCCCAGATCTCAGTCTTCTCTGTAGAATGAGAGAACTGGACTTGATCAGGAGTTCTTAATCTGGTATCCGTGAATTTGTTTTAAAAATATTTTTATAACTATTTCAGTATGATTGGTTTCCTTTGCAGTTCTGTGAATCTTTGTGCATTTAATAACATGATTCAGGGAAGGGGTCTCTAGGCTTTACCAGACTGTCAGAGGGTTAAAGACCCCCCAAAAAGGTTAAGAGCTCCTTGAGCTAGAGGATATTAGAATCACAGGATCATAGATTAGGAGTTGGAAGAGACCTCAGAGGCCAACTAGTCCAACCTCTTCATTTTACAGATGAGGAAACCGAGGCCCATTTAGGTGAAGTGACCTGCCCCAGGTCACAAGTCTAGTAGATACCAAGAAGGATCTGAACCCTGCTCTGTACACTATTCTATGATCCCCATCTAAGATCTTGTCCAGCTTTAAATCTATGATCCTAGAAACTGACATAAGATACTTGCTAGAAGTTGGTTATGGGGCTTATTTTAAATTGCCTAGACCCAATAATGTTGGGTTGGTAATACTCCCCCAATCCCTGAAGAAGAAGAAAAAAGGCCTTCCAAGGCCTCCGATGACCAGATGGGGATTTTCTACCAGCAATTTCTAGATTGTGTGATCGTGCTGAAAACATTTTGTTTCTCATAATTTGATTCATTTAGTTGACCTTTCAAGAGACTACAGCTTAGAACAATAAATGTCTCCAAAGGTCCTGTGTGGTTGGCTATTTAAGGGAGATTGTCAGCTCTTTTACTTTAACACTCTGATAGATCCTGTGATCTCCATAGTGTGGTTGCTCCATCTACAATGGCTCATCCCAAACCTTCCATATAGCTTCCCTAAACCGCACCATACCTACCCTACCTCTCAGTTTATTCTGTAGCAAAATTGGGATCATGAAAGCTTTCAAATAATCCTTCCCTCACTTTACTTTACTTTACTTTACTTTACTTTATTGAAATAATTTCTTCCAAGGTCACCAATGGTCTCTTCACTGTCAAATCCAATGATCTTTTCTCTATCCTCATTCTTAATTTCTTTGCAGTTTTTTGATACTGTTGATAGCACTCTGCTCCTGGACATTTTCTCTTCCTTTGGCTTCCACAGCATCTCTCTTTTCTGGTTGTCCTCCCATCTGTCCTACCCTTCCTCTCTTTCTTTTGCTGAATCCTTATTTAATTCCTGTCACTCATGTGGTTATGCCTTCAAAACTCTATACTGGGCTCTTTTTGCTTCTCTCTCTCTCTCTCTCTCTTTTAAATATGTGTATATGTGTGTATACATATAAATGTCTATCTATTGTACACACATGTGTATATGTACATATAACCTCTGTGCAGATGATTTCTCAATTTCTATATTTAACCCTCACCACTCCCCTAAAGTCCAGTAATATGCCGTCAAATGCCTACAGGATTTCGCGTAGGCACTTCAAATTTAACCTGTCCCTTTAAACCCACCCTTCCTCCACACTCTTCTTGTCTCTACTGATGGTCAACACCTTCCAGTCAGCTAAGTCCTAACTTTAGTCATCCTTGACTTTTTTCCCTTGCCTTCATGTTCCCTTATTCAGTCAATTCCTGAGTCTTCTCAGTTCTACTTCCACAATATCTCTCATTTCCAACCCCTCCTCTCTACTCACATAGTCACAACCCTGGTTCAATCAATCTCTCATCACCTCTAGCCTCCTAATTGGTTTCCCACCTTCCAACCTCTTCTCCAATCCATCCTCTACAAAGATGCTCATAAAACTTCAGTGGATCCTCATCGCCTATAGGATAAAAGGCAAACTGTTTACCCTAGCATTAAAGACTTTCCATAAGTGTCTGCCATTTACCTTTACAAACTTATTTCTTAATCTTCCCCTTCCAAAACCCCTCCCCCTCCATTGCTAATCAGTGCCAAGTCTTATAAATTCTACCTCCATAATCTCTCTCATATTTGTTCACTTGTCTCTATTCACATAGCCACCACCCTGATTCAAATCATTATCAAATCCCACTTGGACTATTGTATTAGCTTTCCAATTGGTCTTCTAGTGAATATATAAATTATATATATATATGCATATATACGTACATAGCATATGCATTTGAGTATATGAAAACATACCCATATATGTGTATATATTCTGTATCTACTTATATGTAGATGTCTCCCTCAATGGAAGTAAGCTACTTGAGAGCCCTGATTGTTTCATTTTTTGATCCTGTGTCCCCCGGCTTCTAGCACAATGACTGTCACTTTATTTATTTATTTATTTATTTATTTATTTATTATTTATTATTTCATAAATGCTGGTTGATTGACTAATTGGATATTCCTTGTCCCATATCTGTGAATAGGTTGCTTCCTCCCAATGACTGTTTTGTTTTGGATTTTACAACCTCAACAGCTTGCAAAGTGCTATAGTAGGAGTTTAGTGAATGTTTAGATTTTTAACTTTTTCTGCTTTGATATTTAAAGCTTTTGACATTTATTGAAAAGGACACAAGACGCAAGAGTATTTGTTTCAAACAGAAATATATAGTCCCCCTACCGGGGATTTTCGTTTCCCCCTGCAGGTTGTGGAATGAGTATCTTCCACCTGTAGAATGAAGAAAGAACTTCTCTACTCAATCTAAAGTATTCTTTCCTGGATTTTCTAGCCCATTGACTTTCAACTCTGCCCTTATCTCAGAGGACCTGCAACAATCTGTCAGAGTTGAGCATAAGATCATAAGATTTAGAACTGGAAAGAGCATTAAAGACTGAAGAGAACTTATAGACCATAGGGTCCAAACCCTTCATTTTACAGAAAAACAAACTGGGTCCTAGAAAAAGGAAGTGACTTTTCCAAAGTCAAACAGGTAGGAAGGAGCAGTGCTGGGATTCGAGCCCAGGTCTTTGGATGAAAAATCAGATGCTGTTTCCACTATACTATAAAATTCGTGAAGACTATCATTCAGTTCACAGGACTATGCTCTAGAGACCTCAATGCACCATCTGTATCCTAAGTACATGGGCGTGGAGCGAATTTGGAAAGAGGTGTTCACTGCCATGGATGGAAGAAAGATAAAGTTCATATATCCCCTGCCCCCAAATGAATATACCCAGGGTTTCCTGGCAGGTAGTTTGGAGGAGCTCAGGTTCTGATGCCCACGCTGAAGAATCAAACTAAATAAGACACAATGCTTCTTTTCAAAGTAGGGTAATGATGTGAAAAAACATCTAGAAAAGTTAGTAATTATTTATTTATGTAATAGCTAGTAATGACTTCCAGAAAAATAATTATAAATCTTGGTGTCATGTCACAAATGCTTTGAACATCAAAAATATCATGTGAATAATATTATCATAATGATGAAGGCAATGGATAGATTGGGGTTGTATGTGGTTTGCCCTTCCTTATTCTGACACTCCCTTGTCTTAACCAAAATCAATAAGGGATGACATAGCACCAGGACCCCAGCACTGGGTTTCAATATGACTGTGCTATGAATGTTTTTAAGGCACAATATGATGAAAAGAATTATTTTCACAAAAGACTAGCCAATAAGCAAATATGTGATTGTGCTTAGGGGCTGTATTTAAAAGAACTCTATGGTTAATTCTTTTTTTTGAAATACAGTCATCCTCTAATTTATCTATTTAAAAGTTTAGATTTTTGTTTGTCAGAATTACTTAAACCAAAGCTCTCTTATGCATTATGCCTTAAACATAGTAAAGGTTGAATAACTGATTACTAAATAATATGGCACATCTATATCTATCTATTTACTCCATCCAAAGAGATTTAGTTATTGAATTATCTCATTATAAGGTAGTCTCACTTATGGGAGTCCTATGGTCTTCCCAAGGATAATACTAGATACACTAGATTTCCTTAAGGATATCCTTAAGGTAATACATGACTTATCATATTTGCACATGAGTCCCTGAAAGAAATGATTTTAATGGACATGGTGTTCTCCAGATGGTTGCAAAGAGTACCAAGACTGCAAGGGAACAATTCCGAGAGAATTCAAAATGGCAACTACACCAAGTAACCCTGCCCAGTGTAACTCTCCGCAAGTGCTCGGCTGTCCTGGCATAGCTCCCCACCTGGAAACAAGGCTGGATGTAGCAGGGTTCCTCCAGCTTCCTGACAGCTTAAGTCCAGTTATTTCTTCCTTTTACACAATATGCTGACAAGAGGGATTTTCTGTCCTATTTTATTAAATGTTTATACAGCATCTCTCACCTGGGCATTAAGGTATTTCCCTTGCAATGATTCAAGGAAATGTTAGAGAAGGTGGGAAGAAACTGGACTAAATTCAGTTCAAAACTAGTTTAAAGCAGAGACCTGTTCTCCACTCTTGCCCTGGGTCAATATCAGGCTGGCTAATGAGTCAATTTCTGGCACCACCTTCCTTCCCTGTAGAATGGGAATGTGTATGTGTAACCATTTCTCGATGTTTTAAGTAATGAGTCATTTTAAGGAGTTTGAAAACAATCTAATATAAATGCCAAGTAGTCTTAACTATCACATTATATGGATTCTTTTATTAATTGGCTTTCTTAGTAGTGGGTTGGTGGGTTTTTTTCTCTTTTACTACTCTCTTGCACTTATTCATATAAGTAATACTCTTCATAAGTCAATCCTTCAGGTAGTTGACTTTCCAGCTACTCTATTCCCAGCTAAAGGTTCTCCTTCTAGGTCCTTCTGGGAGCCACATGGACAAACCTAACTTTTAGCTACAAAGGCCTGGGCAGACTGTTGGAAACAGGGGACCCAAAAAGAAGCAAGTCTTCACCAAGTCAAGCCAATATGGCACTGTTCAAAACAAACTAGTCTTTCAGAAAAAAAGAGAAAGAAAAAAGTCAGTACAGACACAATGTTGTCATACACTAAGCCTTCAGACCCACCTAAGCACTCATCTTCCCTCTATACTTTCTATCTGCCTAAATGAAATGGAGATCCCAATAACCAGAGAAAATGTCTATGTCTTTATTTTGCATAACTCCTCAGGAATGTCACATAACACCAGTTGTAACAATGAAAAAACGAAATATGTTGTTTTCCAAAGAGCCCTGTCCCCCTCCACCCCAAACCCCACTTCCCTCCCTACTCACCCCCGTGAGAATCCATCTGCCGCAGAAAATATGGTGTGCACTAGGACCAGAGAGAACTTTTCCTGCTATTTGCTTGAGAAACAAAGCTTTCCCTCCTCCCAAGTTGAAAGAAATAAAGGAGTCTGAACTAATCAAAACCTGCAAGCCTGCTGGCGGAGGTTCAACTTGTCACTGATGCAACTCAGCGGAGTGAATAATGGCTGCGAGCTTTGCAGAAAATGAGAGACAGACAGACAGACAGAGAGAGAAACAGAGACGGGGACACAAAGAGAAAGAAAGAAAGAAAGAAATTAACCTGGCCGGGAGTCAAACAGGTGTATGGGGCCCGCATACTCGGATGGGGAACAGTGTCTGGCAAACACAGGAAGTCAGACACAGAATCCAATTCTTTCTGGCCTTTGTTTTGTTGTTTGTTGTTGTTTTAGAAAACTGAGCCTTGCTTGATTCATATGATACATGCTGTCGTTTAGCCAGAGGCTCTTCAAACTTTCTGTCACTGCCTGTCAGCAGTCTTCATGGGACCCTTACTGGTGATTTAAAAAATGGATTATCCAAGATAAAGAGGACCACCAGACTGTTTAAAATAGGCAACTTTACCGTGTCCCAAGAGTCTCTGCAGTGCCTTTCAGACAATGGAACCATGAGCACTTGTACGTATGATGCAACGGGCAGAAGCGCCAGCATGATATGTTTTGTATGGACACCTAAGAAAAAGCTGCCTCTCTACTTTGATCAGTCTGAGGCCACATAACTTTTTTCAATGTCTGCAGGGTAACTCTGCACCCTGAAGTGACTAGACCAGTTTCTGATAAGAATCTTAAGCACACATGAGTTCTCAGGGAACTGGCTTCCTTGAACTCCTGGGATTTTAAAAGAGGAAGAGTTTAGGACCTAAAGAAGAAATAAATAGAGGGTTATGTCATCAATCTGTAATCCTGTATTTAACTGAATTTAGGTGGGGAAAGTAAAGAAAGTAACACAAGCAGAAGGAGGCTTGGGGTAAAAGAGGCTATCAGGGGGGAAAACTCTACTTCTTAGATGAGGTTTCCCATAGTGAATACTATTCAGCAAAATAATAAAATAAGTGCTAAGGAAGTACCATCTTAAGAAAATGACACTAATGTTTGATAAGTTTTCATTTCTTGATAACTTAAAATTTAAGGGTGCCTGACACTCACATTTTGGAGAGTAACTCCCATGTTGCCACACCTTTCCCCACTCCCCTTCAAAACAGATAATTACTCTACATTTATACAAGGTCATCTCAGCCCACCTTGTTCCCATCTTCACTATGCCACAATGTGTTCCTGGGTTTTAATTGAAAAATGATCTTTACCTGAAATTCGTCTGGGCACATCGGTGATGGCAGGAAGCCCCGTACCCCGGGTGGAGGACAGAGGGGTGGTGGAATGAATGGATGGTGATGTCATCTGGCTCAGGTAGGATGGGTATGACTGGTCATATGACCATGGAGGGGATGACTGTGCCTGCCTAGGGTCTAGGAGGAGAAAGAGAAAAGAAACAGAAAAAAAAAAAGATTTATGATACCAAAAACTATAATCTTGGTGAACATGGATGTCATCATGAAATTTAGGAAAAATCAAGTAGGAAGAAATGAGAATAATAAAGAATGACTACTCCATACCCCTAACCCAACGCAACCCTGAGACTTTTCTATTCACAATGAGAACAGTAAACTGTAATCTATCTCAAGACTATTCTTGGTCCTTCATTGGCATAACTCAATTGACAAAATCCTTTATAAGCATTTCTGAATTAATCTGCTTAAGTATGTAAAATGTACTATATAGCGCTTCATATTTGACCAATATATTTATTGATTCTCCTTTGTTCTAAAATTAAATATAATCACACAGTTCCATTTATTTCCAGTTTGGTAACAGAGCCCAGGGTTTCTTGGGGGTAAGGGAATGAGGGAAAATGCAAGAAGGCAGAGGTACAGGGTAAATTTTTCTTATGCTATTGTTGAACTTGAAAACTGCCTTTAAGGAAAAAGACATAATTGAATTTTGAAGCCTGCTACCATTAAAGAGGGCTATGGAGCCCCTTCATCATTTGGCTTCAACATAAAGCACTTGGGTGTCTGACTTGGAGAAAATGACCCAAAGAAGGAGGATGGGAGAAATGTTTTTAATCCCATTAGCATTTGCCCCAGAGGTGTCATATGTTTGGAATGCAGCCTACTGTTACCTACAGTCACTGCAATAATAATAGTAATAATGGGCCGCCAACTGGTGCGGGTTGGCTGATGAAAGCTGGCAATGTCTTATACCAGATTCTTTAAAGGGAACACCTTAAAGCTGAGTAGACTGAGGAAAGTGGTAATATACTACCCAAAAGACAAAGTAAGTACACTGTATGATTCCCAAATGAAGTTTTTCAAATAGCTTTGCTTTCAGGTGAGGGCTAGTGTTTCAAGACTAAGACCAAAGTTCTGTAATAGACATTTTTTACCGCTGATGAAAAAATAATAATAAAAAGAAGCCAAGCATGTCCTAACTTATCACAAGTTAATTTGTTAGAGTTTCTGCATATAGCCGGAAAATTTTCCAGAGTTAGGATACATCTGTATCAGATTTTATGTATCAGGAAAATTTTTTACTATTCTCCTCTTACTCCCTCTTCCCCTCCTCCCCCCCCCAAAAAATCACAGACCAGCATTTGAAAGGGAATAAGTTCAGTAACTGCTTTATAAAATACCACTCCAGTAGAATTCAGGCTTAAAGAAATGTGTATCTATATGAAGATGAGTTTTCTGAAAGAGGTCCAGCCTTGAACCATCCCACTCCTTGCTTTTTCCACACACAGCCAAAGTACTTCCAGATACTTATTGTTTATTTGCTCAGTTAGGACATAATTTATTTGAAGAGCTGTCTAAATGGAGCATGCTTCCTTGAATTAAAAAAAATCCATATATGGATATTTATAAATATAAGGCATGTATGAAAATCCCATCCAGTTTATCTTTAAGGGAATTAACCCCTTAAGTTTTCAATTTATATTAAGCCTCAGCACTGTAAATGGTTAATATAAACTCTCCTTTTAGAAATCTGGGGATATTTGATCATTAAATGTTATGAACTTCTCTGCTCTAACAATTCCAAGGCTAGAACTGTATAGACCGTCAGTGTTTCAAATCTGAGTGACTGGTAGTTGTTATATCTGATATTGACATACTTCCCTGCCTTGCATAATTAATGTAATTCACTATTCAGAGAAACTGTGAATGATCTTCAGCTGGGAAGAAAAATGATTCCTAACTGCGCCAGAAAGCAGTCTTATAAAACAAAAGATTTTACTCAAGCAATTCTCAGTAGATGAAAGGAACTAGAGACAGTTAAGTTAGACACTGAGTAAGGCACTTGGGCCTCAACCTGGAACTCAGAGGCTAACCTTATCTCCAACCCAATTTGCTACAACTTTCTTAAAAGTCATCTAACTTTTCCTAAAGTCCATTTCTTTCTTTATACAAAATAGGAATAACAGCAAATATATATGAGATCCTCAAACCAAGAAAAATGTAAAAAACTTCAAAATATAAAACAACTAAAATGACTAGCATACAAAAGTAGTGCTATTGCTATAAAATAAAGGAATTAGATATGAGAAGTATGAGAAGAAGATATAAGAAGAAGAAGTATCCTATAACAGAAAGAACACTGCCTTTCACTTACTACCTGTGTGACATTGGGAAAATTGTTTCACTAGCAAAGTGGCACAGTGGACCTGGGAAGTTCTGAGTTCAAATTCAGTCTCAGAGACTTAGTAGCTGTGTGACTCCTGGGCAAATCATTTAACCTCTACTAGCCTCAGTTTGCTTATCCACAAAATGGGGATGATAATAGTACCTGCCCTCCAGGGTTGTTGTGAAGATCAAATGAGAAAACATTTGTGCTTTGTAAACCTTAAAGTGCCACATAAATACTAGCTAATGTTATTATTAACTTTTGTGAGATACAGTTTCCTCATCTGTAAAATGAAGGAGTTGGACTAGATGGCCTCAAGGAAACATGCTCCATCTATGATCCTTGATTATCTATGATCTCGAGTAAGTTAATTTAATAATTGTTCCACAATATCCTGGAACCGGAAGGACCTTTTAGAAATCATATGAATAAGTCCCAACCTTCAAACCAATGTATAAGTCATCCAGGACAACTGTAATTGTCTATCGGTTTTTATAAAGATCTCCAAGGACAGAGATATTACAACTTAGACACCTCAAGTATATAAAAAAAGATTGTAATAAGGAGAGTGGTGCCCTTTTATTTATCCTTGTCATGGAGGCTATAAAGACTTAAATTGCCACCATGAGGTTTTAAGTTAGACACGAGGAAGAGTTTCCTGGTTAGAAGAGTTATTATAACCGGTAAAATTTATTAAAGAAGATAGTATGTTCTTCTTCTCTAAAGATCTTAGAAAACAAAGGAAATCTGTGGGTTCAGTCCAATCAGGTTTCAATCTAGCTAACTCTTCAAGGCTGCTGTTTTGAGATTATATGATTTTCACCTCCCTTGCATAAGAATTATGTGCTGGGTCAGATCAACAGTTCACATCCAGCCCAGTGTTCCATGGCTGACAATCGCACCAAGGGAACTTTTTAAGTTTTTAAAAAATTGCTATCTTCTGGAGTTATTTTTTAGAACGTTTTTATTTTATTTTTTCTCAATTACATGTAAAAATAATTTTGAAATTAATTTCTTATAATTTTTGAATTCCGAATTCCTTCCTTCCCTCCCTCTTTTCCCCCCTCCTGATATAGATTATACATGTACAGTCAATGCAAAACTTAATTCCATATTAGCCATGTTGCAAAAGAGAACAAAGACCAAAAAATCAAAAAACAAGAAAAAGAAAGAAGTAAAAAAGTATGTTTCAATCTGCATTCAGACTCCATCAATTCTTTCTGGAGGTAGACAGCATTTTTCATCCTAAGTCTGTCATATTATCTTAGATTATTATATAGCTAAGTCATTCACAGTTGATCATCATACAATATTGCTATTACTGTGTACAATGTTCTCTTCATTCTGCTCACTTCACTTTGCATCAGTTCATATGAGCCTTCCTAGGTTTTTTCTGAAACCATCCTGCTTATCATTTTCTTATAGCAAAATAGTGTTCCATCACAATCATATATCTCAATGTGTTCAGTCATTCCAAAGGAATGTTTTATGGGAGAAAGTATAGTTGCCCTCCATGATATGTGACACAAAAGGTTAGTGATATCTATCCCCACTAACAACCCTAACTTTTCCTCATGACCTTTTATGAAACTGGCATCCATTAACTTACCTAAACCCTTCTTTCAGCCTTCCACACAGTACAACAGCTTGTCTTGCTTCTCATGGTATTAGGCTCTCTAAGTTTGACAGCTATTTTAGTGTTAGGTAGAACTTTCCCTGGTACTTCAGAAACTCACAGGACAATAGATTTAAAGTTGACTAAAGATCATTGATTGAACTGATTGGACCAGGACCATCTAGTCCAGTCCTCTCATTTTGTAGATGAAAAACTTGAGGTCCAAAAAATTATCGAATGACTTCCCAAAGGACTTGAACCCAAGTCTGACTCCAAATCCACACTCATATGACTGAACCAATCTGCCTTCCTATTTTGATGATTGTTGAAAAAGTCCATATTGTCTCTCTTTATACATGCCAAGAATTTTTTTTATTAATGTACATGCCATGTTTTTCTTCTTTGCCTCTGTTCTGATCTCAGATAAAAGTCAAGTCACTAAGAATTAACTAAGGGTCTGCTATGTGCCAGGTACCATCCTAAGTGCTGATGATACAAAGAAAGGTGGGGGGAGCAGTCTCTGCCTTCAAGAACCTCATAATCTGGGGTAGGGAGAAGGAACGACATTTAAACAAGTATGGACAAACAGGATATATGCAAAATAAATTGGAGATGATCTCAGAGGGAAGATACTAACTTAAGGAAGATTGGAAAAAGATTAGAATTAGAAGAAACTAATGCTAGATAAAGGCCATATAACTTTCAAAATTTTAAAAGCTGGCATATCGCCTTTGCTCATCCAATGCAACCTAATGTTATTAAATAATATTAATGACCTCTAAGCAATATTAATGCCTTATTATATGGCATCCTCCTGCTATATAAGTATAGTATATTTGCTATTTAAGAAGACTAGTTTTGAAAGTAGGAAAAAGTCATCTTAACCTGAACTCTCAAAGCTTCGTGGTCTCAGCTTCCTCAAGAACTGAGGAAACCAAATAATTTCTTAGAAGAACTGGGATGAGTCAAGAGAGGTGATAAAGATGTTCCTTCAAATTTTCTCTAATCGGTTGAGGTCACTGACAGGTACAGGGTGGAGAACTAAGATCTGTGGTATACTGGCACTGAATTCTGTTGATAGACTATTAACAAACAGGAAACTGAAGTTTTAGTCTCCTTCTCATTGTCTAATGTTCTAGGCAGCAAGTATAATCCCTCCTTTAATTAGACTGATTGATTTGTTTCTGGGTGTGCCTGGATGTCATTACCTCTCCCTAAAATCCCTTCCCCCTCCTTCCTCTCAAGTAGAAAGGTCCTTCTTTGGTTTCTGTCTCACAGAGAAATATAGTACCCACTTCGGGCCAGGAAGGTCTGAGTTCAAATCCAGCCTCAGATACTTACTAGCTATGTGACCTTGGGCAAGTCGCTTAACCCCTGTTTGCCTCAATTTCTCATCTGTAAAATGGGAACACACCAGAGAAGAAAAGGGGACACTGCTCCAGTATCTTTGACAAGATCTTTGTCCATGCAGTCATGCATAGTTGGAAATAATTGAATGACTCACCAACAACAATTCCACCAACATTTATTAAGCACCTATTATAGGTGAGTTAGGTACTGAGTTGTGGCACTGAGCTAGGCACTGATGATTCAAGGATATATTAAATTATGGGATTATTGGTTTCTGTTCACAGCCCCATACCCCACGTCCTTACCCTAGCATCACGTCCCTTCACAAAAGGAAACGCAAAGGTCTTTGGCCTCAACGAGTCTGCATTTTCCTGATAGTTGTAACATTAACAGAGATAAATAAATAAGAAATATATACAAAGTGATTTTGTAAGGAAGAGATCACCGTGACCTGGGACGATAGGGAAAGACTTCTTGTAAGAGGTGGTACTTTGGTTGTGCCTTGAAAAAATCTGGGAAGTGGAAAATTATGTAGCTTAAGGATACACATTACACATGCACTTCAAAAGGTTGGTTTTTGATGCAAACTCCTAGGAGCCCTGAAGAACTAGATGTTATATATATGTAAATGCGTTGAAAAAGAATGAGGCACTATAAAAAGCAATAAAGTACCCCAGACATGATGGTGATGGTGATGACGATGGTGATGATGATTTTGACGGTGGTGATAGTGTTTATGCTAATGATAATGGTGATGATGCCAAAGATGAAAGTGATGATAAATTACATTTATATGGGGCTTTAAAGTTTACAAAGCATTTTACATATGCTTTCTCATTTGATCTGGGGATCAACCCTGGGAGACGGGTACCATTATTAATCTCATTTTACAAAGGAAGAAACTGAGGCAGAGAGGAGTTAAATGACTTTCTTTTTTTGGAGAAGGGGAAAGGCAAGGCAATTGCAATTAAGTGACTTGTCCGAGGTCATACAGCTAATAAGTGTGTCAAGATTCTGAGCCGAATTTGAACTCAGGTCCTCCTGACTCCAGAGCTGGTGCTCTTTTCACTGCACCACTTAGCTGCCCCTTAAATGATTTTTAAAGAGTCATATAACTAGTAAGTGTCTTGGGGGATTTAAACTCAGCATTGTGTCATTTAGCTATCTAATCTTTTTAATCTTTTTCTTCATTTGCAAAATGAGGAACCTGGGATCTGCTCCCAATGAAAATGGGAGGAGGTGAGCCTTAATGATTTTAATATATAACATAAACTTGAGAGAAGATATCCAGGTCTTCAAGAGAAAACACAGGCCCGGGTAGAAGCAGAGAAACTATATAATAAGTAGTGCTAGAGCCACTTTTTCCTGGCAGCATATGTAACACAAGGAGGCAAACTTTTTTTTTAATGAGGTCTGAGGCAGGATGTTTTTGATTAAAAAATGAACAAATGGACAAAATGATGCCATGTTCCTCAGTGCCCCTTATCGAGAATAGGCACAGAACAAATTAGAAAATAGCAACCTAAATAAGCATTGAAGCTACCATCCTAAGCAGAGACACACAGCAATGGGTCCAAATGGAGAGGGCACTGGATTTAGAGTGAGAGACCTCAGTCTAAATCCCAACTCTGCTACCCATCAGCTGTTATAGCTTTAGGCAAGCCCCCTCCCCACTTTGGGTCTTACTTCCTTCCCCTGTAAAAGACAAGGGTTGGACTGTATGGCCTTTGAAGTCCTTTCCCAACTCTAGACCTATAATCCTATTATCCTTCTTTGGACAGCCATTCTTTCATCTGTAAAATGAGTAGGTAGGACAAGTCGATCTATAAGTTCCCTTCCAGCTCTAATACTTCTAACATCTCTGATACCCAGTGTAAGTCACCTGCTGGGCCCTTGAGTTTTACTAGTGTCCCCTTACAGAAGAAATCAGCAGCCTCTCTTTACAGCAGAAAAAAAAAGAAGATAGTTGCTAGGAATTCAAGTTAATTTCCTCTTCTTTGTCTGAGAAAGAAGTTTTTTGAAAGCCATGGAGAGGGAACATAATTAGCTCTTTAAAGAATCATTCTGACATCAGTTCTGCTCTTGCAGTTTTCTGCAGACCCAGCTTCCAAAGAGAGCTGTGATTTCCAGATGATTACCAGAACTCAAGAAACTTCCACTCTTCTCCAGGCCCTCTCCTGGGTGGCTAGATCAGTCTAGGGATTCTTAAAATTTTTGTGCCTTGTACCCCTTTTGCAGTCTGGTGAAGTCTATGGACTCCTCAGAATAATATCTTAAAATGCATCAAATAAAATAAATTCTACTGAAATGAAGCTATCAAATATTAAAATTGTCAAGTTCATGGACCCCTTGAAATCTATCTGTCTGTGAACCCCAGGTTAAAAATTCCTGGCTAAAGCCTTTCTTTCCCAGCTCCTTAACATGTTTCCATTTTAAAGGTCCTACAAAGAATGAGTTTTTCATAGGCCACATCCGTGAGTCAATCAATTACTATGTATTTTGAGCCAGCTATATACGCAGCACTGTGCGAGGTGCTATGGAGAAAAATAAAAGAAGTAATAGATGTAGCCCTAGACCTCAGAGAGTTTACAGTCTGCTTGGGGAGACCGGACAAACGTCCATGAAACAATTTAACACAGAGCAATATGTAATGATGCATTGTTAAATCTTCTTAAGTAAGAATCTTCAAAGAATATACTTGTGCTTTTAAAAAAAATCTGTGAGGAAAGGGTTTCTTGAAAGAAACCACAGGAGCACAAACACGAGTCTCTTTACAAAGTCAGTCTTTTTGTGTGTTCCCGCTACCAGGCCTTCATGAAGGCAATGACTGCATCTGCTTCCCACTCTATAAAATCCCATAGCCTACAACACTACACAGCAATATACCCAGGGGGCCTCTGTAAATGTTAATGGGGTGGAGGGGGAGGAAGATTTCAGTATGTTTCAGGATTGCTTATGCATCAGAGCTCACCTTTAAGTGAAAGCAAGAATTTCTTCAGATGAAATCTACATGTAAGAAAACAAAACTTTCCCCTTAAGGTGGGTTGCAAACCTCATGAAGTTCCACCCCTTGATAAGAAGCCATAAAGTCTGCAAAGTGTCATAAGAAGTGTCATGGCCCACTATGGCTTTCCGTGACTAAAAGACCAAAGGGTATGAGAAACCTCCCAGAGCATAGTGCTGTCTGAGTAATAATTTTCCCAGTACATTTTCTTAAAACTGTCTCATGTCAAGAAAGAAACCAGCAGAGCAGAAATCAGAAATTTAGGGGGGAGAACATCCTAGCAGAATAGGATGGTTATGCTTAAGGAGATGGAGGAAGAAGAGGAAGAAAAGGAGGAAAAGATGGAGGAAGAGAAGGAAGAAGAGATGAAGAGGAGGAGGAAGATGTAATGGAGAGAAAAAAAAGAAGAGGAGGAAAACTTTCATATGATAATAATAAAACAATAATAGGTTTAGGGGAGGGGTAAGTAGTAAAGCTGCCAGAAAGCTTTACAAAGGCTGGGGTTTTTTTTAAAGGGTTATACTTGAAAATTCAGTGATTACTAATAGTAGTCCTCCTTTTGCAAACATTTTTGTTATGCATGTGTGGGTGTGAAGAAAGGGCTGCTTTCGTAAGACTCACAACAGGGCATATCATGCACATGGTGCTGAGCTTCATGCAGAGATGGGCTGAAACAAGTCAGCAGGGGCAAGGCCTAAACTAACACACAAACAGCTCCTTCCTGTTCACACTGCCAGGTAAGCTTCTGTGAAACATGAAATGTCAAGAGCTATTGTTTTCGTCCTCAGCCTGGTGCCGCTGCTGTGAGGGGCTATCGCTGGATCCTCACGCTCTTTCTTTGGATCCCAGCACCTCTATGCATCGCAGAGTAGAAGCCATTAAGGAGGCCTCAGAGGTTTCTTAGGTCTATCAGAGTGACAGGAACTTAACACAGAATCCACAGTTGTTAGAGGGCAACCAGCTCAAATTTCACCAGGATCAGAAAAAGCCAGTGACCTCAATTGAGAGAAGTGGTTTCACAACTTCCTATCTTAGAAATCTCCATCATATTGTTACACACACGCATCCATCAATTCTCACTTGAAAGCAATCCCCATTTGAAAGCAGAGGGAGTTTTGACCATGCATTTCACCACAAAAACTATATCAGGTTAAATTCTATTCCTCCCACTCAGCCTTCCCAGCTACCACCAAATGTCCATATGTCGATATTGCAAAATGAATTTTCACACAGATCTTCAGCTCCTTTTTGCTATCATAAAACCCTATCTTCAAACACATAGACAGCTCCAACAGGGTGAGAAAATGAAAATAATATTGGATTAAGAATTAGGGGACTGAGAGTCTAGTAATTTTTCACTTCACAACATTTCTCAAGCACATCCCTTTCTCTCTACTCACACAAGTACCACCCTGATTCAGGTCCTTGTCACCTCCATCCTGGATTGTTACAACAGCCTCCTAATTGGCCTCCTTTCCTCAAGCCTCTCCCCACTCCAATCCATCTTCTCCATAGCTGACAAAGTGACTTTAATAAAATGCAGGTCTGATATGGCCATCTCCACACTTCTCAATAAATTTCAATAGCTCCCTATTACCCTGCATCAAATAGAAGAACTTTGGTTTGACATTTAAAGTTCTTCACAAGCTGGCCCTTTAATATCTTTCCAGTCTTATTACACATTACTGTCCTCCATGCTAAAGTCTAGCTATACTGGCCTCTTTTCCTCACACAAAATACTCCATCTCCGATCCCCATAACTTTGCACTGGCTAATCCCCCATGCCTAAAATTTTCTCTCTACTCACCTCCACCTCTTAGAATCTCTGGCTCCCTTCAAATCTCAACTCAAATGTCACCTTCTGCAGGACACCTGTCCCAGTCCCCAAAGCACCTAGTATATTCCTTTCTAGTTACTCTGTATCTACTTTAATGTATATATCTTGCATACGCAGGTCCCTATATATAAACATGTTGTCCCTCTCATTGTAAATAAGCTGTTTTTATTGCTTTTATTTTTCATCTGTATCCCTAGCACTTTGTCATTGTTCTTCAGTCGTTTAGTCATGTCTGAGTCTTTATGACCCCATATGGGGTTCTCTTGGAAAAATATCGGAGTGCTTTGCCATTTCCTTCTTCAGTGGATTAAAGCAAACAGAAGTTGAGTGACTTGTCTAGGGTCACTGAGCTAGTGAGCGTCTGAGGTCAGATTTTAACTCAGGTCATCCTGACTCCAGGCCCAGGTCTCTAATCATTGAGCCACCTAGCTGCCTCCACTTAGCACTTAGCCCACTGACTATATTAATACTTAATGTAGTCCCAGCTCTACCACTAACTGGATGTTTGACTTTAGGGAAGTCATTTAACTCCTCTGGCTTACTATCTCATCAAAAAAATTGAGGAGATTAAACTAAATAATCTTCAAGGTGTCTTCTAGCACTAATACTCTAGAATTCTAACATTTAAGAGAAGCAGGAGAGAGATGATATTTAAAGAGGGTTGGCAATACAGATGATCAGGGAAATACCTCTTGGAGAAGCCCTTAAAATGAATCAAGAGTATCCTAGCAAAAAGCATGTTGTAAACTGCACAGTTACAATGTATAAAGTAAAGGATGACAATAAGGTTACTTTTTAAAGAGTACCAGAAAGAACTTCATTTTCCTTGGCTGCTGAACAGGCATTCTCCAGAGCTCATTAATACATTTAACAAACTTGCCAAGCTAATCAAGATGGCTTTAGATTGAAATCTACAGGGGGAGAAAAATGTCTGAACAAAACTATTAAACTTGACCCTATTGAGGACAAGTATCACATAGAAAGCATAACAGTGGAAGAGATGCCCAGTAGTTTGCAAGAGAAAATTACTGGAAAGGTATCAGGAAGACTGTCTAAGGCCTAAAGTAACCAAATACCAACACAAAGACCATGAATAAAGGATCAAATGAACTTGAAATCTTAACACAAGCTAAAATATATGGTCATATAGGCTTCGAGGAGACTTGGTGAGGTAAATTCAAGATTAAAATAGTGGAAAGGGATCCCTTTTTCAAGGGAGACAAAAAATATAATGAAGTAATAGCAATCTATAGTTTTAAAAAAGATATATGTAGACATAGAAATCTATAGATATAGATATTGAAATGCTCAATATTAGAATGGGAACATGGTGGGAACATTTAGGTTAGGCTAAAAGGAGAAAGAGAAATGAGATTGTTATCAGCATTATACAGACAACCCAGTCAGAAGTAGGATATGGATTATACTTTCCTAATACAGATTAAAAAATGACATAAGAATAAGATGTAATAGTTATGGAAATTTCAACTGTTAAAATATTTGCTAGGAGACAACACGACCTAGTTCATAGAACCTTGACCTTGGAGTCACAAACACTTGGGTTCAAAATCCCATCTCTAAATTTTACTGAGACTATGAGCAAATTTCTTAATCTCTTCCAATTTTAGTTTCCCCATTGGTAAAAATAAGGATAATAATAATATATAATACAAAGTATGTATGTAAAGTACTTTTTAAAACTTAAAGCATTATGTAAAGGTCAGTTACTCTTATGCTAAAAGCAGAGCATCTGATAAATTCTTAACTTTCTTTGCCCATAAGTTCATTTCTCTGAAAGCTGAAGAAGCAAGAAAGGGGACTGATACTCTGGACTTAATTTTGAACAACAAAGCTACTGGGAATAGAACTGAGCCCTTTGAATTTGACAAAGGATTGAATAACACATTGTGAACATAACCTTAATTTGAAACCAATACTCATGTTTAGTTCATACAACGTAAAATGTTGTTATTGGTTAGCCAGCTGTGCAAGATATAGTTTGACAGTCAAACATAACTTATACTCTGTTAAAGATTTCAGGGCCAAAGTTAGAGACGAGAAGAATTAACGTTAGTATTTAACCCTGAATCAACAGAGGTAGTCATGGGGTGATCACCACTAACCATAAGAATATGTAATTGGAATATCTTAAACTCTCAACAAAAAAAGAGTCAGAAGAAATAAGAAAATAGTAGTTCTGTGTTAAGAGTATAAAGGTGGTTACGTAATCCTTACTCTCCCCTTCTGTATTCTAAAGACCCCAAGGCTCCATATGCAAAATAGACTCCTGGGAGACCATGTAGGAGGAATGAATTGTTGTTTAAGATAGATGGGTCGGAAATTCCCTAGGAAACCTCACATGGATTTAATCTACTATAGCTTTCTAGATCTTGGGAACCTTAACCAAAGGACAAGAGTTTTCTTTGGAATATTTAGGCTTATATACTGAAAAACTTCCTACCACCGAGCTATCCCAAAGTGGAAGATCCTGCCTTGGGAGAAAATATGTTCCTTCTCCCTGGAATTACTTAAGCAAAGATTAGAACACTACTTGTCAGGTACATCATAATGGAAATTTCTTTGGGGGTATAGGTTAGACTAGGTGGCTACTTAAGTCTCTTCCAACTCTGAAATTCTATGATTCCATGAAATACTAGTTGGAAAAATGATAGTAATGGGAACCATGAAAGAAAGTGACTAGGTCATCTTGGAGTTAAAAGAAAAGAAAAATAGGCTTGATAGGAAAATGGAGGCAATGTCATGTGAAAAGAGTGCTGGCTTTGGAGTAATGGGGAGTGCTTCAAATCTCATCTGTCACATAGAATATGTGTGTCCTTGAGCAAATCACTTAATCACTCTGAGCCTCAGTTTCCTTTTCTGCAAAACAAAAGGGTTGACTATAAAATTTCCTAGGGTATCCCCAGCTCTAAGAGTCCTATGATACTATGTCTCCTCAATATTTTAGGGAAGCATTTTTCAAATTACAGAGAAAAGTTAGTTATGACACCATAGCTTGAGACTTTAAAAAAGGGAAGAGGGATGAGACTCTCCAAAAAAAAAATTTTTTTCATCAACACAATAACGAATTATCTCTATAAGGATGACAGAGGAAAGGCTCTAAAAAAAATCAGTGTAGCTACAATGAGAGTTGTGATGAGTAAAGTAGGTCTATTCACACTATTAATGGAGGGATATATAAACAAGGAGTTTATGAGCTGGGAGAAGAAAGAGAGACTAGCTCTGGCTGGAAGCTATAAGGCATACTTTATGGAAGAGATGACCCCTCAGCTAGATCTTGAAAGACAGATCGATTTTAATAGATAGACAGACAGACAGACAGGTAGCTACAGGGAAATGTAATGAAGAAAGGCAGAGGCTGGAGGGGGACTCTTCCCAAGATGACAAGCAATATAGTTTGGCTGGAACAACGTGACAATGAGTGGTATGAAATAAGCTACAGAGATAATATGGAGCCATATTTTGAAGGGCCTTCAATAAAAGGGATTATTTTCAGTGGGCAGCAGAGTCGCTAGTTTGTTTTTTTAGTAGGGCAGTGATATTAACAGAGTTCTTCATGAGGAAGATGACTGGAGTTGTTACTAAGTCTACACCCACAACATTTTTCCCCTGTCCATTCTTCTCTGTTCCCACTGCCACTACCTTACTATACTTACTATATACTCTCTCATTCTGACCAACCTGGATTATTGCAATGAACCCTTTACATGTATGTCTTCCAAATAAGCACCACTTTTCCCCTAATCTAATCCATTCTTCATACCACCACTGACAACCACATTTTACATAAACTGTTTATCTCTTCTAGCATGAAGTACTATCCTCTGCATACAGTGGCCTACTATTATTTGTTACATTTCTTGTTAAAGATTAAGAAATATCTCAACTGTCTGGAACAATGGGCTCAAATCAACAAGATAAAATGTAATAAGGAGAAATGTAGAATCTTGCACTCAGGCCCAAAATTAAACTGGACCAATCTTGGTCTCAGAGAATAGATGATGAAGCAAATTTCTCTTATTTTGGCAAAGAGACTAGAGTCTATGAGTACAGAATTTGGCATAGACAGTCACTTTGTTGGTCAAGTTTTATTAAATCATTTTGCTTTGTGGAAAGAGGTTTTGAGAAAGGGCAAAAATAACTATGATTTTTAAAGAGTCATCGATAATTTTAAAAAATTAATCTGCACAAGTGTAGAACAAAAAAGCAAAAGTTCATATGAGATCCAGGGGTTTCTGTTGATATCATTATAACTTTATTGCCAAAAAAAATCTAGTGCAATCTTACTTTGCATTAACAAAAAATATAGTGACAAGTAAAAAATGAAGTGGTTCTACTGTCCTCTGTTTGGGATAGCCTGCATCTGAGATTCTCTGTCCAGTTCTGGGTATCACATTTTAGGAAAGACATCAACAAAGAGTGCCATAGATATGGTGGAATGGCAAAGAGTTTGGAAACCATATCATATGAGGAGCAGTTGACAGAACAGGAAATATTCAGCTAGGAAAAGAGAAGTCATTGTGGGGTATTGGCGGGAGGGAGGGGGAGGATTAAGCTGGGAGATGATATTATATTTAAATATTCATTATCAATATTCGTATCTAAGTATCTGCCATAATTCTATAGACCTAGCAGGTGCTTAATAAAAGTTTATTGAGCTAAATAGCTAAAGGACTAGTAGAACAATCAAGCAATATGCATTTATTAGGTGCCTACTGTGTAGCAGGCATATGGGAATAGAAAGACAAAAATGGAATCACCTTTGCTCTCAGAGAATTAACGTTCTATTGTCAGAGACAAGACATAAACATATAAATGTATAAGGGAAAAATGTAAAATAAATATGAGGCATTTTTGTAAGGGAAGGCACTAGCAGCTGGGGGCACTAAGGAAAAACTTCATATTGGAGGAGGATGAGCTGAGTTTTGAAAGAAGTAAGAGATTCTACAAGGCAAAGTGTGTGTGTGTTGGCGGGGGGGAGGTCCATTCCAGGAATTAGGATTAATTAACTAGCTGTCCGCTAGTGCAAAGCCACAAGATGGGAGAATATGAGGAGATTGGCAGAGAGATCAGATTACGTAGTTCCAAAGGGCAAAATTAGAACAAGTGGGTAGAAATTATAAGGAAGTAGAATTAGGCCAGACATAAATAAGGAAGAATTGAATAATAACTGCAGCTATTAAAAATGGAATGAGCTGCATTGTGATATAGTGAGATCTCCATCACCTGAAGCATTGGAGCAAAACCTGGATGACCACCTGCCTAGGAGAGCCTCTAAGGTTCCTCCTAATTGACTGATTCTGTGATTCATCTTAGAACCTCCTGGCATGTCTCCTCCCTTGTGAACATACATCCTTAATGGCTATCATCCAACATTCTTTCATGTTTTCCTTTCTGAAGGCAGGACAGGTGGATGACTGAGATCACTCCTGAACCAAAGAATACATAGATGAAAACTCATCAGTCCCTTGGCCTTAAGCCTAGACACTCCTTTGAATGTTTCTCAGATTCCCATCACTGCTTTTCCACAGTTATCCCAGGAGAGAGCTTTAAGATCAGCTAGGTGGCACAGTGGATAGAGCACAGGACTCAAAATTCAGAAAATTTGAGTTCAAACATCACCTAAGATCCATCTCCTTCAGTGTCCTCATCTGTAAAATGGGCATAATAATAGCGCCTACCTCCCAGGGTTCTTTTGAGGGTCAAATGAGATAATATTTATAAAGCATCATGCAATCCATAAAATACCATATAAATGTCTTTCTTATTGTTATTATTATCATTATATCAAAAACTTATCAAATTTTTTTTTTATTTCATGGAAAAGGATTTCTAATATGAGTTTTTTTGCCATTGTTTTCCTTGGTCATGCCATGCCCACCCCACCCACGTATCAAAGAAATCCTCCCCCTTTCCCAAACTCTGCTTAATGAAATTCAACTAAATTCACATTATGTAGTAAGCCCCTACTACATGTAGAATCCTAGTCACTACCATTACAAACACACACACATATACACATACACAAACACACACACACACACACACACACAAACACACACACACATACCAGTTCCTGCTCCTAAGAACCTCACATTTATTGGAAGTAGACAACATGTACACAGATTAATACAAGGTAATCTGAGAAGAGATAGAACATTAATAAATTGGAAGGGAGGGGGATACAACTAAAAAGGCTCCATGGAAGAAGTGATACCTAAGCTAAACCTTGAAGAAAGATGTAGATTCTAAAAGGATGGGAGGTGGGGTGGAGAAATACATTCCAGGCAAATAGGACCACCTATGTAAAGGTATGGAGATGAGAGCTGTCAGGTTCAGGAAATAGCTAATAGCTTTGTTTGGACGGAATGTAAAGTGTGTAGAAAAGTAGTCATATGAAATTAGTTTGGAAAGTATATGAAAGTCAGATTGTAGAAGGCTTTGAATGCCAATGCAAGGAGTTTACATTTTATCTTTGTGGCAATAGACATCCACTGATGATTTTTGAACAGAGGAATGACATGGTGACCCACTTACTTCAACACCCAGTTCAGGTCCCATCTTGGTCCCCAATACCTAGCCCTATCTCTCCCCACCTTAGATGCAAATGATCACTCTTGAATTTCTTCTAGCATTCTTCTTTCAAGTTACTCTTACTTAGTAATATGCTTATCTGTGTGCATATCTTCTCTCTCCTACTAAACTATAAGCCCCTTCAGGGAAAGGATTGGGCCTT
Organism: Phalanger gymnotis; assembly: GCA_028646595.1. Classification (NCBI taxonomy): domain Eukaryota; kingdom Metazoa; phylum Chordata; class Mammalia; order Diprotodontia; family Phalangeridae; genus Phalanger; species Phalanger gymnotis. Next base: position 190,321,789 of record CM053627.1, read on the forward strand.
GTTTCAGCATCTGGTACAGAGCCTCATATGTAGTAGGCATTTAAATATTTGTTGAATTAAATGGCTACCAATTTACAGAGGCTTCCAAGGATCTCCAAGTGATCCCTGAAATTTGCAAAACAAGAATTATACTATTAACATGAAACTGACAGGTACTTAGTAAAATGTAATGTCTCATACATAAACAAATAGATATATCTTGTAATGGTCATCTTGTCTTCTCGGAATTCTTTTCTATGCATTTTTATATTCCTGATTCATATTCATTCAACAAAAAAGGGAAAACATGAAAAGAGTATAGTCCAGAAAGATTCTCAATTGGCAACCCTGTGATTAAGTATCAGTAAACCCTGGAAAAATTAGGACACTATATTGTGATGGTATGCCACATTTTCCCCATCTCAGATGAAGTCCTTTATACAGTGCACTTCATTTATTCTCCTCTTCTAAGCTTTCTGATCATTGTCTAGTTCTCTCAGTTACATAGGAAAGGGACCAAAGGGGGGGGTGGCTAAGAACCTAGGAAAGGAGCAAAAATATGACATGAGGAAGGACAAAAATAAAGGGAAAATGGGATAGGGATATAAAAGACTGCTGGAGACAGACTAAATAAGAGGCTCTTTTTTAAAAAAATCCCTTCTCTGTACCTGGTGAAGACTAACAAATAGATATTAATATGAGATGTTTGTTCTTATCATAAATTAATATTAACCACATGACCTAAATGTGGAGGCACTATAACTGATTACAGAATACCAAAGACATGATTTCTGCCTTTAAGAAACATATTTTTCTTAGCATATTGCCTTATTTACTCTTCTTAAATATATTCTATTTTAATAAGAAGGATATTCATTCCTGGAGATGAGAGAAGCCAAAGATAAGACTCCTTTAGGAGACAAGCTTGTGGATGTTACTAAAAGGTTAAACTAAGAAAGGCATACTTTACTATCAGCAGCTCCATAAATCTTCACACAGTGTCCTGCAGGGAGTGTAATTCTTCAGAACATTAGCATTCAATTTCCATTCTCCACACAGCTACAAACTGATATTCCTAAAACTCCAGTCTGACCACATCACTTCCCCTCTGAAAAAGTTTCAGTCACTCTCTATTACCCGTAAGATAAAGTCTGACCTCTTCTGTTTTCTAAATTCATGTATGTTTCTCCCCTTCACACACCCTCCATTTCAGCCAAACTGACCCATTTGTTCTCCTCACACATGGAAATGTATCTCTAGGATCTTTACCCAGACTGTGCCCCAGTGCTAGACTGCTATCCCTCCTCATGTTGGCCTCTGGGAATCCCTAGCACCTTTCCTGATACCTCTCTTTGTTTGTGCTCTCCCTGCCAAAATAACTTTGCATTTTCCCCCACATTTACTTATTTGTGTACATGTTGTATCCTGTTCCTTGCTCCCTAGTAGAAAGTAAGCTCTCTGAGGGTAGGGTCAGGTTATAATCTTGTTTTTGTCTTTCTATCTCCAGGGCCTAGCTAGCACAGTGTCTGGCACTTAATAAACACTTTCTTAATTGACTTAACACTCCACATCCTGTGTTGCGACATAAAAGCGAAATATTTCCTATATTCTTAATTATTTTGCCTCTCTGCAGAGAGGGCAACAACAGGAGCTTTCCCTAGAAAAGGGATTCTTAATCAGGGATTTATGAACTTGTGGAGTGTATATGTGTGGGGGTGTGTACGTATGTCTCTATGTATATTATGCACACACATACATATATGCTGATATATACAGAGCAGCATATACATGTATGCTTATATATATGTAAAATTTTATTTCAATACAATTGGTTTCCTTTGAAATGCTATGTATTTTATTTTACACATCTAAAAATATTATTCTGAGAAGGGGTCCATAGGCTTCACCAGACAGATCCATGGCACAAACATCCCTTAAGAATCCCTACCCTAGGAAGATTACACTCTACCTATCAACACACATGCCCCTCTGTCTTCCACCTCCAACAGACACCAGCAAATTAACCTGACTATTCTTCAAGGATCTAAATGAAGCAAAGTCCAGTTTTTTTCTTTAAGTTTTGGAGATGTAAATTCAGCAACAACAAGAAAAGGGAGAGGAAAAAAAGTTTCAAACAAAGTGCCTTTGAGAGCTGTGATTTCAGCTCCTAAAGTCATAGATTGCCTATAGATGGCCGGCACACAGCTGGGGCAGAGCACGAAATCCCACTTAACTCCCCCATTCTACTTCCTCCAGCAGCAGAGCTGAGATTCTCCTCTCTCTCCCACTGACCGTGCTAGTCACTTCTGGCTCTCCCAGAGACCTAATCCTCTTACTGGATTCATTTATTTCCCCCGCTTTTGTTTCCCATTAAAAAATTGTATGATCACTCTTCACATGAATAGGATGGTAATTTGAGACATAAGCAACCCAGCTGGGCTTTCCCATTTCTGAAAAGATTAAGCTTGTAAATGTTTCAGTGCAAGCCCAGCAGATCCAGCTTAACACACACAGGTCCTAGCCAGTGTTCTTCTCTGGACACTCCTTATGCACACTCTATCTCCCAACTCCATTTTCACTGGCTATCTTCCAAGCCTGGAATTCTCTCCCTCCTCATTGTTACCTCCTGGTTTCCTTCAAATCCTAGCTAAAATTATATCTTCCGCAAGGAGTCTTTCCTGATCCCCTGTAATGCTAGTCTTCTCCCCAAGTACAGTGTCAACTTATTCTGCCTATATCTTGCTTGTATGTAGCTATTTATGTATTGTCTCCCCCATAAGACTGTGAGCTTCTTGAGAGCAAGGACAATGTTGGCTTTTCTTTGTATCCCCAGTACTTAGCACAGTGCCTGGCACATAGTAGGTGCTTAATAAATGTTTATTGACAATTTGCTTTGACACAGGTCCTCTGGACCTTGACAAGAGCCATGCTTGCCCAGAAACTTTGGGATCGGTCCAAGAGAACACAGATAGGGATTCTATTACCTCTTAAGTCAAAGTGTCTGTTGATAAAGAGACACAGCTTAGAGGTTGCCTAGGAGGTTGTTTTGGAAAAGCCTCCTTGAAAGTGTCACATTAAATATTAGCTTTGTGTTAATATATTTTACCTCTTATAAGCCAAAAGTTATATTGCTTTTTAAAATTGCATTCAGATACTCCAATACAACCCCCCTGAATCAGAGCAGGACTCTGAGGAGCAAAAAACATCTTCTTAAAAGTCTCCCATGTGGGAGAGGAAAGAGAAGTAGGCCCTCAAGCATATGTTACTTTGAATGTGCCTGGAAGGAGGTCTCCCTTGGTGATGGAGAAGATGCCAGGCCCATTGAAGAACATGTTAGCGACTTGGAGTATTTTGCCTATGTACTTAATACCCTGCAAAACTAAGGAGTACGCTTTTGGAGGAAGCGACACCTGATCCCTTTCCTCAGCTCCTGCTGAGGAACGATTCCTTTAGACTCAGTTCAGTGGGTGAAACTCAAAAGGAAAAGGAGGGGTACATCATGATAATGAGGCTCAAGAAACAGTACCCATGGCTGCAGCCTCATTCCTTCAATAGAATTCAGGCCCAGGGCAAATCACCGCATCCCATATCTCTCAGCACAGACAACCCCCAACATTCTAATACAGTTTCCATCATATTAAAATAAACATCAAAGGAAGCCTTCATTGAAACAAGTAAATAGATTGAGAGCGAAAGAGGGAGATGATAGGTAGAGAGCTGCACAAATACACAGTATAGTAACAGCTATATTTATCTATCTGGATATCTATATCTATCATATAGAAAGTGTATATATTTATATGTGCATATATATACCTATACATATATGTATATATGTGCATGTACATATATATACATACATATAATATATATTATATGCATAGGGACCGGACCTGAGAGTTTATTGGTACAGCAAATTCCTGGAGGTGGGCAGGCTGGCATTGTTTTCTGCAATTTATAGCCTTACAGAAGAAGCACTGACCTGCCCATGTCACTGCTAATGTGTTAGAGTTGGGACTTGAACCCAGGTCTTCCTGGCTTTCTGTATTCTATGCCACCCTACCTCTGCATTTATATAAATTTATGAGTCTTTTGGCACCTCCTCCACCACCGCCTTTACCCACCTAACTACAAAATAGGCAGGATAGCTTCGAGGATTAAAGGCCACAGATGTGGCAAATGTATTTAAAGAGTTAACATTGAAATGGAACAAACATACGTTAAGCACCTAAAGAGAGGTGTTGGGAGAATTTTTTTTAAAAAAATTAGATAAGACATGGACTTTGCCCTAGTGGAGATTACAGTAGAATGGGGGGGGGGGGGTAGGAATGACACCTACAAATAGTTTTTGTATAAAACACTACGTAAGTTCAGAATAGGTCTTCTTCCCCCCATTCTTCTGGTTTTTTATATCCTCTCCCAATACTACTTTGCTTTAAGTTTGTATAAATTCTGTATTTATTTATTAATCAACCAATCCTTAAGTGTCCTCCATGCACTGGGCACTCTATGAGTCATTGTCTATACAAAGCCAAAAACAATCCCTGGCATTGTCTGTGGTACATGCTATTTTCAAAACTCAGATAGAACATAGGCTGCTTGAGGGTAGAGACTGTTTTGTTTCTGTCTTTGTGTTGATGGTGTCTAGCACAGTGTCTGAAGTACTGTGGCCCCTTAATAAAAACAAAGGCATAGATGACTAACTTTGATAGACTTAGCTCTTCTCAGCAATACAAGGATCAAAGACAACCCCAAAAGAATCACGATGGAAAATGCTATCCACATCCAGAGAAAGAACTTTGGAGTCTGAATGCAGATGAAAGCATACTATTTGCTCTCCTTTTCTTCTGTTGTTTTGTTTTATTTCTTCATTCTTATGGTTCCTCCCATTAGTTCTAATTCTTCTTTACATCATGACTCATGTGAAAATATGTTTAATATGAATGTACAAGTAGAGCCTATATCAGATTGCACACCATCTTGGGGAAGGGGGAGGAGAAGGAGGAGGAGAAAATTTGAAACTCAAAATCTTATGGAAGTGAACATTGAAAACTAAAAATAAATTAATTACATTTTTAAAAAATAAAGTTGAGCTCTCCTGCTAGAGCACAGGCTGCAAAAAAAATGAAAAATGAAAGTAAACAAAGGCATATTGAATAAATGAATGAGTGACAGAAGTTTGGGCAAATCATTCTTGGTGAGGAAATACTGTCTAAGTAGTCTCATCAGTGGATGGTGTAATGGAAACATAACTTGGACTAGGAGTGAAATTAGACTTGTGTGAAACTCCTGCCTTTACATTAATTAACTGGTCAGTGATAGGATCCTGGTCAAGCCATTTAATTTCTCTGGCCTCAGTTTCTCATCTCTAAAATGAAGGAGCTAAGGTAGGTAAGAACATCCTCAACAATACATCTTGAAGTGAGCCCTGGCACATATTAAGGCTGGTTTCTATAGTCATGCCCTTTTCTCCATGGATTGCTGAGATCCCCAGCATGGAGGGGAATGTAGCCTACAGTGGTTTTGCTGACTTCAAAGGTTTTTATTATCCTTGTCCCCCAAATTCTACTCTATTTCCATCCCAGAGAAATTAAAAGGAACTTTTCTTCACAAATGGGTCTTTGAACTGTTAAGAAAGTCTAGGATTCTTTACCATTTTTAATTCTGAATATAGAATTTTCATAACTCAACACCAAACAGGCTTGAAGACTTAGGTTTGAATCCTTCCTCAGATTCTTATTTACTAGTTGTATGACCCCTGGTAAGTCACTTTTCCTCATTTTCCTCAAGAGTAAAATGAAGGTAATAAATCACACAGGATTATTGTGAGAGTCAAATGAAATAATGTATATTAAATGCTTCCTAACCTTTAAAGTACCATATAAGCAACAATGGTCATTATTATATAAGACAGAGCTACTGCCAGTTGGTAACAACTTGGTTTCTAATTATTGTATGTAGCCACACATGGGGGTTTATTTGGGTGTTAGTTGACAAGGGTCTAATGTGTCAAAAATCATGATGATAATGGTGATGATGATGATGATGATGATGATACAGAGAAAAAGCAGAAGAAATTAAAATAATGTAGAAAAAGTACAAGGTATATGTCATCTCTGTTATTCTGTCTACAACAGCATTTGTCCTGAGGACACTTTGAGTGAGCCTAGAGTAGACATGTTTAAATCTAACTACTTTTAGTAAACTACAAAAATTTTATTCACCTATGCAATAGCCCCCCAAATTTTAAATATAAAAGAATAATAGCAGTATAGGAACTTGTCTCAGTACCATTTCTATCTGAACACCATTGAACAAATGAGAAGAGCAATTTTGACAATAATTATTAGTAATAGTAATGACCAAGGACATCAAGCAATTATTATTTAATGCACAAAATCTCTTGGAGACTTCAATGTACTATCTGTAATCTAGGTAGACATGTGTTGTACATATCTTTCTTTGTGACTAAAAGACAAAATATAGAGTAATAACGGAGGACCAATTAGCAACCTAATTAAGCAGGATCCTATTTATTCTTATTGCTATCTTATTACCAATGTTTGAACTAAAGTCTTCTACCTCCCTCAAAATCCACATTGCCTATAGCTGAAAATAAGTAAACAAGAATTTTGTCCTTATATTTTTCCGAGATTCTGGGGAAAACTATATGATGTAAAAAAATCAATAAAAACTTTTTTCAAAATTTTTCATCAAGAATAGCTGTTTAGTCAATAAGATACTGTGACATATTAATAGTTTAATAGAGGTCTCTGAGTTTTCCTAAATTAACATTTAAGTATATAATCAGTACCAATTTATGAACGTTCATATTGTTTTCCCCTCCCCAAGTTTCAACCTCTCTATTATTTAGCTGATATGTATGCACATACATACATGTATACTTAATATGCACATGCACATATCCAAAATAATATACCTGTGTGTATATATACATATGTCCACATACATGTACAGAATTCATGTTACACATTTTACTAGATTAAATCTACACTGAGACTTTTGAAACATCCTGCATATGACTACATGGACATGGAGCTTAGAAATAAACTTAATGTAAGTAAAAATCTAAAAATAAGCAGAAGGGGGCAGAGCCAAGATGGCGGCTGGAAAGCAGGGACTAGTGTGAGCTCCCCACCAAGTCCCTCCAAAAACCTATAAAAAATGGCTCTGAACCAATTCTAGAACTGCAGAACCCACAAAACATCAAAGGGAAGCAGGGCTCCAGCCTAGGACAGCCTGGATGGTCTCTGGGTAAGGTCTATCCCACACGGAGCTGGGAGCAGAGCAGAGCAGAGCCCAGCGTGGGCGGCACGGACCAACCAGACCAGAAGCCAGCCAGAGTGGGCCCTAGCGCCTTGAATCAGTGAGCTGTGGCAGTTGCCAGACTTCTCAACTCACAAACACCAAACACAATAGAGAAGGTTAGTGGGAAAAGCTGCTGGGGATGGGGAGTTTGCAGTTTGGCCACCACCCCAGGGGCAGCAGAGGTGGGGCCGCTACAGAATTACAGCTGCAGTTGCTTCTGGCCCCAGGCCCACCTGGTGGGAGGAATTAAGTGGAGGATCAGAGCAGGAGTGCAGAGCCTGCTGAAGATCTAAGTCCAGTACAGGTTGGGGGTTTTTGGGGAAGGAGGAGTGCTGGTGTGGCAGAGCTGACACATCCCCCCAAGCTTGGAACATAGAACTCTGTACTCTACAAGCAGTCATACCCCGTTGAAAAACTCAAGGGTCAAGTAAGTTGGCTGGGAACATGGCCAGGCAGCGAAAACACACCCAGATTCAGTCTCAGACTCTGGAATCTTTCTTTGGTGACAAAGAAGACCAAAACATACAGCCAGAAGAAATCAACAAAGTCAAAGA
>CM053627.1:190330150-190382442 GCA_028646595.1 Phalanger gymnotis
CAACATGAGTATTGTGGAAGGGTTATACATAATGATATGCATGTGGCCCATGTTGAAATGCTTGACTTCTTAGGGAGGGAGGGTGGGTGGGAAGGGAAGAGGGGAGAGAATTTGGAACTTAAAGTTTTAAAAACAGATGTTCAAAAACAAAAAAAAGGAAGTTTTTTGCATGCAACTAGAAAATAAGATACACAGGCAATGGGGAGTAGAAATTTATCTTGCCTTAAAGAAAGGTAGGGAAAAGGGGATGGGAGGGGAGTGGGGTGACAGAAGGGAGGGCAGACTGGGAAACAGGGCAACCAGAATGTACGCCATCTTGGAGTGGGAGGTAAGAGTAGAAACAGGGAGAAAATTTGTAATTCAAACTCTTGTGAAAATCAATGCTGAAAACTAAATATATTAAATAATAAAGATAAAAAAAATAAAAATAAGCAGAAGATATTTACCAAACAGAGATAAGAGGGATATCATTTAGATGAAGAAAAACAATTGTATTTGAGGCCTTTAAAGAACTTTATGGTCAGAAACCTAGCTCCTAGAAATGGTACTTACTTTAGGTTTATTATTTTTTTTAATTTTTTTATTATTATTATAGAGTTTGATTTAGGTTATTTTATACAATATAAAAGCATATAATATATAAAGTATATGTAAATATAATGCAACATAATATATCATATGTATATGTGTGTATGTACACATGCACACATATCAAAATGAGGTGATCACTATGTTTCAGCCTTCCTGCTCTCAAGTTCTATTATCTATGAATTCTAGGCACAAAATTTCCATGTTCATTAGCACATGATCTTGTTGCCAGACTAAGTCTAGAAAAAAGATTTGGCATTGAAAAAAAAAAGGAGGAAGGGGGTATAGAAAAAGTTGGAACCCATAATGTGCCAAATGATAAATATTAGTCTGTAGTGTAGTGCTGATATTCATTCTTTTTAAAGCAAGCAGAATACTCGAATATTATAAACAGTAGTGTAGCGTGTAGGCCTCAAACTAAATATGAATCAGTGGCTAATTCTATCTGCCCAATCAACCAGGCAATAACCTTGCATTAAAGCTACCAAAGAAAGGTTCCTGTTAGCCCTTAGGCAATTTTACAAGCAGGCTTCATGGAATGGTTAAACATTTGCATGAAATGTAAGCTGAAACCTGAACTAGTAAAACTGATTTCCTAATGGTAAGTGTATGATACCACCCCCCGCATTCCCTGGACAAAATGAAGACATTTATAGAATAAATAATCTCCCCAGCCATGTATTTATTGTCATTCTACCACACCGTGAAGATCTGTGTTACTACAGAATAAGGTGTCATTTGGTATTTTATCAAATTTCTAAAACAAATCAAAAATATATCAGTGTTTCCTTAAAACACACACACACACACACACACACACACACACACACACACCAAGAAGTAGATATTACCAAGCCTTAGTATTAATTTTCAAAATAATAATCTATTTAATATCTCCAGGAACTTTGATTTGTAAATTTATCTCATTTGGTAGACCCATCGCCCCAAGCCTGCCATTTCATTTGTGGCCCCATGCCTGCCATTTTCTAAGCAAGTCAAACCTCTGGTTCTTTCTTACCTGTAATCTGACTCTGTCCTTGTGGATTAAAAGGACTTGGTGTAGAGTTCAGGGAGGGCCGTGGGTTCTGAGTCGGGACACCTACTCTCATACTGGGATGAGGAATGCGCCCTAAATCACTGAGGCGTTCAGAGAACAAACTAGGTTTAGAGTCATCAAGCTTCTGTCTGTGCCCTGGAAACAGCAAATCATAAAATAAAAGCATCATTAATATAGCTGAACAATCGACCATACCAAATATATGTGTGTATATATAAATATGAATGTTTAAAACTACTAATAATATTTTATATTTATGTGATTATAAGGCCTCCAATCTAAAATTAGTTTATAAGCATTATGTCATATATCACCATTCCCATTCTATAGATGAAGAAATCGTCTTCATGAAGGGAAGCTGATTTCCCCAAGTCACACAATTTATTCAGCAGTAGAAATGGTAATAATAAACTTCTTGCTTAAGTAACGCTGTGAATGAGACCACATTCACCCCTCACTGAAAGGGCCAGAAATAAGATTTGTATATGTGTTAGGGTTTTTCCCCCAAAAACTGTGTTTTTGTCAGTCTTTTCTTGTTGCAGCTATTGTTTTTATAGAAGAGAGGAAATGAAACTGAAGTCCCAGAGGTCCTCCGTATGTGAAAAACTGTATGCACAGTAGGGACAAGAATAGTAGCACAAAGGAGACAGGGACAGCATTGTGGTGACCATAATATCAAAGAACAATTTTTCAGGAGAAAGGTCACATTAATTTTTTTATGTTGCCTTTCCCATCACCACTAGAAGTCTTTTCCAGAAGACTGAAACACAAAACTGGAGCCCTTTCAGGGGGAAAAACAGACATTTCATCAGACCATGAATTTAGAGCTTGAAGGGACCTTCGAAATCATAAAAATCCAACATTCTCATTCTACAAATGAGGAAACAGAGACCCAGAGGGGTTAAGTGATTTGCCCAAGACCACACAGAGAGTCAGTGGCAGAGCTAGGACTTAAGTCCAGGTCCTCTGACTCTATATCCGCTATTCTTTCCATCAAGCAAGGAACCCTGGAGGTCTCAAGGTGAATCTACACCCTCTGATATGTTTCAGGCTAAAATCAGATGGTATCTTACAAGATGTGAAAAGGGATACTTTTTTTGCCTTGTTTAAATCACAGCTAAAGTTCCACTTTCTACAAGAACTTTCTCAAACCCCATTAATGCTAGTGCCTTCTCTCTGCTGATTATCTCTTAACTTGTCCTTTATGTATCTTGTATGTACCTAGTTGTTTGCATGTTGTCTCCACCATTAGACTGTGAGCTCCTTAAAAGTGGAGACTGTGGCTTTTTTGCCTTTCTTTGTATCCACAGTGCTCAGCACAGTGCCTAGGACATAGAAGGTGATGAACAGATGCTTATCGACTTGGTTTCACATATAATATCCACGCTGTGTTCAGGTATGTCTAAGGAAAAATAGGCAGCAAATATACCGTGAGCAGCCTATGAAGGAGAAAATTTGTGTGTGTGTGTGTGTGTGTGTGTGTGTGTGTGTGTTTCTATCTCTCTAGTAGTCTATCCAAGTTTCATTAAGACCCAAGAGAATTTTGGTGGCACATAAATTAACATGTCTCTGTGTCAACAAACTTGAAAAAGAACATAGCTAAGGCTTAGAGAAGGCTCCAAGGATGGGCTTTGTACAACTGTAGTATAGAAAAACAGCAAGGAGTCCTAGTCAGCCACAAGCTAAATATGAGTCTATAGTATGGTGCTGTTGTTTAAAAAACAAGTAGGATGTTTGGATATATAAATAGAAGTATGTCATGCAATCCTCCCACGGGAGTCTGCACTGGGGAGACCTGTACTAGGAAATAATGTCCAGTCCAAACTGGACTGGGGCCCTGACAATGTTTTCAGTAAAATATGAAGAATTTGAAAAGGGTTCGAAAGAGAGCAACCAAACTGATTAAAGGATTAGGAATTTATTCTATGAAGTAAAGCTAAAGAAGTTTAGATAATTTGACTTAAGAGAAGGAAGTTTTGTCAAACAGGGGATTAATTTGCCTTTAGGTACAGACAGAAATATTGTCCAGGAGATGGTAGCTAGCAGTAACTGCATTCCACTGACACTGAGCACAGCACGGGAGAGATGGCTAAGACCCTATTAAGACAGAGTTAAGTTGAACATTTGAATTTCCCAACTGTAAGTTGTCTCCAGAAGACAAATTCCTTATTTTATTTGCCCCAAAATGTCTTTTCCTGTCTCCTTATTCATTGACTACACAGCCCAAAGAAAACAGACAGGAAGCCAAGACACAGTAACATGAGTGTAGCTGTCTCCACAGTCAAGCTTGTTCCAACGAGGTCCATTAGCTGAAATGTGCCCCGCCACCCACTTCCTGTCAGTACAAGCTTGAATCGTCTGGTACAGCACCGGGATTGAACCTGAAAGAATCAAGGACCCAGTGAAAGTCTAATTCAAACAGGTGAGAGTTTTTTCCCGACTTTTTTTTTTATCCCTTTCTCCAGCTTCCATGTAGACCTCTGACCCAAAAAGGACTGTCAAGAAACTATCTAGACAAATTTCTTGCCTTTTTAGCCTCATTTTTATATATAGTTTAGCTGTCCAAAATGCAGCCCGCAATCCACATGCAGCCCTCAGTGTGATTTATGCGGCCTGCCTACAAGCATAGAAATCAACATAAATGCTTTAGTAAATGAAGATGAGCTACAGTAGAGCTTGCACTAAAATGGCAAATCAAAATATATTGTCTATTATTTCAATTAAAAACCTAAGGTTGCACAGCCCTGATATAAGACACCTCAGGCTCCAAGAGGCTATCTGACTTGTTTGAAGTAAGGACTAATCATTATAGTCTACTCTTCCTAGTGCAGTTCCATTCTATTACGCCTCTTGAATTTGGGCATCCTATCTCCCACCAGTTTCCTATCATATCCCTTCCAGAAGATTGAAACCATTTATGACAATACTGCAGAAGTAGGTACCCCAAGCCCTGGGTATACCGAGTACGCAAGACAAGTTTTCATTGCAAAGTGAAGCTATAGCAAGTATTTGTTATGGGGTTAAATTGTATCCTTGTTTTCCTAAAAATAACTTCCTTAACCAAAATGTCTTGTTGGACCCATTCACACTGTTGAATCACTATAACACTGTCATAGTATTTATATTTTATTTATTTTTGAATCTTCCTCAGCTCCTAGGACAGTATGCTGCAAATAGTAGATATGCAATAAATAGTTCTTAAATGTTTATGTTCCTCCAAAATCAATATTGTTAATAAAGTGTTGACACACTTTAAAGACTGCCCCATATGAACATCAAAAACAAAAACGTCTGTAGATGCTCTTCAGGAATTACCAAGTATATATGGGGAAGAAGTTAAGGGACAATTCCTACTCAATTGTAAATCCCATGAAGGGTAGGGACTCTAACTTAATTATCTTTGTTATCTCAAATAGTATCTGGAACAGTGTGGAAAGTACAATGGTGACAACTTAATAAAGGCCAAAATGAAATAAGGACTGATTAGAAGCAGAGGAAAAATGTTGATCTCTCAGAGTCTCTTTTCTGCCTCATGACTTTATATGAAAAATAAAGCCAGGAGTCTATAAGAAACATAATAAACTTTGTCTTTGCTTTCTATAGCCATTTCATTGGTTTACTCTGGTAGCTCTGTAAGTAGTAAATTCCATGCACTGGCCTGGAAACATATTTATGTTTTCTCTTAACCTAACGCTGCAGGGAACAGCACAAGAAAGACTGAAGGACTGGGCGAGGCACAGTGGAAATTTTGAGAACAGGTGATATTTTAAAAACCTAAAAGATCTTTTAGAAATTATTTTTCCAGGCTTTGTTACCAAGTCTTTCCGGACACTACTGAGCAGCTGCAAGAACATACATTTCTTTTTTTAGAGAATAGAAAAAATAAAAATAAAAAACAAGCAGCCTGCCTCTTCCTAACCCTATGTAATTGTTGTGTTACAAGGAGGAGCCAAAGCAGGATAGGTGTCTCATCTTTTATCCATGACAAAATAAAATCTCTAACACCAAACCACATTAGAGTAACACTTGAGTGATGAGCCAGGAGGATAAGATGTGCTTATGTCTTGGGCGGCCAACAAGCTTCCCTGGAGAACTGGAACCAAGACTACAAAAGGCTAATTTACTTGAGTCTAGAGACAATGCACTTGGCAGTGCAGGGAAACCTAGAGAACATGTTCAGACACTAAAAGAGAATAAATTTCAAACAGCAGTGAAAGAAGAATGGAAAAAATCTGTGATATATATTTGAAGTTCTTAATGTCCAAATTGTCTTTCATCTTGATATTGATATCCATCTTGAAAGAAAAATTTCCTAGCCCTTGAGAACAGATGAAAGTTGTCATTCTGTCTCAAGCATTCTATTATCTTTTTTAAATCTTGCTTTCCTCCAGCTCCCTCTCCAGTAATTTTAGGAAAAGGACAGGCCCATTTGGGAACACAAGTGCTTCCTAGTAAAGAAACAGTACTAGTGAAATTTTGCTAATGCAAAACTTTCCTTGAGCCCAAAAGTCAAGTTTGTTCATCATAATTCTGAAGTATTACCGAAAGCCATTTAGAGTCATTTAAAGATCTGATCCCTACATCAGTGCTCCAGCCACTGGGCCATTTTGCAACCTTCAAAATGTGGCTCATGGTTCATGAGGTTCCTGAAACTCTCCACATGTGCTTCATGTGGTTCATGGTTCATTGGTTCATGACAGAGCAGCATGAGTCCTACTGGATGAAATCATGTTCAATAGTACACTTAAAATAAAGGATAACTGGCCTGGCAGGGGGTGGGGGAGGTTAAGAGTTTTCAGAAAAAGATTTTTTTTCCTTCAAAAGTTGAATATGTTTGATTGAATGTGACTTTTGTTACTTGCCAGGCCCAAAAGAATAAAGCGTTATCAAAAGGTCACTGCAGTCACACATTCACAAGAATGAGAGCAGAGGCTCATAAGTAGCTGTTAAGTCTGTTTAAGGGACACTGAGTATTTGGTCAATTATCAAAGTCTGCCCTGCCTAGCTCCTTCCTTTATTCCTAAAGCAACTCTGAGAACTAAAGGTTTTAAAAATAGCCAGGCCAATCTGCTGTAGGAGAGGGCAATACAGGTTGCTAGCTAGTCCTCTTCAAGCTCTAAGGCCTGGCATCTGATTTTATTACATATTTATTATATAAATACATCAGGAATACAACAATGCCAGTAGTAGTTGAACAAAGAATCCAACGAATCCAACTCAACTTAATCCAACAAGCATGTATGAAGTGCCTACCATATGCAAGGCACTACACTCAATGCTCAAGATACGAAAACAAAATTTAGAGCAATTCTTGTACTCAAGGAGGTTACGTTTGATTGAAGAATACAACACTGATAGATAAGTAAGTACAAAATTATTGGAAGAGTGAGACATCTAACATTTATGTCAGGGGTTCTTAATCTGGCATCTGTGAATTATATATTACCTTGGGATTATAAAAAAGTAGCAGCTTTAATACCTATGGCAAGAGTTCTTAATCTGGGATCTATGAAATACACACACACATGCTCATGTATACATACTCTGACACACATGCATGTATATGTGTGCCTATTGCCTTCTTGTGATAAAATTACCTCAAGATTGTAAAAAAGGAGCAGCATTGAGTGGTACCATGTGTATGCACACATATAATACACATAAGCACATATATACATATATGTGTACATACATGTACCTATTTGCATATAATATAAGTAACTGCATTTCAATATAATTGGATTCCTTTGTAATCCTCTGTATTTGGTTTTCTGTATTTAGAAATATTATTCTGAGAAGTGGTGCATATGGTTTACCAGACTGCCAAAGGGGTCTGTGACACAAAAAAAGTTGAGCCTTTTCTAGTACAGGATCCCCAAATTAGGAAGCTTCCTATAGACTTGTAGAAAAGTTACATGAGCTGTAACCTGAATGAAGCTAAGCAAGGGTTCTAAGGGCCAGCAGTGAGGAGGGAATGAATAAAGAAAATCTAGATGCCTTGACTAGCATGATAAATTGACTGGGTCACTGAATGACAATCTTAGCAATCTACCTCATGGCCTTGGTGAGTCTCTTGCTACAAGAAACGTAGCAAGAAAATACAAGAAACTGAAAGCAAGCCATTTTTCCTAAAGTAAACTCAGTAGAATTCTCAGCTCACCCTGGTATAAGAGGATTCTGTTCTGCTGATTTTAAAGGCATTGTTGTTCAAGAAATTTCTTTTTACACAGTTATTTTAGAACTGGTTTTAATATATGCCAGTTGCCACTTCTATTCTTTTATAATTCTAAGGTAAATTTTTATCACAAGAAGAAATTCCATAAAAATCAAATACATGAATAAATATCTTAATTAGGAAAACAAATCACTAACTGATCTTAGTGACATAAACAAGATGAAATTCAGTTCAGTATTCATTAGTCCTGGACCATGTGTGAGGCACTATGCAAGGAACAAAGGATAGATATAAAAGTGGAGAAAGCTCTAACCCTGCTCTCAAAGAGCTTACAATCTAATTGGGAAAAGAGGAAAGAAATAATGTTTACAAGGTCAGGGGAGAGGGGAAAAGGAAGGTAGAGAGACAAAAACAGACAGGGGGTGTGGTGAGGGAGAGAGAAAGAAAGAGGGAGGAAAGAGATGGGTGAAGATTTAATCCAGACAGTGAGAAGAAATCTGAGGAGAGGACAATCACTTTTCTCTGGCAAGGTCAAGGGGCATCAATTCAAGGTTATTACAAGACAAGTTGGTGTTAAATGGTTCGGTAATGGCATCATTCTTCAAATCACTTAAGACATCCTGTTTTAAAATCTCATATTGCCCCTCCCTAAGCCAAGCTGGACATATGGATGACTGTCCTATTAAGATCCTTTTTTCTCCCTCTTCCTAGTGTTCTCTGTAAGCCTTGCCCTTGACAGCCAGTAAGCACCTCCCTAAGCCAGGCCCTCAGCTTGCCCATGAAGGGGTTGGTGTAACCTGAAGGTATTAGCAAATTTCACTGCTACCAATGAAACCGCAATCTTTTGACAGGAGGACAGTTCAAGGCCAAACTACAATGCAAAAGCACAGTCATACATGAGTCTTGCTGCTGCTCTAATTTTTTCAATTTAATGGGTAATGTGGGTAGAGAAGAGAAATAGGAACTTGTATCAGAACTATAAGTTATAGTGCAAAGGTTATAGGTGAATAAATATAGCACACCATAGTGAAACTGAAAAAAAAGGATGAGCTAGCATAGCACGGTGAAAAATCACATTTTGTTTAGTCTTTGTAAAATTCTCAGCAGTTAGCAAAGTGCCTGATACTTAGTAGGCACTTTATAAAGATTGTTTTGAATGAACAGGACTGGATTTGATAAGCGGATGTGGTTTGGGGTCCTAGCTCTTCCACTCAGTAGCTGTGAGACTGTGGGCAAGTCACTTACCCTGTCTGTGTTCCAGTTTCCTCATCTGTAATATGGGTGTGGTTTAGTCTACAAAGCCTTTAAGACCCTGCCAGGTCTAGGTCAATGTATGTATATATGTATACACATGCACACATCTATATGTATATGTATGCATGTTAAAGACAGGGAAAGAGGATGACTGGTTTTAATCTACACCAAACAATCTGAAATAGAATCAGGTTATGAGTTTTAGTATATCTTAAGGGAATTCTTTTTTTGTTGATTTTAGAAAAGGAAGAATTTGACAGTCTAGAATATATACAGAGTAACTGTCTAGAACAAGGCATGCATAGTTCAGATCCAAAAACTTTAGAGGAGGGGCAGCTAGGTGGCACAGTGAGTAGAACACCGGCCCTGGAGTCAGGAGGACCTGAGTTCAAATCCAGCCTCAGATACTTGACACACTTACTAGCTGTGTGACCTTGGGCAAGTCACTTAACCCCAATTGCCCTGCCTTCCCCCCTCCAAAAAAAATTAGACAAAAATTTTAGAGGAGTGTAAGCATTTGGGCTTCCACTCTAAAATTCTGACAGCTTACTGTACATTCCTAGAAATGTGCCATGCCCTTTAGGAGAGAGGGTAGATACTATTGCAGAGGGGAGAAGTGAAACTCTTTATCTGCTTAAGCACTGTGCTGGGTAGTCAGGTGGCTACATTCTAGTACTGTTAAAGTGAAGGTCTGGAAATTACAGACCTGTAAATCTAGCTTCCAAAAATGAGAAATACTTGGAGTGGGAGGCGATCTCAAAAAAATATCAGTTTTCAAATGTCTTGAAGAGAAAAAGATAGCAAGTTATCTAAGCTGTACAATTATCCCATGGGTACTTCATAATTATTGGTGTTTAATCCCTTTTATGATTTTATAGCCTCATAAGCAGCATGCCTTGGCAATTAGCACATATTTTAGTAATCATTCTTTTTCCAGGCTGGTGGACTTTTTGGTTTTGGTTTTGTTCTGGTCCTATGATTTCATCAAAGTAGGGAAGCTGTAGTTTAGAAACTCCAACCATACAGATCAGAACCTGGTATGCAACGTGGAGTCTTAAAGAGTTGCCTGGACATCGTTAAATGATTTACCTAGGGTCGCACACCAAGGGGGAGGATATGAACCTAAGTCTTCTGGACTGTATGGCCAGGTAATCCATGAGAACCTACACTGTTCCTCATAACAATGGCAGGGTTACTAAAAATTTATGCTTATATGTGACCCTTTTTTGGAGACAATCGGGATTAAGTGACTTGCCCAGGGTCACACTGTTGTAAGTATATGAGGCCGGATGTGAACTCAGGACCTGACTCCAGGACCGGCGCTCCATCTACTTTGCCCCCTAGCTGCCCCCCATGCACAAACCGATCAATAAGTACTTATTAAGTACACATATTATACCTAGCACTGTGCTAAGTGCTGCATGGTACAAAAGAAGTATGACTTGTCTTTTGCATATAAAGAAACATACTGAGGCCAACAAGATGTACACACATGATACGATAAAGAACAAGACAAAATTTTGTGCAATAGCATTCTATACTGACGATAAAATACCAAATTATCCGGTACAAACAATTTTGCCCATGAACAGGAAAAAATAAGAAGACCATTTAAAATTATTATTTGAGAGGTTATCATAATAAGAATTTATGATCACATACAATGAATCTCTCTTGTTTCTGAAAAGATTTTTAATCATGTTTCTTAAATGCTGTGATAGACACATTAAGTAAAAACAAAAGAAGAAAGAAGAAAGGAAAACATAATCACAGCAAGTATAGTGACAAAGAAAATTTTAAAAATAGGAGTAAAACTTTATCCCTGGAAAATCCCATCTTTTTTTCAATCTCGAGCATGTATCCACATAGATTAAACATAGACTGTAAGCTTCTTGAGGGCAAGAACAAGGTTTAATTTATCTCTGTGGTCCTCACACCTAGCATACTGTCTTAAACTGTTCCAATGAAATTTTGTCAGATTAGTTGACTAGCTAAACATGAGTTGTTTTTTTTAACAACATTACAACACATGCAGTAAAATTCACATTATCTTAGCTCATGGGAGAACTTGGTATTTTCCCTACTTTGTCCATTAAAAGATGAGAAGTTCCCCCCAAAAAATGCCATTAGAAAACAATTTCCCACCATAAGATTGATGAGTCTGCAATGTTCACTGGGAAAGGCTGCTGACTCATAATTCTCTTTCAGAGCATATTGCTTAGTTTAGAACAAAATCTATTTGTGGAGTAGGTCAACAAAAATGGACTCAGAAACTCTCATCTTTATTCTGGATCCTAAGACCTTTGATCCTTTGGAAACCAACAGACATACTAAATGATTAGCTTACTTGATTCCAGAAAGACAAACCACTATTAGTCTCAAGAGTTCGGATAAGGGAAGAGATGAAAAAAGGATAGTTCTAGGTCTAGCTTGATTTTTGCTCTAGATAAAGACACACAAGAGTATAAATCAATCTCCAACCATGAATAGTAGCAAGCTGCCTCTTCTCGAGCACCATTCCAAAAGGAGTCCTATATTAATAAAAGTATTGATTTCGAAATATTGAGAGAGGCAGACAGAGAATAACAGAGACAGAGACTACAAATCTTCAGCCTTATTTAACTGTCAAGCACGAGAGTCTCAAAGTTCATCAAGGAATGGGAGGGGAAACAATTTTCACCCAAGAGAGCAGGTTTGGAGACTTTCCAGTCTCTTGGGTAAATATGTAATTATGGGAAGAAAAATATAATCTTACCCAAGAGACATAATTACATAATTAGGCCAAGAACTCTGTAGAAAAAGTTTTTTTTTAAAAAAAATAATAATTCATGTAGCTGAGTACTACATTTATTCAATAGTTGTTTCTAATAATTTCCTTGGAAATTTTTTTAAATTACTGGGGTTTTTAATCACAAATTATACTATTTTATACTAGTGACTGAAGAATTCGTTATCCCCAATTCACCAGTTTCCATTAATATTCCTGTTATATTGGTAAGGAGAGACTACTAAAGATCCCAAGGAAAACATAAGACTTTTTAAAGGTAAGCAACCAAAAAACCAGCAACAAACAAACAAACAAACAAACAAATAAATAAATAAATAAATAAATAAATAAATAAATACTCAGGGATTGGGAAACTTTCATCTGCCTGTAACTAGAAACAAGTTCCATTAATTTTAGCCCTTGAATAAGAGAAGGAACAACAGGCCTATTCACATCTGGGGCTGACAACTTCCATGTCAGATTTTAGGCTGTGTCAAATCATAAACATCTAAGACGAAAACTTCTGGAAAAAAGGACAGGGTTATTAAGCCATGCCAATATCAGTCACGCCTCAGGAATAACATTCTGATGATCAGATGCTTGGGTTCTATGTACTTTTCCTGAATTAACTGACTCAAAAACTTGTTTTGTTTCACTCTAAAGAAAGAGGAAATACTTATGAGAATTGAGAAGATCAGAAGAGAATAATGGAGAGAGAAAACAGAGGTGTACCAAACAAATTGTATGCACAGGATAAAATGAATTACATGCCATCTGCCCAGATAAATATACCTGGCACACTTTTTTTTTCTTTCACCTTCACTCTCCTTACCCAGAACCACACTTCTCCAACTGCAGGATGTTCTCTCTGTCTTATACCTATCCTGGTACCAGAGTGTGCGTCACTTATTTTCCTGCCAACTGTTCCCAAATCTAACATGTCTACTCAAAGTTAAATTCCTACCCAAGAAGGCAGCTTTCCACTTCCCACCATTAAAATGCTTTCAAGCTAAGAGGAACCTTTGCAATCTTTCAGTCTAGGGACTCTCAAATTTTTTTGGTCTTAGGACCCCTCTATACTCCTCAAGATTGTTGAAGACTACAAAAAACTTCTGTTTATGCACATTATATCCATTGATATTTACCATTAGATATCAATACTGATAAACTTTTAAAATATATGTTAATTAAAAATAGCAATAACATGTTAATATAAATAACATTTTATGGAAAAAATAACTTTTTCCAAGACAAAAAATGGTGAGAATGGAATTGTTTTACATATTTTTGCAAGTCTCTTTAATGTCTACCTTAATAGAAGACAGCTGGATTTTCATATCTGCTTCTGCACTCAATCTTCTATGATATCTTGTTTTGGTTGAAGCATATGAAGAAAATCTATTCTCTCAGAGATATGTAGTTGGAAAAAGGAAGAGTATTTTTATAAGCAAATAGAGTCCTAGTATTATAATTAAAAGAGTTTTTTGGCCTCAAAGACCCTGCAAAAGGTCTCAGGGACCCCTCAAGGTCCTCAGATCACACTTTGAGAACCGCTGATCTAGTTCAACCAATGACTTTTAGAGAGGGAAACCGATAGCCAGGAAGAGCAAACTAACTTGTTCTAGCTCTCAAAGCAAGTCAGTGGTAGAGCTACCACGAAAACTGGTATTTCCTGACTCCCAATCCAATCTTCTTTCCATTATACCAAGTTGCATCAGAAATAAAAGAAATTGTCCCCCAATAAAAGTTAAAGAGAAGAGAAGAAAAACTGGAAATTTAGTTTACAACTCTTATTACAACCAGTCAGTACCATTTACTTTGATGATCTCCCAATTCACTCTCAGAATCATGGACTCTCAGAGTTGGAAGGGGACCCAGAGTCATCTTGTCCAACCTTTACCTGAACAGGGAACCCCACCACATTTCCAGCATAAGGTCATTCAACTTTTGCTGGGAAACCTCTTTTGGGAGGAAATTCTCTGCCTCTGGGACCAGCCTATTCCAATTTTATCCTACTCTAATTGTTAGGAAATTTTTCTTTATGTTAAGCCTGAATTTGTTTCTACAATTTCCACCCAATGCTCCTAATTTTTGCCCTGTGGGGCCAACCAAACCAGATCTAATCCTTCTTATTTCTAACAGCCCTTCCCATCTTTGGAGACTGCTACCACATCTCTTTCTCACTTCAATCCCAATCTTGTCATGTCCTTTGGTTTCCTAGGTAACCATCCCCAGTTTATTCATCTGATCTTCATATGATGTGAATCTTGACACCTACCCTTAACCATCCTAGGTGCCCTCTTCTGGATGCTCTTCAATTTATCAGTACTAACGAAGCAGCTAGGTTTGGGTCAGGAAGTCCTGAGTTCAAATCCTGCCTCAGCTACTTAATAGCAGTTTGACTGGGTAAATCCCTTAATCTCTATTTGCCTCAGTTTCCTCAACTGTAAAATGGAAATACTAATAGCACCGACCTCCTAGGGCTGATATGAGGATCAAATAAAGTAATATTTGTAAAGCTCTCAACACAGTGCCTGTTGCTATAATTATTATAGTACATGCTATTATTAGGCACGTAATAAATGTGTATTCCCTTTCTCCTTCCTCCCTAAAATACTGCACTCACAACTAATTGCAATATTTAAGATATGGTGTGACCTAGAATGAGGTACAGCAGGGCCACCATCTCCCTAGTCCTGAATTCCAGGCCTTTCTTAATTGCAACCTAAGATCGCATTAGCTTTCTTTGCTTCCAAGGAATTAACATACACGTATTGCAAATGGCCTAAAATGGTTCCTGTCATCTCTCCTCCCACCCATGGCCTCCTATCAAATGTGCTCAAGTTCTATATCAAATTAAAAGATCTCTTTCTCTCTTCACTTTCTATTCTCCAAACATCTTGGTACAATGTCCTAAAGCATGCATACAGATCATCTTGTACAACATTGTTAAAATATGCCTACAGAGTTCCTTGTAGGCTCATACACAGATACTAGTGTGAAGCAGAAAGAGAAGAAAAAAACAAATGATAACTTTTGTTCACCTTTATTTTTCAATAAGGAATACAAAGCATCACTGTACATTTGCCAGTAATGCAGCTAAACAGGGCTGGCACTAATTTCTCTTCAAAGACTCTGAAGACAACCAGCATACAGATAATAGCTATCATGCAGATGCTTGATTTCGAGCTTAATTCCCTCATCATGCTATCTATAGACTCTCCCCCTTTTTTCTCAGTTTGGCTGCATATGCATGTGTAGGTGCTTTAAGTAAAGAGAAAATACTACGGAGGCACTTGAAACTTACAGAAAAAAAACCCTTTCCTGGCACTTCCAGCAAGGGCATCATCTTTTCCATTTGGCTGTCACTCGAAACAATAGGAAGAAAAAATTAAAAGATAATGAGTAAGGAAAGAGCCAGTGGGCTCTCAAAGCTTGGTCTTACTGCAGTGAATGGCAGGAAAGATCATGAAGGAAGAGAAAAGAAAAAGAAAGAAAAAATGGGGGTTGGAAGAGCAGAGAGGGGGAGCCTTTCTTGCTTAAACTGGACCCAGTCCAGCTGGCAAGATGAGGTGGTTTTCTTAACGCTTGCGAAACCTGATTACTTTAAAGGAATGAAGAGAAGGAGATGTAAACACAACCATTAAAACAGATTTAAGGTACTTAGTTTTAATCTAGTCTAAGACCTCTCCAATTGTATGCTGCTTTGCAATTCTCTGCTTGCTAGACATCAGTATGGTGCATTTTGGTTTCTTCTAACTGAGGAATATTATCGGCTGAGGGCTGTGGTTACCATCTAAGTTCAGGCATGGAAGAAACAGCAGTTTTAGCAATAATGGATGGATGTCTGTTGAGTGCCGTATCTTTCAGAAGTGAGCTTCCTACATTAAAGGACTATTGTATTTATATCTACACAACAGGTCTTAAACAGATTGTTTAAACATGATTAAACAAGAGATGTTTCTGAACTCCCCCCCCCCAAAAAAATTCAGAGCTGAAAAATGTCGACAATTAAAAAAAGAGGTGGGGAGGGGGAGAGTCATTTTGATCTAAGCCAGCAAAGGTAACATGATATAAACGCCAAAAGAAAACAGTTTTTACAAGTTAAATTCAAAGGATTATCTCATATATCAGCACCCTTTCCCCCTACGTTTATCCACCTATCCACCCTTCCTTAATGCTGTTGCACAATTTACTACAGTCTTGATAGACAGATAATTGCTTTATCCACCCATGTGTAATAAATGGAGTCTATTGTGTTAATCCTGGTATTCTTATCTGCTGTGAACTCAGAATAAGGAACTGAAAAGCCTACCCCCTTCATTCCACAACTACTGGAGTTTATTCGCTTTCAGCTCTGCTAAAGTGTTCTTACATTCCACTCTGTCTCTTAAGGTGCCAAGTATTTTGAGTAGTATCAAGTTATTGTTATATAAAAGGGCACCTAAAAATAATGTTAAGTGGAGCTGGAAGACAGCATGTCCCACCCTTTTTTCAAATCACAGGCAGAGTAGAAAAGAGGATTTTATGCTCACGCAAAATACAACACAGCAGACAGATTGTCCAAGCTGGCCTTCTCCCCAAACCGAGTAGAAGTTATCATTCCTCCCAAGAGGTATGAAACACCACAGAGTTACGAGCCCAGGGCCACTTTCTTAAATGAAAAACCTGCAAATGATTTCCCTCCCCTCCTTTCCCCTCTCTCCAAATGTCAAAAGCAGGTGTAGCCTTTAAAAGTTTTATAGATTCTTGGCTACAAGCTTCATCCTGAAGCATCTAATCAGTAATGACAATTTGACAGATGCTTCTTTTTCTTCTTTCTGAGAAGTATAACGAATTAGTGATTTCCCCAGATATGTAACATACTGAGTCCAGTGGAAGGGACAAAAAGGCAACCAAATACTGTTAACATTTATTTATTGGCTTTCTCCCGATTTAGTTCCTCCAAAGTGGGTTTTGAGAATCCCTCCCCAATGACAAACCCAACATGCTAATCAATCCTATGTGTGTATCAAAGAGCACTTTTAATCCATGGTGGGGGGCGGGGAAGAGACAGGAAGAGGTAACCCCATTGGAGGGCGGCAGCGTGAAGTGGAAAGAGATCTACCTTTGGAGAAGGCCTAGGTTTGAGGAGCCAGAATTCTGAAGAACTCTGCTATTTGGTACCTGGTTGAATTTGAATCAGTCACTTAACCTAAGTCTTGGTTTTCTCATTTTAAAATATGGGAGTTGGACTAAATGACCTCTAAGGTCCCTTCCAACTTTAACTCTAGGATCCACGATCCTTTGAATGAAGTTCTATTGTCTTCTGGCTCAAATAGATGCTGCAGTGTCTCAGTGTGTAGGACTCAATGAGGCATGCTAGCAAAGAGATGATGCAGCCCAACAAATGTCACAACTACTAAAAGGATGTCATCTTCCTGGGTGGCCCTTATAATGTTCAAAGTACATTAAAGAATCCCCATTTTCCAGTACTGTGATGATTTTTTTTAAAAAACATAAAAATCAAAGGCAGTTTTTGGGAGTTGTGAAATTTTTACCTGAAAGGTTGAGAAGTATGGGGGGAAAGGCATCATTTATGGCTCACAGGGGCCAAATGTGCAATACTGGGTAAAGCAGGAAACCAAGTTAAACTTCAAGTGAACAACGGGCATTCCTGAACTTGAACTGGTTCCCACTTAAGGGGAACCCAAAGCAACAGAGGAAATATGGCACAAGTGATATTCTGGTGCAATAAGACAGTAAAAATAGCTTTGGATTCTGTGCAACCTAAGTCCTTAGTCCTGGGCAAGTCAGTTTATTTCTCTGGGGCTCAGTTTCCTCATCTATATAAAATCAGAAGTTTGGATAAGCTGATCTCTAAGGTTTCTTCCATCTCTAAATCCTATATGATCCAATGAAGGAGAATCCAATGTCTGACCTTGTTGAGACATGAATTACTCTGGTTAAGTTTTAGCCCTGAGGTCAAAACATACATACAGTGCATTTAGCAGATGTGTGATTTTTGACAAGGCTGTCTGCAGGCATTAACTGTTTCTCAGTGTAAGCTGCCTGTTCTCTCTCCCTTACTGGCTTTCCCCTTGATAAGATGGTATAGAAGGACTCTTTATCCTTCCCAGAGAAGAAGCTCTTTCCAGAGCCATCTTCCCTCTATAATTCAAGCATGGCCACTGTGCTATATAAACAGGTATATCATAATACGTGACTTATGTTATGTCATATTATATTCCATTAGACTGTGAGCAGCTTGGGGGGGAGGGGGGCAGAGACTGTCTTCTGCCTCATTTTGTGACCTCAGTGCTTAACACAGTGCCCGGCACATAGTACGCACTTAACAAATGTTTATTGACTGACTGGCTGACTAGCTGATATCTTGCAGAATTCTAAACTGAGTCAAGAGACGTAGTTTCTTGCCATGCCTCTGCTACTAACTAGTTCTGTGACCTTAGAGAATCCATTTTATTTCCTTGGCTTCAGTCTCCTCGTCTGTAAAACTAGGGAATTTAACAAGCTCTGTGAGAAGCTATTGTAATGGAAAAAAATAAAGGAAAAATAAAATGCATGTCATGACACAAGGGCACAGCTTTATATTCTTAGCTTTGATACAAAATTATTTAATTCTGTTGCTAAAACAGCAGACCTGGGTTCTAGCTCTGGCCCCACTAGGTATGTGACCATAGGCAAGGCATTTGATTTCTGAACCTCAGTTTCATTCATAAAATTGGGATAATATTCTTGCACTATCAATCTCACTGGAGTACTGTGAGGAAAAAAAAAAGCATTTGGTAAATTTTCAGAAGAGGTAAGTTCAGGGTTGGCTCCAAAGTAGGCCATTCCTTTACATGGTATGACTTTAGGGTGGGCACACCTCCCTGCCTTTGAACCAAATACTGCTCCTACCTTTTCCCTGACGTAAGACATACTTTTCTTTACTAAGTAAAGAGTCTTTGGTAAAGAGTCAATGTGTCACTTTGAGAAAGGTACTACAGGGTGTTCCTAAAGTCTGGACACATAGAAAATGTGGAGTTGTTGCATCGAGTTCATGTGAATCTTCCAAAGCGCATCAACCTTTGCATCACAAATGATGGAAATCATATTGAAGATGTTATTTGTTAATATTGCAATTAAATAAAATGTTGTTGAAAATTTTGTTCATTTCATTTCTTGAAAATATGTATTTTTGCCTATGTGTCCAGGCTTTAGGAATACCCCTGTAGATATGAAGCTAGAAGACCTGGATTTGAATTCTTACTCCACAACTTACTGAGGATGTATCACTTACACTTGGGTCACTTAACCTGTGAGGGCCTCAGTTTCCTTATCTGTAGTTAAGTTAGCAAGCATTTATTAAGTGGTACTATGTACCAGGTATTGCTCTATAAAATGAAGGAGTTTAAAAATTCGATTTCTAATGACCCTCCCAGTACAGCTTTGTAAGACAGAAAGATACCAGATCTGGAATCAAGGAACCCACATTCAATTCCTAGCTCATTGCATGACCCTAAGCGAGTCATTTTCCCTACCTGGGCCTCAGTTTCCTCATCTACAAAATGAAGTGGTTCTAGCTGACTTTCAAGGTTCCCTTCAACTCCAAATCTTTGATCCCAGTGAGCTAAATGAGGAAACCTGTATGCTCAACTTAAAAGGCCATGACTAGAAGCAGTATCAAACAGGGGGAGAACATCAGAAATGAAGGAGAAGCCGCAGAAGGAGGTGGGATGACAATAAAGGGCCTGAAGTGAGCCATCTACCATCATTCACTCCGGAGAGCAGGCTGTCTGTACAAAGACTCCTCTGGGGGCTCCCTGAATCCACATGGTCACAACATGTGTTAGCTGCCCGCTGTCCTCCCCTGCAAGCTCAAACACAAAAGGACCACAAAGTTCAATGAAATCAATCTTTCTTCTCCCCTACTCTTTCCTGTCCCTTTCTAGAGCTTCTCTCAGCATGGCTTACCAGGAGGTAACCAAACTTGGACAATGTGCATGGGAAGAGGAAAAAAAAAGAGGAATAAGCTGGGGTGAGTAGGAGGATGAGGATGAAAGGTTAACAATGATTCAATGCAAGCAGCATTAGTGAAGTCATTTATAAGGCTGCAAGATGAATTGTTAATCATAGGGGATCATAGATTTAGAGTTTGGAGAGACCATGGAGGTCACTGAACACAGCCTGCTCACTTAAAAGATGAAGAAACTGAGGCCCAGATAGGGAAAACGATTTATCTAAAGTTCTGTGGATAATAAAGGGACAGAATGAGAACTCAGGTCATCTACCTTCAAATCCCATACTCTGGACTCTACGTCTTCAGAGAGAAGGGTCTGATAGACTGTATAGGCTATCAGTTTCCTTTTCTTCTTTCTAGTATCATAAATACGAATGGATGATGTGACCTATGATATGGTGGCCAAAAAAAAGTTAACGCAATATTAGTTTGCAGAGACTTAATGTCCCAAACAAGAGATATGACAGCCCGACTGTGTTCATTTCTACATATCATATTTTAGCAAGGACATTGATGAACTAGAAACCATTCAAGGTTAAGCAACTAGGATGGCGTGGAGATTGGATATCAAGCTATTGGAGAATCCACTGGGCGAACTGAAGATATTTACCTAGGAGATGAGAAGACTTAGGGTAGAGGACTTGAGGGACATGACAGTTTTCAGAAACTTGATGGGATGTCACATGAGTCTTATTCTGTTTGGCCCTAGAGGGAAGAACTGGGAGAGATAGGTAGAAGTGGCTGAGAGGCAGGTCAAAGGTCAGTAAAAGGAAGAGCAATGGGCTGACCCAGGAGCTAGTGGGTTCACCTCTAGGGTGTCTTCAAGTAGAAGCTGAATGATAAACTCACTAGGGATAGTGGGAACAGGATTCTTGTTTGGTTACAGGCTGTGTTCAATTGCCTTGGGTCCATTTCAACACAGAGATGCAACGATTCTTTGACACGTTTTGCCTATGCTAAAGCTGAACTCCAGATCATCTGAAATCTTCTGTGGTTTGATGTGACCAAAGAGGATACCTCTTTTTTTAAAGTAACTGAAGACTAGGACCAGGTCAAAAACTTTAGTAGCATCATATGCTGGCCAGTTTACAATTTGAGATTCTCCATCCAGAATGATGGTCTAGCAATAGATGCTCATGCTTTTTATTAAGGGATAATTGCATACTCCAGCTATGTAAATGAGATCTATTGACAGGGCGGTCTCTCATCATCAGAAAGTACTGGGCAACATCCAACACTTACCTTCACCAAATATTTACCCAGGGATTGAGCTCCACCAATTCTTGCTACTGGTGCTGCAATACCCCCATATAAGTTAGAATGATAACCTTATAGTTTTGCAGCAAGTATGAAAAAATGAATTGTGAGGATATTTAACTTAAAGAAGAGAAAACTTATGGGGGACATGACAGCTGTCTTCAAAAACTTTAAGGGCTATCATGTGAAAGAGAGATTAGCTCTATGACCCCAGGCAAGCCATTTAACCTATGATTGCCTCAGTTTCCTCATCTGTAAAATAAAGATAATATATAGGACCTATCTCCCAGGGTTGTTGTAAGAAGCAAATGAGATAATAATTATAAAACATTTGGCACAGTGCCTAGCACATAGTAAGCACTACATAAATGTTAGCTATTATTATTCTTCTAATAAATCTGTTTGGACCTAGAGGGAAGAAGTATGAGTAGCAGGTAGTTGCTCCCAATAGGAAGAATGAGGACCAATAAAAGGAAAAATTTCCCAAGAGCTGGAGCTACTCCAAAGTGCAATGGGCTGCTGCAGGAGCTATAGGTATGACCATTCACTCTGGGAGTATCGTAAGGGAGATTCCTGTTGTGTACAGCAGAAGTGAAGATGACTTCCCAAGATGCAAACAGAGAGGAAAACCAAGTCAAGTCAAGTCCAGAAACATTTACTAAGCACCTATTATGTGCCAAAGCACTGGGGATATGAAAAAATGCAAAAACAAAAGTGTCTCTGTTCTCAAGGATCTCAGAGTCTAATAGGGGAGATGACAACATGTAAACAATTGTGTATAAATAAGATACACACACATACATACAGGTTGAAGGACAATTAGATGGTGCAGTGGATAGAGCACTGGGCTTAGAATCAGGAAGACTTTTTTTCATGAGTTCAAATCCAACCTCACACCTACTGGCTATGTGACCCTAAGCAATTCATTTAGCCCTATTTGCCTCAGTTCCTCATCTGTAAAATGAGCCGGAGAAGAAAATGGCAAACCACTCCAGTACCTTCACCAAGAAAACCCCAAAATAAGGTCACAAAAAGTTGTATATGACTGAAACAACTGAAAAACAATACACAGGATAAACTGGGAATGGTCTCAGGAGGAGGTACTAAAATTAAAGAGTATGGGAAGGCTTCTTGCAGAAGGTGGGACAATAGCTGAGACCTGAAGGAAGCCCAGGAAGCCAGGAGACAGATATGAGGAGGGAGAGAGTTCCAGGCATGGAGGAACAACCAGTGAAAATGCACAGTCAGGAGATGGTCTGTCCTATGCTAGGAAAAGAAAGGAGGCCAACATCACCAGATCAAAGAGTATGTGGATAAGAGTAAGGGATAAGAAGACCCAAAAGGTAGGCAGGGGCCAGGTTATGAAGCATTTTAAAAGCAAAACAGAAGATTTTATATTTGATCTTATAGGTCATAGGGAGTCACCAGAGTTTATTGAATAAAAAAACCAAAAACTTCTGGTTTCCAAATGAAGACTGAATTTACATTCATAAGGGAGAAGTTAAATTGAAATAGGATGATACCTAAGAATAAACAGTGACAAGATATAGGAGCCCATCAGATGTGAGGCTGTATTATAGAGAGATAACTTCATTAAATCCATCTACAAAATGAAATTTGCAAACATTCAACAAAAGGAAGTCTTAGCTTGAATTCCATTCTATCAAACATATACTATAGTAGGTGTTTGGGAACACTATTTCATCCTATAATACTTCTATACCCAACACCCATCTACAGGGCTCCTACACTGAGCTCCAATCTATACAACAGTTCACATTTATGTCTTTAAGGTTTGCAAAGTTCTTTGCATACATTATCTCATTTGATCTTCACAACCTTGTGAAACAGGTGCTATTATTACCCCCATTTAAAGTCAAGGAAACTGAGGCTCATAGAGATTAAGTGACTTGCCCTGGGTCAGTAATTACACGAATCAGTAATTGTCTGAAGCAGGACCCAGGCATCATTCTTCCAAGTACAAGTACAGAGTTCTATCCACTATGCTAGCTGCCTCACTCTAGTGCTCTCATATTTTCTGTGTTTTCATACTGCTACAGCCCTTTCAATTTGAACTCCTAGAGTGCTCTGAATTCCCTTCACAAATGGAAGGGAAATTTATGGCCCTTCTTTGTAGAATATATGAAAGCAAACAATCCAAATGTCTGAATTCACGGCACTTTTAGCAGCAGCCATAGAATATGTTCACCTACAACTGAGGACCCTAGGTAACCACACTTCGGGGTGCAACAGAACAGAAAACTGCCATGTTTATGTAAGAAACTCCCAGGTTGTACGTTGGGAAAAGAGTGAAGAGTGACTGATTCCCCACTCTGTCCTTTAAGTCTCTCCATCCTACATTGAGAGCATATGGCTACATGATCCATTTGAAATCTAGGAGGGAACACAGTCCTTCAGAAGAGGCACTGCCAGAGCATAGACTCTTAAGGGAGGAGACCCATTTGGAATACTGTAGAGTGCACATGTTGGCTCACCTGTGCTCCCCAGGAGGAAGCAGAACAGCCAAACTCCTTAGCCAGGCTGCTGCTGGTAGCCAAGGAATAATTCGATCTCCTTTGGTGTACACCTTGACAAAAAGGGCAATTCAGGAGAGGAACTACGAGAGATTTTCTCTTGCACCAATATTCAGAAGGATTTCTTGTTATCTTTCTCTTGGATGTAAAAAGAGAGAGAAAGGTTTAGTATTTATTAAGCACCCACTGTGTATCTGGCATGGAAATAGATGTTTTAGCCTAATGGTATTAGTGCCAGCCAGACTGGGCACTAGAAATTCTGATGGGATTCCAGATTTAATAATAGAGGTGAATACATATCAATGGTCCATTTGTTTTCTTTCCATAGTGGAGACTAAACAGGAACCCTATCCTCAAAACTAAGATCAACTCTGCAGCGATAAAGACAAACAAGATTTGGAACATGAGGTTAAATGTGTAGTGCTGCTACTACTAAACTAAAACACATAGCAAAAATCAAGACCAACAATTAATCAGTCTTAAATTCTTACAGAAAAAGCTTAATGATGAACTCATTATTAATCTTATCCCTTTTTATACTAACAATACATTTATGATCTATTACATACACATGTATAAATATATTACATATTTACATACGACAAAGGAAGAATGACAGTCTACAGAGAGCTGGGCTTGGAAGTTCAGAGGCCCGTTACTAGCTGTATGACTTTGAGCAAATCACTTAACCTCATTTAGGTAACCCCCTAGGACTTCCCTACCAAATCATAGCTGGCTCAGTTGCAACCTATGTAAGTAGAAAGAATTCCCACCCTGGGAAATTTCTCATCTTGTCGAAAAGTCAAAAATCCTTTGGGTATTTGAATCATAAATCCTTAGAGTTCAAACATCATGGAGTCAAGAGACCCGGGTTCAAGTGATAGCTCTCACACCTACTAGCTGTGTGATACTGAGGCAAGTTTCTGAGCCTCAGTTTTCTTGTCTGGAAGTTGGGACCATACTGTTTAAAAGCCTCTCTTTGGAAGATAGGTAAGCCAATATATGCACTCTAGGCTGACCAATCACCAGATATGGGTCCTCTCCAGCTTCATCTCTGATGGGGCCTGCTTTGGTTATATTTCTTTTAAGAACCATATACCTAGGTTTCATATGGATGCTACGGTGATAGGGAATTACCTGATACAGTTACTAAAGTCCTTTCTTCCAGCTTTATATCCTATGATTTACTCCACCCAACTCTGGCCCATTTTACAGGTGAGTAAATCAATGCTGCCAAGAAAAAGGATGTACCTTACCACAACGTTAATGAATGGCAGATCTAGGACTAAGAAAGTAGGTGTTCAAGCTTATTTATTAAACAGACATAAATTGGTTCATCCCCAAAAGATCCAACTGTCATACAAATTCCTAAGGATCAGTGATCACTTTACCCTTCCCTCTAAAGGAAACTCAGTATGTGCCTAATGAGTTAAGTGGCTCAGAAGGCAACCTTACAGACAATTAGGCTGGGCAGTGAAGGAGGAGAAAACACATGGCAGAGCCAACTAAATCTGCATAAGGAGTTGACAGACAGGATGTAGTTACTCTGACCTTAAAATGTGTTTGTAGTTTTGACAAATTACATGTTTCTTACTGGTTTGGAGGAATAGTTTTTTTTTTCTTTTAAGAAAAAAAAAAAAGATACCTCCACCCACCTAGAAATGCAGACAAGTCTCTGTACCTTAGATGGGTGTGTCATCACTCAGTTCTTCCCACCCACATAAAGGACCTGGGTGACATTTATGCAAAGGACAGAAGAATGTCAGACTTTCACACTGCTCCCAGAAAGGAAAACTTCATATTCATTTTTGCCCATATGTGACTCCTTTCAAGAATTCTCAACTCAAGATTTCAGAGGGAAGTGGCCCTGTAATAACATCTCTTCTGAGAATAGTGCCATATGGTTTTAACAGAGGTTTATTTCCTGAACCAAGAGAGGACTGCTGATTCTCAATCCAATGAAAATAATTATGCAGACAATTTCACTCTATTGCTTTCAATGGAATCCATTCTGTGTGGTCTGCACATGCCTGCTGACACCTTCAAAGAGACAATAAGCCATTTTCAAGCACTATACCCTTAATGGGTGGTATATCAGGTGAATTTCCTCCAAGATTAGCACCTGTCACACTCTATAAGGCATTTCATTGATTACCACATGTTAATTTTCCTGAAGGGTCAATCAAAGAGGACAAACAGGCCCAGCAGATTTTGGGATAGGTATCACCCAAGTATCAAGCATACATCACAGCAAACTTAAAACAAAAAAACCTACCAACTACCAAAAAGTCATCATCTCCTCAAACCCTGCAACAGTGTTGGCAAATAAGATCTTCAGGCTTCACATCCTGGTTTCAGAACTTGAGCATAATCCACCCACAAAGAGGGGGGTGGGGTGGGGGTGGGTTGTGGATTTAAAACCACTCCCTTGTGTGAAATCTAGGCAACATTCAATGGCTAACCTTGAAATAATCAAGAGAATAGGAAAATAAAGTCCTTTTCGGTTCAGGAGCTCAGCAATATGAATGCTATAATAATAAAGTTTTAAACCAAGGAATACAGAGATTTAAAAACATTTTCAAGGGAGATCGCCCTTCAAGCTAGAGAGTATTCTCTTAAGAATAGTCAGGGCTGACCCATTGCCAGATTGCCCCCTGTATCTATTTGATTTTTATTACAGTAGCTAGTTTATGAAATGAACCAATTCTCCTTTTCAGATTATTGAAACTAATTAAGTTTGAAAACAAATCCACAAAAACTTGTATTCTTTATTTTGCTAATTTGCTTGCAGCATTAAAGAATGGTAGATGTTTCTTCTTCCCCTAACCTTTGTGTCTTTTCTCCCCCAGCTTAAATCAGAAAGGGGAAGGGGGAGCAGAAACGGGGGGGGGGGGGAGAGAGAAAGAGAGAGAAAGAGAGAGAGAGAGAGAGAGAGAGAGAGAGAGAGAGAGAGAGAGAGAATGTGGGGGGGAACCCCATGTAAGTCTCTTTAGATGTTCACAAAGTTTCTGCAGAGTTGAATCAAAATCACATATTTCTTCAGATCAAAAAAAAAAAAGAAGTAAATTAAAAGTAAACAGTGTCCAGGCCCACAAGGTCAGATCAGAAACTAGATACAAGCCGGCAACAGTATAACCACAAGACAGACCCAAAAGCTGTTCCAGGACTATTTTCTTGAGACTGCCTGAAAGCCTTGCCAAGGAACCGACTGATACTGCTGAAAGAATGTCTTCTGCAGCTGGGCATCTGGGTTCTATGATGGACAGCCCTACCCTGTGTGTGTGGCCTGCAGAACAGAGTTGAAGATGGGAGGGCGCACCCGACAGAACAGAAGGAAATCCAAGCATGAGCTTTATTCTCTCTCTCTCTCTCTCTCTCTCTCTCTCTCTCTCTCTCTCTCTCTCTCTCTCTCTCTCTCCCCCTCCCCCTCTGTCCCCCTCCCTCCCTCCATCTCTTTCCCCCTTTCCCTCTCTCATTTTCTCTCTAGTTCTCTCTCTTCCTCCCTCTCATTTCTTTCTTCTCTCTCAATTTCAATATGATTTTCATCTGAATGAAGTATTCTCTTTTCTGTTCTTGCCCCACCCCCCATCACATTTTATCATTTGCCACTTCGAATGCCTGATTCTGGTGTCTCCTTACTCGCTGGGCCAAGAAATCATACTGCTCTCTTTTATTTTCCATTTATAATCAGTTTTGCATCTTGTTCTTGTATGCTGGCCAAATGCTAGAGCTTTCTTGTTTCTAACAATCTAGGGGAATGTTTGAATAAAAAACACACTGCAAAATCATGAAATAACTTAAAAACAAAACAAAAAATGGACACAACCTAGCCATGCAGTTGAACTATGCTGCCAAACTGGTTTTTGCTGAACATTTTAAGTCATAAAAAAATGTCTATTTTCCTTTATTCATCAAATGTATTTGACACACAGCACCAAGGTTTTGCACAGTTACCAGTTTTTAAAAACACAGAAATTAACATCAACATTACCAAATTACACCAGCCCAGAAGTGTCATATTAATGTTTAAGCTCTTCAGGGACAAGGTCTATGTCTAATCTATCTCTTTTTTCCCTCTCAGCACCTTGCACATATTAAGTTTGTTATATTCAGTTTAATTGATGAACTTCTATTAAATAAGGAAAAGATACTAAAACTATACTATGACCTCAAAGTAAAAAATCATTACTCAGCAGAAAAGGAAGAGAATTCCCAAGAAATGGATTAATAGAAAATATTTGTCCCCAATATGAATTTCAGTCAGGACATCACTCTGGGAATATTCCAGTTAGTCTAAACTGCCATGCAGATAGTCAATTAATTAATCAATGAGCATTCTTTAAGTGTGCACATTATGCCAGATATTATACTGGGTATTCAGGATACAAATAAAAAAATGAGACATTCCCCACCCTCATGGACCTTACATTCTACTGTAATCAGGT
The DNA here is from genome assembly GCA_028646595.1 of Phalanger gymnotis. Classification (NCBI taxonomy): domain Eukaryota; kingdom Metazoa; phylum Chordata; class Mammalia; order Diprotodontia; family Phalangeridae; genus Phalanger; species Phalanger gymnotis. The sequence goes on from CM053627.1 coordinate 190,358,230, forward strand.
TGCTGTTATATAATTAGTTGTGTGTTAATGCAACAATCACCATGGGTTAGCGCAGAGGCAACAGGGTAAATAGTGTTAGACTTGAAGGCCGAAAGCCCTGAGTTTAAATCTTTTTGAGTTGAAACAAGTCACTTTAGCACTCTTGGCTTCAGTTTCCTCGACTATACAATAGGAATCACAATTGCACAGGGATGTTCTGAGGCTCAAATGAGGGAACATATGGAATACATTCTTTGCAAACTTTGAAGAGCAAAATGAATACTATTATGATTATAGAGGCTTGTCACGTATAATGCTGATTTCTTTCATTTATGTGTTAGAATACATAGCTGTGGAGTTCCATTCCAGCTCTCCAGAACTGTATTCAAATTGTGTCTTAGATGTCTATTAGCTATGTTGGCCCCAAGCAAGTCACCGAACTTCTCTCAGCCTCAGTTTCCTCATCTGTAAGTTGGGGAAGATGATAGCACCTACTTCACAGGATTGTTGTGACAATCAAATGAGATATTATGTGTAAAAGTATTTTGCAAACCTTAAAGTGCTATAGAACTGTTGGCTACTAACTATTATTTATTAAGTACTGTGTAGATTTGTGCAGAAGTAGCAGCCATGCAGTTTTTGTGGCACCTTGAGAGCTCAAACCGAATATGTTCCACATGAAGCTGAAGGAAAAGAAAAAGGAAAATGCTGTGACTTTTGCACTAAACAAGGCAGAAATGAAAGTATTTAATGGAGCTAATCCACAGGAACCAGAGTGCAAACCTAAACAATGGCTGTCGTAGGTTCTTTCTGCCTTCTGATAGCCTCCAGATAAGTGGCTTTCTTTCATCCTCTGTCCTGACTTATGGTTCATATTCTGTAATCTACACCATTATAGTGACTTCATTATTAGCATTATGTAATTCAAAATTAAATTGTAATTGTGGATCTGGAACTGTAATCATGTAATACATGGGATGAGCCCACATAGTCCCCTAAGACCTAAATCAGCCAAGTTTTTATGGAAACCTTCTCTCCTTTAAAAGCCACATTAATTGCACCCACAGTGAAAGGGAAAGCAGAGGAACTATTCGTGTAGCACTACATTGCAGATAAGAAGAGGAAAGGGTATGGAATCCTTAAATGCTATCAGAATATTCACTCCATGAAGACAGGAAATATGTCTAATCTAAAGTTTATATCATCTTTAGTATATCATATAATGCTATGCTGATTGTTCACACTTAAAGTTACTGAATTCCACTGACCATTAGCATTGCATGAGTCTAGACCCAGGGAATGGTGATCCCGAGAAATGGACTCTGTATCCCACAAAAGGGCACCTAGTTTACAATACAGACTTGACCTCCAGAAAGAGGCTTTTCCTGACCTGGAAACTCAGCAAGCTCTTTGCCTTCTTTGCACACTTTTGGGGCACTTATTACTTCCTTGTGTCTTAAATTCTCTTTTCACATAGATAAGTCTTTGCTCCCCAACTAGACTACATTGCTCCTTGAGGGCAAGGAGCATATCTCATGTTTCTTTATATTTCCCACAGGCCTATCATAGTAGGCCTTCAATAAGTATTGATGGATTCAACTGAAATCTGGGCTTTTCTACATACATCTAGGGTTTGGGGGAAACCACAAAACCATCTGGGGCTGAAGAGAGAAAGAGAATCGTGCCAATTTGCTATTTCATTTAGCCATACTACTTTTGGGATGTCTTTACGGGACCTCTATATTCAGAGCAAAATATTTCATGTATCAACAAAACATACATGAAAAGGTGTTACATTTCTCGTCATTCTAAATAGTAATGGCAGTTCCATTGATTAGAGCCTGTGGACTAATTATTTGGTAAATGAAAACAGGACTGTCAAAATTACACATGGCCAGAGCACAGCTATAGTCAGATTGACTGGAAAAATAATATACATTTTTTTTCCAGTGGCAGTGGTGGTGTGCAGTAGCTTAAATGTGTTTTTCATTGTTGGAAAGGTCTGATTTCTTTCATACGGATATTGTTAGTAGGTTGATGGTAGTGGGGGTGGCATAGAATTTAAGATGACAGAAGATGAAACCATAGTAGAAAAGATACTGCAAAAACATTTTAAGTTTCCCTTGTTGAAGATTTTGGCCCCCCTGGCTCTTTGAAGCATGGATGGGGTGGGTATTTGGGGTTTCCTAGTTCATTTTATTGAAGTAGAAATGCTCAGGAAAGTTAGGAGCATTCTGTTTTTTGGCTATCTCCCTTACTTTTTAGAATGCATACCACACATGTTAAAAATGGATCTTTAGGAAATTATCCATAGTGGTTTTGAGGCTTTGAATAAGGGAGCAACAATCAGGAAATTGCATGTGCACCCTGATTCACTTTAAACATCGATTGAATTCCATGATTACAGAAATCAATGAAAAAATAGAGATAATTTTCACATTTTCCTTCAGAGCATTTGAATCTTGGCAATTTTTATTCCAAGCTCTTATCACTGCATGGGCCTTGATCTTGCTTATAAAGATGTCTATGTGGACTCCCATTGATAGCAGTTTGTTACAGAAAAGACTACTGGCCTTTACATGTGTGATTTTGGCATGACATTACTATTCAAAGTTCATGATATGAAAATAAAAGTAAAAGTCATCATGAAAATTGATAAATTTTAAGACTTGAAATTAAAACCATTCTTTTTTTTCTTTTTGCAAATTTTCTTTATAATTTATACTCCTATTGATAAAGAAATTATAAAAACAAATCGAGATATATAGTATATGACTACAATGGAGTATTGCTGAGCCTTAAGAAATGACTGCAAAGAATGCACTGAAGCATGAAAAGACATCTATAAACTGATATACATAAGCAGATGTAAGATATGATAATAAGTAGAAGTAGTTAAGTTGTAAGCAAATATCAACTGATGTAAATAAGCAGAACCAGGAAAACAAAATGCAGAAAGCTACACAAATTAAAATAGTCAAGAAGAAACACACAGAAAAAGAAAGAATGCCACATAATTGTAATCATCAAGTTTGTCCTGGAAGAAAAAGGGAGGGGCCATTTTTCCCTTCCTTCTCTGTAGAGGTAGGGGACTATGTTTGGGGAGCATTGCACATACTGTGACAGCCTTAAATGATGTGTTAGTTAGTTTTGGTAAACTATTTTTGTTTCTTCTTCTTTTTTTTTCATTTGTTACAATAGCAGTTTCTCTGGAAATTATGTTGCTTTAAGAAATGTTCTTCAGAATCTCTCTGCTTCAATGTCTGTTTCTGTCTGCCCAAATGTCTGTCTCTATCTCTCTGTCTCTCTTTCCCTCTATCTTTCCCTCTTTTTCTCCTTCCCCTTAACACTGTCGGTCACATCTTATAGATTTTCTGGCATAGTTTCAATTGCAAGAAAAGCATTTTTTTTAAACATTGTTCTACAAAAGGACTATCTCAGATCATATGCTCTGGTTTTTGGTAGAGAAAATGTGATTACTCCACCAAAGCTAGACTTTTTTAAAAATAAGAATTGAACGTACTTAGTACTGGGCTTAAAGAGAGAAGAGACAAAAGAGAAGAGGTGAAAAGAGATGGGGGTGGGGGGTGGGGGGGAGAGAGAGAAAGAGAGAGAGAGAGAGGGAAAGAGAGAGAGAGAGGGAAAGAGAGAGAGAGAGAGAAAGAGAGAGAGAGAGAGAGAGAGAGAGAGAGAGAGAGAGAGAGAGTCAATTTCCCCTGCTCCCAGCACATCTAAAAGGAGTTAGGTGAAAGAGTTCACCAAATTGACCAACTGAGCAATACCAAAGTAATCACTCTCCTTTGAAAAATTTTAGGGTAGCTTTTAATATTGCTAAACAAATAATAGTGCACAGAAGAATCACATACACCTATCCCTCCCCCACCAAAAAATCAGCCCAGTGAAATCACCTTGTGATTTTTTTCTGGATTTGAAAAGGCAGGGGTGGGAGGGATGGCCTGAACATTCATAATCTGATTTGTAATCTTTGTAATTGAAAACTCAGTTTAAAGGACAATGACAAAATTAGTCACCCTATTATGGTTTGTTATAATACATTCCCAGGAACCTTTTAGCAGAGGTAGGGCAGCAAGCAAACAAAGGATCAAAGTTTAAAATAACAACAGACATGGACCAATTATGAAAAATAGATAGTGATTATGTAACTTTTGTTTTAAGCTTTGAGATGCTGCTTTAACTGCCAAGCACACACAGAATAATAAGAGCTCACATTTATTTAGTGATTTACAGTTTTTAGAAAGTGCTTTCCTCCCAGTTCTCTGACATAGGTAGTACACTTAATAGGATCAGAGGAGTTTGAGCTAAAATAAATATCCATCCAATTGAATCCCCATTTTAACAGATGAGTAAGCTGAGGCTCAAAGAAGTGATCCAATAGCTTCCTAACTGATCTCCCTGTTTCAAGTTTCTCCGCTTTATAACCCATTCTCTACACAGCTGCCAAATTGATACGCCTAAGGCACAGATCTCACCCATGTCATTCCCTGCTCCAGAAAATCTAGTGGCACCCAACTGCCTCTAAGAGAAACTGCAAACCCTTATGTTCAGCATTGAAAGCCCTTCACAGTCTAGCTCTGGCCTATATCTTTCACCAGCCTTATTGCACATTATTTCGCTTCATGCATTCTATCTCCTGAAAATTTGTCTACCTGCTGTGCCTGATACATAACATTCCATCTCCTATGTCCTTTTTTCACAGGTTGTCTGTTACACCCAGAATGCTTTCCCTCCTCACCCCTGCCTCTTAGAATCCTTTTGCTTCCTTCAAGGCTTAGCTCACATGCTGCCTCCTATGTAAAACATAACTTCATTCCCCTGATTGCCTTCACCTCAAAAATTACTTTGTATTTATCAAGGATATATTCAGTATTTACTTATCTATGTATGTATTCCAATCATATAATGTAAACTCCTTGAGGGTAGAGACTGTTTCGTTTTGGTTTCATATCTCTGGAGTTTTAGCACATAGTAGAGACTTAAATCTTTGTGGAATGAATGGATGCTAAGTGGAAGAACAGAATCTGGATAATTCTCTGTTGTTTCCTGAGTCCAAATCCAATTCTTTATCCACTATATGAATCATCTATCATGCTTATGGCTATACTTCTACCTCTATTCACATTGCACTGATGTAAATTCCCCCTTATATTTTAAGAAAAAACAATCCTACAAAATGAAAACATACAGAAGTAAAAGTTCTGATCCAGGTTCTGGTCCAGGCCACATCAAGGTTAAGTGAGTCTTAATGACTGACAGGATTTAATACATGATGCAAGGAGGGACCAGACAATCTAGTTTTTTTTGGGGGGGTGAAGATGGCAATTGCCAGACAGATACTCTCAAAATGGTGGATGATTAACACAGTAATGATGATGATGATAGCCAACATTCATGTAGCATTTCAAAGTTTGCAAAGCATTGCAACTATTAACTCACATTTTTCACAACAACACTGGTAGGTAGATACTATTATGATCCCTGCTGAATAGATGAGAAAACTGAGGCTGTGGGGTGTAAAGTGATTTGCCCAGACTCACACAGCTAGATTTGAATTCAGGGTTTCCTAACTTCAGGTCCAGCACTCTATCCATTGCACTCATTTCTCCTTCCCTTCTGAGAAAGAGATATTGTCCCTTTTTTGGAATCCTGTTATTAAATGCAAAAATGCAAAGCATCAAGCTCCAATTTTAGCTGGGCAGTGAAAACTTCCCTGACCATCCTCTCTCTAGATTTCTACAGAAATTATTACTTAATGGCTACTCCCAAATTATGCTGCCTTCACTCTAGCATCTCTCTCATCCTCCTCACGTCCCTCCCACCAGAACTTTTGTGCCCTCTGCTAACTAATTTTCATTTATACACATTCTTTCTCTTACGCCTTATACTTTTTGTATCACCCCTTCTCTGTATCACAGTGTCCGATACACATAGAGAACTATTGGGCTTGGAGTCAGGAAGACCTCAGTTCAAATTCTGCCTTACTAGCTATGTGAGCTTGGAAAGTCACAACCTTCAACTGCTTCAGTCTCCTCATCTATAAAATGGAAGCCATGAGACCACCTACCTTCAGGGTTGTTACAAAGATCCAACAAGATAACACACATAAATTTTTAGCATTTTGCAAACCTTAAAATACTATGTGAATGCTAGCTATTACTGTTAACTTGTTCAATCTCCTTCTCTGGACTTCTTTAAAAGTCCAGATAGCCTGGCACTTTGAGCTATCCAAACAAAACCTTTTCAAGTGCGTGCTCTCTTTTTTGGACATCAGCATCTCCACCAGGGATTATGTTCTAGTGAAAACAGTACTTATCGGAAGACATGATTCAGATCCCATCTCCATATCTAAATAGCTGTGTGACATTGGGTAATTGACTTCAACCTCAGTTTCCTTTTCTGTCTAGTAGGTTTGATAATACCTGATAATGCCACCAAGTTTTTTGGTGAAGATCAAAAAAGGTAATAGACATGAGAGTATTGAAAAGAATAAAGCAATATAAAGATCATGGGGTCTTTCTCTCCATACTTCATAAAAACCAACAAGTGTGTGGAAAGGAAATAGTATTAATCTGATATAATATAACACTCTCAGCTATAGAGTCCCTAACCATAAGCAGAAGTAGAATCAGGGTTTCTATTTGTATTTAGCAGGCTTATGGACACTTCCCTCCTCCTAAAAAAAGAACTTGTTTGTTTTTCTTATTTAATTGTCTTGTGGCACTATGGCAATTTTCCTCATTAGCAATTAAGTATTAACAAGTTGTGAGAGAGATATCTCTCACATAGGTACTATCTTTCAGAAGAGCTCCAAGTGCTTTGTCAATATAAAGTAATCTCATTGCCCTGGGTGGAAATTTTTGCCATCTATAAAAACAAATATCTTAGTACCTGCTTCCTGGGTATGTCATAAGAGCCGATGTAATAACATTTATAAAAGCCTTTAAGCTCATTGGAAGGAAGAGTCAATACAAATACTAACATTATAATTATGGTTGTTGCTATCACTACTATTACCATCTGTTTGAGGCTAATGGCAAGAATTACCAACAGCAACTAGTAGAGGTAGAAACTGAAGTACAGAAAAATGCAGGCGTTTGTTTTTAAGATTTTGGATCCTAGGGGCACCTAGGTGGTGTTGAGTAGAGCGCCGGCCCTGCAGTCAGGAGGACCTGAGTTCAAATCCAGCCTCAGATGCCTGACACACTAACTAGCTGTGTGACCTTGGGCAAGTCACTTAACTTCAATTGCCCTGCCTCTCCCCCTCAAAAAAAATTTAAAAAATTATTTTAGATCCTTATATAGCCATAGGAATTCTGATACAAGAACATAGAAAGACCCATGATAAATTTAGTGAAAAGAGAAAAGATGATGATGATGATGGTGATGATGATGATGATAATCAACAACATTTTATTAAGCTTCATCTCAACCAGGAACTGGGCTAAGTCCTGGAGATATAAATAAAAGCAAGCAAGACAGTCTCTGCCCTCAAGGAGCTTATATCATAATAGAGAAAGACACCACATAAAGGGGTGCTATAAGGGAGATGAGGCATACCTGCGATTTAGAAATAGCTGGGAAGTGATATGGAGGCCTGATTCTAGGCAAAATAAAACAAAAACCTCATCTTTCAGAGCCCATGTCGTTCAAGGGTCTGGTGGGAAGGAGGTGAGGAGGATGAGAAAGATGCTGGGGTGGAGGCGGCATGTTTGGGAGTAGTCATGAAGTACAGGTATCTCCAAACAGGCAGTTTAGCAATTGTGGGACAGACAAGACCAGTCTACCTTTTATTCATAAAATATAGTTGGTGATACAAATGAAAAAAGGCCCAATTCTGGAGTTAGAGGAACAGGGTTCAAATACTGCTTCCTCAACAGTAATAATAGCTAGCATTTACATCAATAACCAATCAACATTTATTAAGTGCTTACTGTGTGCAAGGCATTGTGCTAAACACCTGAAGGTCTGTAGTATGCTTTTTCTCATTTGTTCCTTGAAACAACTCTGGATACTGCTGCTATCTTCATTTTACAAATGAAAAATCTAAGTTGACAGTGTAAGTGACTTCCCCAGCATCACATAGCTAGTAAGTATCTGAGGGAGGATGTAAATCCAGGTCTACCTGATTCCAAGTCTAATATTGTGTCCATTGGGCTACCTAGTTGCCTCAATATAATGAGAGGATTGGATCAAGATATCCTCCAAGGTCCCTTCCAGCTCTAAATTTACAATCCTATGGTCCTACCTCAAACTCAGGCAAGGATTTATGTGGACTCAATATGTTATTGACAAGAGGTCCCTAAAAACAGGTTGATTGGAAATTGTTGTGACTGATAATATTGATCCACTGCATTACTGAATACATAGTTCAGACCCCTCGACACCATCTGACAAGAAAGCCACAAAGCCTCAGGAAACAAATGGATTAGCCATGGTTGTTGTAGCACTGAGATGATTTTGCTGGCACTGCCTCCCAAAATTCCCCTGAGATCATAACAGGAACTTCGGAATGCTTGCAGTTTCAGTAGAATGGCCACAGAAACTGACTTGGCCAGTGTTAGAAAAATGTCATAACAGTGACTGACCTTATTTCAGAAGCATGCTGCTCTTACCAGTGCCACAGGGTGAAATTAGGAGGAACCATAGAGGAGATTTAAAAAATACAAGAGACAAATGGCATCTAAGCAAAAATATCTACACAGTACAAAAGAAGGAAAATCTTGTGTACCACAGACTGACCTAACATCCTGTTGGGGGGTCTCAAATAATTTGGGATGTAAAGGTAATCATAGTACAAAGAGTTACACCAGACATTTGAAAAGATGCCATGATCCTAGGGTGCCCATATTAGGTGTGAAACTTTGAGACTGCTATCCAAAATGAGCCTGTGTCTAGACAACTAAAAAACACTAGGTCAAGACTCAGTCAATTAGGTGTCTGTGGCTGTTTTGAGGATGGTACGGTGGAAAGAGCCCTGGCTCTGGAATCAGGAGACTTAAGTTTAACTTCCACCTCTGATCAACACTACCTAGGTATCTTTGAGCAAGTCACTTCCTTACCTGTAAAATAAAGCAGTTGGATTTGATGGTCTCTGAGGTCCCTTCCATTTCTAGAGCTATGATCCTATGACTGTGTGGGAGTAAGATGTTAGTGTAAATGGAGGGAAAAGAGCTGGCTGTACCATAGTAAAATCCATCTTGCTCTATAGATAGCAATAAAGTATTTAAAGAAATTAATTCAGACCATTCACTAAATGGTCAAATACTGAAGCTGAAATACTTTGGCCACATAATGAGAAGACAGGACTCATTGGAAAAGACCTTGATGTTGGGGAAGATTAAAGTCAAAATGAAAATGGGATGGCAGAGGATAAGATAGATTTCGTTGTTGTCGTTTAGTTGTTTTCAGTCATGTCTGACTCTTTGTTACCCCTCCTGGGGGTTTCTTGGCAAAGATACAGGAATGAATTGCCATTTCCTTCTCTAGCTCATTTTACAAATGAGGAAACTGATGCAAACAGGGTTAAGTGACTTGCCCAGGGTCACACAGCTAGTGTGAGTTCAGAGTTGAACTCAGATATTCTGGACTCTAGGCCCAGCACTCTATCCACTGCACCACCTAACTGCCCTGCGAGATAGATGGATAGTGTCACAGAGGCAATGACCATGAGCTTGGACAAACTTCAACAGACAGTGGAGGCTGTAAGATCGTGGCGTGCTGTAGTCCAGGGGGTCACAAAGGGTCAGATGTGAATGAACGACTGAACAAAGGTGCTTGGACTAGATTGTCTCTGAGGTCTCTTCCAGTTTTAGAGCTACGACCCTCTAAAGCCTATTATTCTATGACGTGCACATTGCAGGAAGTGATTCCTTCATTTTCTGTGGGAACAGCAGCACCGAGTGATGCTGCGACAACAGCCCCACCTGGTTTTTCCGGCTCTGATGCCTGTCAAATCAAGGCTACAAAAATCTGGTTTATTGCAGCTCATACCAACCTACTAGTGCTGTAGATACGGCTTTAGAATCAGACCTATCCAAAATGAACAATTAAAATGGAGATAAAAATTCTCTTACTTCTTAACATTCCTGTGTGGGCATCATGCTCTATTAAGGAGAAAATAAGTCATTTAAAAAAATAAGTTGGGGGATTTATTTTGGTTTGGCAACTTTATACATTCAGTAGGCACCAAACTTTGTGGGTTCCTTCCTTTCCTTGGAATGTTGACTTAGAAGGCCACCTGTCTCCGATTTTCTGAACACTTTTCCAAATTCAGGACCTAAAAGCCCTACCCTTGGGAAGCCATCCACCATATGGCTAACATTCTGGGTCCTTCATCTTGCCTAGTCCTGTCTAAAAAATCCCAGAAAGAGATAAATTAGTAAGAACAGAAATATCCCCATTAATTTTCTTAAATTACAGGGCAAAATGAAAGAGTTGGATACAAATATTGCACTCTGATGTCTCAAAACATCTGTGACAGGCCCAGGAAAGACTCAGAAATGAAACTGATTAGAAGCCAAAGTAAAACTGCTCAGATGGATTTGTTTTCCTAACCTTACCAGGGAAGATTAAATATTAGAAAAAAATAATAAATATAAAATTTTAACGGAGGGGAGAAAATGGCTATTTTGAATATCTGTTCAAATTACATGAAGCATTACATCGATTCATTCCTTAGGTGTACAACTACAATCAATATATTGGCAATATAAGAAAAAAAATCAACATTTACCAAATGGAAAAAAAAGTTGGAAAGGAAAGGATTGTTTTTCCCCAGCTTGAAAGGAAGAGGGTTAAAAATAAATTTTTAAAAATTAAAAAACATAATGCTGTCCTTTCAATTCTGACTAAATGTGAACTCCACCTTTCACCATTAATGTAGTTCTCTATGCCTTGTTCAATTCACTCACCTTTTTTAAACACTCAAGAATGGCATAAATGCTTCCTTGTCAAGTCTTTTCCTTTTGCTTCTGTATGGAAAGGTTGTATTTCCATTGGAGAGTAATGGTATGTATTTTATTTCCATTGGAAAGTAGCAGTAGGTATTTTATTTCCTGTTTGCTGGGAGGACCAGAAAGAAAAAAAGGCCAAAGAACTGACCTATGAGCCTTTTGATAAAGACATGCTTCCTTTCTCTACTGCCTAACTCCATCCCCTCTTTTAAAAAATGAATGATAAATCCTAATGGAAATAGAAATTGCTTCTGCTTTATTTCAGATACAGAAATTGTCGCTGCTCTGAAAAGCTGTCCGTGCCTATGAGGAAACCATACTCTTCTGCAGATCCAGATGGTAGCGACTTCAGTCACATATTCTGCCAGCCAACACAAGTCTGAGTGTTAAACAAGCAGTTTGTTCTCTTCCTTACATACATACGGAAAGACAATACTACACTATGGCTCATAAAAAAATATTTTAATTGGTGATGATTTCCAGACAGCTATGTCAAAATTAACTTGCAGTCCATGCCCACTGGCTTAAATTTCATTCATTTGGGGTCCAATTATTTGCCTCAGAAGGGGAAACATTTCCTTCTATACACACTTTCAACATCCAAAGCCATTGCTAAAAATTAGCCTCAACAACCCAGCAGGCTGCCTCAAAAGCCAAGCCCAAATCCATCTGTATTGATGTCAGTAACAAACAGGCAGCTTTAAAAACTCTATTTTGAAAAGCAACATTTGTAGCCATCCCATTTGTCACTGGAAAGATACTACTGAAGCCTCAGAGCCCTAACTTGTGTTATTTAAAACCAGAACCTGAGACATTAACAAACACTACTAGATAGCTTGTTTTCATGCTTCCTGAAGATTGTTTTAAGTATCCTCTCAGCTCCTCCCAAAGTTCATTTATGTATGTGTTCTACTCTTATCTAAATCTGAAATCCCAGACACACTCAGAGGTGGCCTTCCTATATATCCCTTAGTCTGATAAACATTGCACGCATTAGGACATCACTACCACCCACACACATAGCTAATGGGATGACTTTGATGGCTACATCGCATCAAGTTATAGGCTATTGTAAAGACTGCTGGACTTGGCCTCAGAACACCTGGGTTTAAGTCCTGATATTGTATAACCATGGGTAAGTCACTTAACTTTATGAGCCTCAGTTTCCAATAAATTGTAAATTGGAGGTGCTCACACATTATCTACCTTAGAGGATTCCTGGGAGGAAAGTACTTTTTTGGGCCTTAAACTGTTATGCAAAGGTGAGTTATTATCACATCCACTAACTTACAGCTGTTTAATTATGGCCTAGAACTTCTACCCTTCTTAGTCATGCAATAGGCATTAAACTAGCACTTCTCAAAACAATATAAAGGGGTGAGTGGGTGTCAGACATGACAGAAAATACACAGACCATTTTTTAACCTAAAGGTAAAAATGTTTCATCTAGTTCTGGGGCTCTGCATACTATCTTTTGTCACTAGGTATTCTAAGTCAGTATCAAATGCTCTGGAAATTCTCTATTGTGTTCAAGGCTAAAGGCAGGAATTGTGCACTGAGGAAAACTCCGAAACACTTGTAGCTCATATAACCACTAGGGAGAGGGGTTCTTCCAGCTGAGGCTAGATATCCCCAAATTGGACGATGTACCCAAATGTCCCAGAGTGGTTAGAGGGTCAGGCTGTTTCCAGTAGATGGAAAATTCCTATTGTGTCATTGAGAAGCCCTGGATAGCCTAAGCACCAGCTAAATATATCACCCTGAGCTAGACTGGTGAATTTAATTGACTGAAATTCCACCAATCATGCCTCAAAGGCAGGTTGCAACAGCCATGCTAGTGACCTATGAGGACAGATATTATAATCTAACAGCAAAGAGCAAAGATTTAAGATGGTAACAACCTCCAAGAAACAACTGTATAGAGATTTTCGTGTCAGGGCCCGGATTCCTGCCTGCTTTCCCAGATCCTCCAAAATCTGACCACCCCACCCCTTCCCTCCCTACCCAAAGTGCTTCCTAGTAAGAGGAAACTGAAGGTGGGGAGGTTAGGAAGGGCAGGCTAAATGCTTCTACAGAACAAGGCTAGTCTACTGAATTAGAGTCAGAAAGACCTGAGTTCAAATCCAACTTCAGAGACTTACTAGCTGTAGGACCCTGGTCAAATCATTTAACCACTTCCTGTCTCAGTTTCCTCATATGTAAAATTAGGATAATGATAGTACCTATCTCCCAGGGGTGTTGTGAGGATATAAATGAGATGATATTTGTCAAGCATTTGACAAAATCTTAAAGTACTATATAAATGCCGAATATTGTCATTATTATCATGGATTTATCGGCATAAAAATATTCCCTAATATCCTAATATAATAGATCCTTCTCTTCATAAAATGTCCAAAATTACCACCATTATAGAGAAGATAGCCAAAGCAGGTTACTATTGCCAGAGGGCCAACTGTCAAAATCTTCAATCTCACCAGTATAAGGAAAGAAGGCTTAGGCGTAAGACGAGGAACTGGTTAGGCTCATCTGTAACTCTCTTAAAGTAGCACAGTTTAGTCTTCAAGAAGACCTAATTGGGTCATCTTGGAAAGGACTGAGAGCAGGGCCTTGAGGGACGGACTAAGATATCAGGTAGTCATGATTTGATGGAATGAGCACTGAACTAGGTTTTAAAAAGACTCGAGTTCCAGAAAGAGTCATAGCTACTGATTTTGCCACCCAAGGTAAGCTCCACAAAATGTACCAATAAAGAAGCACAAGACATATGCTCCAGTCAATTCTTTAAGATAATTTTAGTCGACAATGAGAAGACCCCAAAATGAGAGGCTCTATGTGGGGAAAGAGCTCATGCTGTTTGGAGGGCTATTACTGAGGAAGGAGGCAAAGAAAACATAGCATACTCGTCTGACAGTGTCCCGTTTTAATTAATTATTCTTGCTAATTAGGTGCTAAACCAAGTATTACCCATGATGGCATCCTCTCAATTTTGGTAATCTGGGACAAAGCCAAGTTGCTCCAATTTGGCTTTTAGTTCTGGTTAGTTCTGGTTCTGGTCGCCGCCGGTTACTAACCATGATACCATGAAAAGTCACTTAGTCTCCTTGAGTCTCAGTTCACTCATCTGTAAAATGAAGGTCATACCAACTCTGCCTTGTTCACAAAGATGATATAAATTGGTGGGGGCTTTGGTAACCAGATGATAAGTTGGTAGAGAGCAGAGACTATATCCTATACTTCTTTGCATCCTCTATGCTATCTATCACAGTGATTTATAAATAGTAGACACTCAATAAATTTCAGGTTTCATGTGTGTAGTGAGGGAGCTTGAGTCCTAGGGTCAGATCCTTTAAAACTGCCTACTGGATTTGATGGGGGTTGGTACTTTTTTTAGTCTAGACCAACAATAGTGTGCTCAGGCTAGGAGTCTGAAAGTGCTTGGGAAGGATGGTGGCTCTAAGACAAAAGACCAGAATTCAACAAACAGGAATCTTCATTCTAAAAAACAAATCAAAGAAATGACAAGCTTGCCTTCATGCTGATATAGCCAAAGGAACAGGGATACCGTCAATCTAAGGGACATTTTTGCTCCCTCCTCCTCATAACGGCCTATGCTGTCGTGACTTTATGAAACCTGCTATATGTAGAAGTGCTGGTAGCCTCATCAAGTCAAAGGAAGTGTTTGCTTCTTAGGAAATCAGTAATTAATAATGTCAAAGCTTTTTGACATTTGCTTTTTGCTCCTTACTCAAGACCCAAGTGTAATCCTTCACTTCCCACTCCACCACACCCCTACCTTCCTTTACAGATTCCTTCCTTCTATGCAGATTGGCAGATAAATTTCCAGATGTCGGGTTCCATATTCTTCTACCTCAAATGGGATAATATATAAAGTCATTTGCAAACATTGAAGTGCAGCATAAATATTAGCTACTATTATTATTAAGATTACTGCAATAGTTTATTGTTGCTGGCCTCCCTGCCCCAAATCTTTGCTCTGGCCTTCCTTGACACTGAGAGACTAAGCTTCTTAAAACTGTTTTCATCATGTCACACACCTGCTTGAGACTCTACAACAGCTTCCTCTGTCTGATTCTCAAGGCTTTCCATAACATAACCCCATCAGGTACCCTCCATCCCAATCCGCCATGTTTTTTTCACCATTCCTTCTCCATGCTCTACTCTCATGCCCATCCTCGTGCTCTTTCCATTGAACAAGAAAGCCCTTCATTTCTATTCTTCCACCAATCCTACTGATAATCATTGCTAAAGGTTCAAATCCATCTCCTTAAAAAGCCATAACTATTCCACCCCACATAAATTTCTTCCTCCTTTGAACTCCAACTGCACCCACAACCAATACCACAGAGTAGTCTTTAAATATCTCCCTAACCAGATTTTGGATTTCTTGAAGGTTGGAACCTGACTCTTATTCCTTTTCTGTCTGTCACACCACTTTGCATTGGGCATTCAGTAAAATGATTTGAGATATGGGAGATCCCAGAACAAGAAAGAAGTAGGGTCAAGAATATCCATCAGTTGCAAAGTGAAATGAGCAGAACTAGAATATTGTACACAGTAACAGCAATACTGTACATTGATCGATTGTGAATGTCTTAGCTATTCTTAGCAGTCCAATGATCAAGACAATTCTAAAAGAATTATGATGGAAATTGCTATCCATCTCCAGAGAAAGAACTGATGGAGTTTGAATGCAGATGGAAGCATATTTTTTTAACTTTATTTTTCTTGGGGTTTTTTGTCTGTTTTCTTTCACAACATGACTAATATGGAAATATGTTTTGCATGACTGCACATTATAACCTATTTCAAATTGCTTGCTTTCTCAATGAGAGGGGCGGGGAAGGAAGAAGGGAGAGAGTTTGGAACTCAAAATTTTAAAAAAATGTCAAAACATGTTTTTATGTGTAATTGGGAAATAAAATACTAAAATTTACATATATGCATATACATGCATATATATATAAAGCAAGTAACCAAATCAATTTTCTTTTAAAACTTAAAATATATGTATATATATGTATGTATCCATCTGTCATTTTATGTAAACTGATACTGTCCCTAGCCTCTAACATTTTAGTTTTATGATAATAATGACAATGAGAAGCAGTATGGATTCAAAGATCAAAGACTGACTTGGAGTCAAGTAAAACTAGTTTTAAGCCCTGCCACTGACATATGAATCAATCAACAAACACTTACTATGTGCCAGGCATTGTGTCTAGACTAGAGAAGCAGACTGAACTTGCCCAGGGTCACACAGCTATTATGTCTCTGAAAAGGAACTCAACCTCAGTTCTTTTGGGTCTCTTGGCAATCTCCCAATTCATTATACTACCCCTCTCACAGTAGGAGAATACAAAAGCAAAATTAAAACAATCTCCCTCTGCCCTCAAGGAGTTTATTTTCTAACTAGAGAAAGAGGAAGAACAAGTCACTTAATCTTTCAGTACTCCAGACAATCATCTAAGACTCCCAATTTCAGAAGACCTTCTAAACCAGTAGAGGGAATTTCTACGCCTGGATGGAGTTCCCCTTACTGGTGAAATCCCAGGTTTGGACCAAGTGAAAATGGAAAACCATGCTGCACATGTATGAAGGAGCATACAGCTAACCGTCAATATGCTGAGGAAGATCATGGCAAGAGTACAGCTCCCAAATGCATTTTTTTTCCTGAAGGAAAGCAGAGTAAGGGTTGAGACTAAGTGGATAGAATAACTAGAGAAGATCTGTTCGTATTAGTTAGTAGATTATAGATAAAAAGCAAGACTGGAGCAGGGGTATAGAAGCAAAAGAGAAGTGATTTGGAGCTAAAGACCATTATCAGGATTTAGAAATAGAGAAATCTGGCAACTCTTCTCTGCCTATGCCAAGGGTATTTAAAAAGAATGGAATGTGGACCTCAAAGAATTGCCATTCCCATCCTCCACTATCAACTGTACCAACTAAAGTTGGCACTAAATAGCTCAAGCCAAAAAGAGCTTTAAGAAAAGGGGGCAAAATTGGCAAACTACCCATATAGCCAATCTTCTTTAGCATTTCATTCCCACTCTCTCTAGATTACTAAAGGCAAATGTTTATTGAAAAAGTAAAAAATGTGAAAGTTCACAGACTCACTGGGATAACTGGAAGGCTCTGTTATGGGTTTGTTGTTGTTATAATTTTTAATGGAATTTAGTTTATACTAGAGAAAAAGGAAAATAATCAACAAACTGTTTCTGGTTGACCTGATTTATTTGTGTGGGAAAGAAGGATCAGTAACCACCGGTGGTTACACTATACATTGCTGGCACCAAATAGATATGCTGTATTACCATTCAGATACATACACACATTATTACTGTGAACATTACTGGTTCCTTGGTGATCCAATGTTTCTTTTAAATTACTGTGTGTGATTGGAATTGAAGCACAGACTCTAAATAGTGGGGCTAAGGATTTGAGATGTTTAACATAAAGCAGTTCAACACATTTCCAGTACCTGGTTTTCCTAATTTTCCAGAAACGCTAAGTGCATCATCTATTCTTATTTACATTCCGGAGTAACTATAGAGATCATCTTCATATGTTTTAGTCTGTATCTTTAGGATTCCTTTTCATCCCTTCCAACAGAGGGAATAATATCTTCTCTTGGAACCATCTGTGACAGCTACGTATGGGGAATGGGGTTTGGGGTTGGGGGAGGTAGGAATTTCCTAAGACCAAGACAGCTAACTAACTCTTGTCATTGACCACAAACCCTCCTCTGTGGTCCCACAAATATTCTGTTACTCTTTAAGGTATTTGTTTCTACTGCATTCCTAGTAGTTTCAGTGCTTAGGACAGTACCTAAAATATAGCAAGTAATTAATAAATGTTTGCTGACTGACTGACTAGTAGTCTACAGAAAAAAATTTCCTGACCTAGAGGGACTAAGCCATAGTTGCTGCCTTCCTTTTCTCACTGCTGACTATTCCTCCTTTCCCCATGTCATTTAGACTTCCCTGATAGGTAAAAGTCAAAAACTAGGAGGGTTGGTGTCAGGATTTTTTCTTTTTAACATGCTCTGAATTTTCAAAAATAAACCTCAAATTACATTTCCAGGTAGGCTGAGTGGGCAATGGTTTGAAAACAAAGCATGTGCCAGACAGAATGCTTCTGACTTTCCAGACATCCTGATAAAATGAGGATTATTATAGGTTTTCAGGATTTTCCCTGGGTCCTGAATCTGGGACCAGTGTTCTATAGCTTCTCCGTGGCTCTAGGAATGGGAGGATGAGAGTGTCTGTCAGGGGACCTGTTCTCTGCCCATTCCCCACCCCCTAGTCCCAAGTCGGGTAGCTTTAAGTGAAAAATAGGAGAGAATAAGAAATAGCTCCACCCTCTGGTTCTGCTGTCCCTGCCCTGCATCCCCCTCTTCTTGGAAAAGGTTCGAATCACCCTGCCTTTTCCTTGTTCCCCTGTGACTGAAGCAATGGCCAAGGATCTAATATGGGGGTGCTTGATGGCCCTTCTCTTAGGCTTAGGCTACCTAATGTAATCTCTCACTTTCCTCTTCCAAACAAACAAATAACCCACACCTCCAAATCTTTTTAAACCTTTCTCCTTAGCTTGCACCTCATCTCTAATCACTTTCCAAACAAAAGACTTGTAAAACCTGGAAACTTTCTAGGCAGAGCCATCTGAAAAGGCTGTAAGCTGGACAAGGTGAATTAAAACTGTGCGGATGGAGTTTTCTCCCCACCCCTCCTTTTTTCTTTCTTTCTTTTTTTTTTAACTCTTTTCAGCTGGAAGCCTTTCTTTCTTTCCCCTTAAACTTGGTCTGAGGCACACTGAACTAATTTTAAAATGAGGATGTTTAAAAAAGAGACATTAACCAAAAACGACAAATGTGTGTGCATATGTGCAAAGATGTGTGTGTGTGTGTGCGCGCGTGCGCACGTGCATATAAAGCATAATGATTTTCAGGAGAATTTGCCTTCCAAGGTTCAGTGTCTGCATAATGAGCTATTTTTTTGGCAATAGGAAAGAAGGAAAACACATTCAGTTCTCATTGCACGGTTACTGTATCAGATATAAAATTTGCTGTGATGTGTTGCAAGGTTACTAAACGTTGGCTTCTAGGTACCCTTAATCCTGGCTATAATTACTCAAGGGACAGTAGTTTTTATTAGCTCTCAAAATAGTTATTTTCCAAGAAGGACACTGCAATGGGGAGACCAACTTTGCTCATCAAAACAGGAAGAAGGGAGACAGAGAAAGGAGAGGGGAGAAATTGGCAGTTAAGGAGAGACCCAGAGAAGGAGGTGAAAGGCAGGATGTGAGACAAAGTGAAGTTAGACAGCTTGGCATCCTAGCAGTCACACTGGATTTAACATCACAGGATGTGGGTTCAAATCCAAGACTTTCTTCCTCACCCTACTTTAGATCTCTGTTTCTTGCAGCAACAGCAACAAAAAGTTGAATTGGATTTGGAATTCTTAACTTTTTTGTGTCATGGACCCCTTTGGCAGTTTGGTGAAGACAACAACCCCTTCTCAGAGAATATTTTTAAATGCATAAAATAAATTACATAGGATTACAAAAGAAATCAGTTCTGGAAGTCAGATCAGTTTTATGCCACTGAAGCTTAAAACTGCACCAAGACTTCTAGGATACCCTAAATTAAATTACAGTTATGAAAATATTTTTAAAAAACAAGTTAAGGGACCCCAAGTTAAGAACCCCTGAACTAGCTGCTCACCAATTTCCATTTTAGCTCCTCTCCCATAATTCTCCTATGTACTTCCAGAGACCATAGAAACAAAGCCATCTCTATGGAAGTCCGCATAGGCCATGGGGAGGCATTTAAGCAGAACTGACAAGTGCCTAGAGATCTGGAACATAATAACTGTACACTAGGAGTGATCTGTGCTCCCAAAACAATGTAAACAGGAGAAAGAAGCTGAGAAAAATGAAGCCCAACTGCACAGTTAGGCCTACGGCGTGTGGTTGATAATGCTGGCTGATTTTATCTTTTGAGAAAATTTCTGACTTTAAACGCTGCTACACCAATGAGCTCTGAAAAGTTCTGAACAGCAAGAATAGGAGGGTTTCACTCAGTTACTCTCTAAAGTGCTTACCTGGCATTCACCTTCACTGACTATTTTGAATTTAAGATTTAGAATGCAGCCCACTTCTTCCTGTTAAGAACTAAATGAAGACAATTTAGAAGTAATCCAGATGCTGGGCACCAGAGGCTCACAGAAATCAAGGACGTGTGACTACATGACTATTTGCTGCCAGTACTATGAACCTCGGGGTTTGACCAAAACACAACTCCTCCTGCCCCCACCTTGAGCCTAATCATTAAGCTAATAAGCATTAATATTAATTTAGAAGAACAAGACATTTACACAATCCAGAGGCTCAAAACTGACAGAAAAAAAAGGTAGGCATTAACGAAGAAGTATGATTCATTCAAGGCCCTAAGATTCAGAAAATGGGACTTTTCTCACCAAGTAATTTTATATAGGCACGTCAATTAGGACAGGGACTCACGGGTATTGTGACATCTTTCACTCTCAATATTTCCTAGTTTCTTTACATTGCACGCATTATAAAAATGATGGCTATGAATGACATTTAAAAGTAGCACAACCTTCCTGTAAGACTTAAATTAATTCGAGGGCCATTTCCTTCAGGAAGCCTTTCCTGATTCTCCAGTTGTTTCTGCTTTTCCTCACGCTCCAAAAATATTTGTATATGTGTGTGTGATAAATATATATACATACATATATGTATATGTGTATATATACAACTCTGTGTGTATGTGTGAGAGAGAGAGACAATGTTTGTAAAGCACCCAGCACAGTGCCTGGTGTACAGTAGACACTTAACGAATGCTTGTTCTCTCTCCCCTGTATTTAATTATCTGTGACAGTGCCTTATTTTGGAGTTGATTGGTGTTGGATGCCCCATTGACAGCTGGGGTCTTTCTCTTTTATATTTGTATCTCCAGCACCTAACATATTGCCCGACACATAGTAGGTACATAATACATGCTTGTTAACTGACTTGACTGAGTGATAAGATTAGGCTTAACCTCTGGTCTCTAAAATTAATCTCTTTAAGCTTTCTCCCCAAAATTGTATATAGGACCAAAGCATTTGTTATTTTGTAGGGAGGTCTGTGATTCAGTGAAAAGGTACACACCTAGGAGTCAAGGAACTTGGATTCTAGTTTTTGTTCTGCTACAATTAGCCACGTGACCTTCGAGCAAGTCATTTCTTCTCTGTGTATATCAGTTTCCTGAATTATAAAATGAGGAATTTGCTTCAGATGGTGTAGCACTGTGACATTCCATTATTCTAAGCTGTTTTTTTTAAATCAATTACTAAAAAGGACTGTGCCACTCAAATCCTCAGAATGAAGGATGCAAGAAATTTTTTTTTATTTCTCTTTATATTTGAGGAAATTATGTACTATTCCTCAAGAATTGGCTTCAATAGACACTGGAGATTAAAAGTTCCATAAATAATCATGAAAATAATGAAACTGGGAAATTAGCTAACTTTCTCTACTAACTGAGTTTACCCATTATAGGGGACTCAAAAGAATGTTCTATGGCTAACCTTATTTTCACTCCTGACTCCACCTGAATCAGAGACAAAATACTCAGTCTCTTAAAGCTAATGTTTTCCCAGCCAATATAATGGAGTTAATAGAGCTAATTTTTCTTCCTTGGGCTATAAGAGAAAACTATTAGCTTGTTTTGATAACTAAAAGCACTAAGAAGGGCTAAGTCACAATAATAGCTCTAATTTACGTAGTACTTTAAGTACCTTCTCACCTGTGAGTCAGGTAATCTACCTATTATAATCTCTATTTTATAGAATAGGAAAAGTAAAGTGATTTGCTCAAGGTCACATATGATTAGGGCCTGAACTCAAACACCAATCTTACAAGACCAGTGCCTGTGATTTAGATTATTCAGTGTTGGTTTTTAGCACCCAGACAGTTGATTTCACTGAGTTGCCACCAATATTTGATAAGCACATCAGACTAAAGACCCAGAGTACAAATTATTTAACTTAATTTTTTTAAGAACTCAAACCAAGTTTTTCAAACAATTTATGAAACCAGGACTCAAAACCTCATCCATCTTCTATTCCACTGTTTTATACATAGAAGATGATATATATATGGGGATCTATCCTTATCCAAGCAAACCACTTTTGCCTTTGATCTATCAAAGACTCTCATTTTCAATCTCTCTGCCTTTATGGGCATCCTCTGCATTGCATACAGACATGCAAATAAATCTCTAATTTTTAAAAAATAAAAACAGAACAAAAATGAAAACATTTCATTTGACCCTTCCAAGCCATATTCCTATAGCTTCATAGCTAATGTTCTAGAAAAAAGTGTCCTAACTTGATGCTTCTAAGTCTTCCTCTCTCACTCAATCTTTAACTCCTTGAAATCAGGCTTCTAATCCCACCATTAGGAAGAATGGTATTACTCTCTTCAAGGTCACTGACTACTTCTATATCACCAAGTCCAAATAAGTTTTTTTCAGTCCCCAACCTTTCTAATCTTTTCTGTTATACTAGGGAACACTGCCACCCCTTCTGTATACTCTTGCCTCCCTTTTATGATCTTGCTCCCCGATGAGTATCCTACTCTCTAGCTAATCAATGCTTAGTTTGTGTGCTGTCTCACTGTCCTCCTCCTAAGCACTAACAGTGATGTCCCCCAAGTCTTTGGTTTGGGGCATATTCTCTTCTCTCTTTACATTTGTTCTCACATGGCTTCAATTTTCACTGCTAGACAGATGACTTCCAAAACTATTTCTTTTGCCAATCTCTCCCCCTGAGCCCCATTCTTACCCCATGTGCATCTGCCCACTAGATATTCAGTCTTCTTGGATTATCCTATGCCTCCCATCCCCAAATTCAAATCTGAATTCCCACAATTCAAAAATATAAAGAAAAATCCATATCCAAAGCTGAACACATCTTACAAAAAAAATTGCCATCTTTTTAAATCCCCTTCTTTTTATGAATAGTACTACCACCACCCTTTCCTAAGCCACCCATATTGGAACACTTATAATTGTCTCTGACTTCTTCCTCACTCCCACATCTAATCAGGTGCCAAGTCAGATAGAGTCCACCTCCACAACATCTCTCATATCTATTCCCCTCCTTTCACTCCCAAGGACTCCATTTCATCTCCATGCCAGTGATTACCAATCTGTAGATCCATGCCCAAATTACTCTCCCTGGGTTCTCACCCCACACCTACAACCAACTAACTTCCTATTGAACATCATCACAGCATTGTCCCATTGGTATTTCAAACTTAATACATCCAAAACACATCTACCATAAATTCTTCCTCTCCCCTTGCACAGCCACCATTCCAGTACCTACCCTCATCGCCTCCCACCCTCACTACTGTAATATCTTCCCAAGCCTTCTCACCTCTAGTCTCTCCTCTTTGCTAATGTATCCCTGGCCTAGTAATTGACAAAGGAAGCTTCTTATTGCACAGGGCTGACCTTATCACTTCCTACCTCAAAACCTGCAGTGTTTCCCATTGCTTATAGAATAAAATGCCAACTCTTTAGCCTTATTTTTAAAGCTTTCAACGATCTGGCTCCTACCTTGCTTAATCTCGTTTCATATTACTCTTCATTATGCATTCTTATCTGGACCACCAGCTATAAGCTCTTCCTACAGCATCTTGCCCTGCATCCTCCGACCTCAGTGCCCTTATTTGCAAAGGCATACTGGGAACACACTTCCTTCTTATCTCTACTTATTGAAGTTCTTCTCTTCCTTTAAGGCCCAGCTTAGATACCACTTCCTCTACACCAGTGGTTGACTCTTAAACTGTGGTCTGAGGACTCTTGGGGGGTCCCTGAGATCATTTCAGGAGGTCCTCAAGGCCAAAACTATTTTCATATTAATATTAAGATGCCCTAATTTCTTTTTTTCCCACCTTGTCAGGTGGTGGGTTTTTTTTAATTTTTTTATTTTTAGATTGCAACAAACAGTTCTACATAATTTTGGGTTCCAGATTTTCCTCCCTCCCTCCCCGCCTCCCTCCCCAAGAAGGCATGGAGTTCCATATAACTTCCAGGTATAACTAGGCATTGAATTAATTTATACATTTTCTCATGACTCATGAGAAAGACGAAACAGAATCAGAAAAAAAAACAGAACCCAACAACAAATACAAAAGAGAGAAGAAAAAAAAAGTGGAGGGGAAAAAAGGC
>CM053627.1:190382942-190425552 GCA_028646595.1 Phalanger gymnotis
AGGAAGGAAGGAAGGAAGGAAGGAAGGAAGGAAGGAAGGAAGGAAGGAAGGAAGGAAGGAAGGAGCTACATCACCCACCTGGAACTGGCCAGTTGGGTCCCTAGTGGGGCAGCTACTACTACTCACAGATTGTTTGTACTTTGTTCTCGAAGAGGACTATGACATCAGGAAGGAGATATCACCACTTGCAATTGAATTGGATTTAAGTGAGGGAGGGCTGTGCAAAGTTACCAGCAACACTCCCTCCTCTGGAGCCATCTGGGTCCAGTGGAAAGATATAGGTCAGAACAACTGGAGATGGCCCCCATTTGTAAGTGACCACTATGGCTACGGCATGCCAGTGTAACTGCAATCAGACACAGGCCATCCCTAAGTTCTTTGCTCTAGGCAAAATTCCCAAATGGTCATGAATAAAGCAAAAGGAGAAAACATCTCTTTTGCCTTTGTTGTTCAGGTAATTATGCCAGTCATCTTTACCCAGGAGCTATGATGATAAAGTTCACACCATTAATAATAGAAGGCCATGACAAGTACAAACAATGAGCAGAAAAATTCTGTGGGACAGAGCCCAGGCATAGTCCTTGTAAGCTAGATTACTTGTTTTTGTCCAATTGCTGGCTGTCTGGAAACTCATAGCTCCATCAAACTAAAAATGTTTGTTCCGTTCAATCTATGTCACAAATTTAATGTTATTTATAAACCCAAAAAGGTTTATAAACTATGTTGAAAATTCCTATTAGAAATGAGAGCAGGGGCAGCTAGGTGGCCCTGGAGTCAGGAGGATCTGAGTTCAAAGCCAGCCTCAGACACTTAACAGCTATGTGACCCTGGGCTCCAAAAAGTAAAATGAAATGTCACTAAAAAAAAAAGAAATGAAAAGTGGGCAAAGGTTCATGGCATTTTGAAATCAGCAAGTAGACTCACTACGTCCTTTAATTAGTCTTCTTCAAAGTCTATATCCTCTCTTTGCAATCTCAACTTTGCTATATTTGCTCTATATCCATGTTCCAAAGTTTGACCTTATATTGATGATACAGTGGAAAAGAGTACTGAACTTGGAACCAGGAGAGAGATGGTTTCTCATCCCACTTCTGCTACTTAACTACCTACGTGACCTTAGGGAAGTTACTGAATCTCGATTCATTTAGTTTTCTCAACTATAAAATGAAGGTACCGTATTACTTAATCTCTAAGGTGCTTTCTGGCTCTAAATCCCATGAGCCTCTCACCTTGCCTCTATTCTAGACTTTTGATGATCCATTTCCTTATTATTTCTCCCAAGGAAAGGTGGTTATTTATTCAACAAACATTTGTTAAATGTTCACTGCATGCAGAGAATTATGCTAGGCACCAAGAGAAGTGCAAAGCTTAGATAAGGCTAAGTCTCCGCTCTCATGAAACTCAGAGTCAATGTGGTTCCATATGATGTACCTAAGAAATCTCAGGAGCAGCTCTGGAGAAAGACATGATAAAGATGGTGACCATTTCCCTAAGATTATATTTACAATGTAGAGATAGGTCTACTCTTGACACATATAAGTTGATACAAGATAAATTTAATGCCTGTACTTAATTTCTCCTCTGATAATTGTTCCTCGTTACCAGATAATGGACCATATTTTAGTTGTTGTTGGTTTTTTTTAATGACTGGAAGAAAACAAGTAATAACTTAATTTCCTTGGCTCCCTATGCATGTGCATATAACAATATACATATGATGTATATATATAATGTATATATGTATGCACATTTGTATAAGTAATTATAGTTAATAGGTGGAGTTTTTTGGAGAGGAGAGGGAAATGTTTCTTATTATTGCTTTTATACTGTGGTCCAGTAAAAAAAAATACGTATATATGTATGTATGTATGTATGTATGTGTATATATATATCCTGCCCCTCTAGACATCTTTAGAAATTTCTTTTTAGTGGTAACATGGGGAAACCGCCCACGAATCTTTCTTTTCAGCTGGCTTTCCTCTGCCCTGTAGGCATCAGAAAACCATAAAGGCAGCAATCAGGGACTATTGTTTCTTGACAGATCACTGATCTATGTGAGAAACAGAACTATTTTTTTCCCCAATTGCTTTTGAAAGTAAAATGTCTAGTGGGTTGGGGGTAGGGGAGAGGTGCCAAAATTCAGAAAATTAGGGGGATAATCTATAAACAAATAAATAAATAATGTACGATATTTTATATATTTATTGTGTTATATAAATAATTAATATATGAATAATGTATGATAAATATATAAATAATATAAATAAATATAAATACTATGTATTTATTACATAAATAAATAAAGTCTAGAAATTCCAAGGCGAATCATGAGGAAAGCATTGTAGATCAGAGAGAACCACCACAAAAATAAATGGAAGAAAGCAGTTTGTACCTCTTCTGACCCAACCCTGGGCTGGATGTGGAAATCCAATAGTGATGAGGCCTTGGGAAAGATAGTGTGCAGTAGTTCAGAGATGCAAATGTCCTCAGTGAATTGATGAGCCCAGGTTATTTTGGGGAGAATGAAAAAAAAATCTGTTTTCTGAATGTTTTTGCTTTTCCTCCGCTGTGCAGCTTTGCAGCCTACCACGAGCCCCCTGGCCAGCTGTGTCACCTGTTACAAATGATCGTGAGTAACATAGGCCTGCTTCTCTCATCTTCTCACTTACCTTTTTTTTCCCTCAGTTCCTTGGAAAATTGTTGTGTCCACAGAACACTGTGGTGGGCATTGGGAAAAGAGTCTTCCACAGATCTAGGGTCTGATCAGGACGGGTGCTTGGTCTCCTACCCATAGCACAAAACTCTTAATACCTTGGTCAGTAGTTAGGCCATTTAGATGGCATGGAGCACTGGTCTTGAAGTCAGGAAGACTTGAATTCAAATCTTGCCTTGGATATTTATGAGATATGTGACCCTTGGGCAAGTCATTTAACCTATTTTCCACAATTTCCTAGTCTATAAAATGGGAATAATAGCAGCACCTCCTTTACAGAGACAAATGAGGCAATACTTGTGAAACGTTTTGCAAACCTTAAAGTGCTACACAAACGTAAACTGTCATTATTAGTAGAGCATCTTCGTGGGTTACTATGGCCCCAAAATTTCATTGCACGGTAGTCAAATCTCTGGAAATGAGATGAGCCTCTCCAAACTTAGCTAGGCTGGTCTTTGGATAAAAGATGCAACATCTTATCGCCAATCTTTTACTCTCTTGTTGTCCTGGAACAGCCTCCTACAACCCAGGGTCACCTCTCTAATAATAAAGCAAGACTTTAGTGGGGGAAGGGGGAGGGGAAGATACAAAGAATACTCCAGTTCACATCACAGCTCCTCGAGTTAGCTATCACAGACAGCCTTGTATCACAGACAGATTTGTACATAAGCAATTTTTTGGAAAGCAGCCATGCCAGGCCATTAAGCTATCATCTCTATGAGATGTTAACCTGGTGAAGGAATCCCTTTATTTCCAAGCAGCTCAGATCTCCAGAATTTGGAGGAATCGTGTGAGGAAAATATAAGGGAAAATCAAGTCAGGAAGTATCCCAGCCAGTCCTACTGTTCCATGCTCCTCTCTGTTTCTCTGTGTTCCTGCCAGCTCTGAAACGCATAAGGGTTTCTGTTTTCAGAAATAAATCCTTCACATTTCCTCTCTCCTTCCTTCACTAAGAAGATAAATTCCTTTGGGGTGATTTTTCTGGGCTGAATCTCTCAACCTCCATGTCACAATGGCTTTGCATCACACAACAATCTGTAATATCTCTTAGTCAGGGAAGCAATAAAGAAAATTCACCAATTTATAAAACATCTCTCCCGACAGCACTTCTACAAAAACACAGAAAATAGAGTCCAATCAAGTCTAACTTCGGAGCCTGGCACTTACATGTCAAAGAAAGTGAAGGGTTTCTAGCCATGGCACATCCTTCATTCATGTTAGACCCATCCGGTCTATCTCTGAGAAGTATTTTCTTGAGCATCTGTCAGATTTGTTCATGTTTTGGTCATTTTTTTCCAATTGAATTTAAGATACTAATGGCAGCCAATGTAAGGCAAATTACCCTCATCATTTATGTTTAAGGTCCCCTGTGGCTCAAAGCTGCAGAGCCATAATGGGAAACAGAAATCATGCCTTTGATTTTAATAGCAGGAAGGTAGCCCTTTGTTGCACTTGAGCATACACACATAAAATCACTGGGATGGAAGGAAGCTTAAAAAGTCAACTAAGCTATCCCTCTGCCTTCAAAGAAAGAGGAACAAGCCTAACTTACTTCCCTATGAGCAGGCACCATCCATTTGTGAAAAATTTCCAGGGAAGGTTATTCCACAGACTCCTTCAGAAATCAAGGCCAATGTTTAGCAATGCTCTCCTTCAAAAAATTCTTCCTTAAATCTAACCTAAATCCTTCATGCTTCTTTCCACTAAAGTCCATTTCCTCTTTCTATGACCTTAATAGAAACAAAGAACAGCTGGTCACCATACACTGTATAATAATCTTTCTTAATCTTGAAGGCTGTTATTAAGTCATACTCTAGTCTTCTCTTCTTGAGACTAAATAATCCCAGTTCTTTCAACCATTCTTCATAGGTCCAATTTTCCAACCCTTTAATCATCATCCTTAATTTTCTAAATACTCTCAAGTTTTCTACGTTGCAGAACCCAGGTCACCTTCGGAATTACTCCTTCTGATATAAGAAGCCCTGAATTTTTTTTTCTTACTTTCACATTGCATGTTATCTGGGAAGAATGATATTTAGTCATTAACAGCCATTAAGAACTATAACAAGTTCCTTTAGCAGATCAGTTAGCAAGGTACTGAGGGGAGCAGCTACAGGCCAGGTAGATAAAAGGGAAGAGGTTTGGAGATCAATAAAAGTTTAGAAAATGGGTTTTTTACTGCTCGTAAAAGTAGAATCTGGTGAAGTGCCACTAGAAAAATATGAGGCTACATATCGGATTGCGTGCCATCTTGAGGAGGGGGGAGGAAAAATTTGGAACTCAAAATCTTATAAAAGTGAATGTTGAAAATGAAAAATAAATAAAAAGAAAGAAAAAATAAACAAGAAACAACAAAAAATATTAGGCTATTGGGTGCAAGTGAACAACAATAAAAAGGAGAGAAAAGAACAAAGGCAAAATGATGAAAACACTTCATTCTACAGTTTTGCCCAAGGCACCCCTCAATCACACTACAGGGGCCAGTAGTAAGCAAAATTGTGAAACAGGCAATATTTGTCTTAGGTATCCTCAGTCTCCTTTTTCTGCAGCCTTTCCCCCTCTTCTCACCTCCTATTACTTTTTCTGGGGATACATACAATTTAAGCCTTATTTCTGATTGTGGAATAAGAGGTTTGTCCCCTATTAAATATCGAAGTATGAGGAGACAGGAGAGGTTGCCAACTCATTAAAGTAGACAGAGAGCTGGTACTGGAGCCAGCAAGATCTAGCATCAAGTTCCCTCTCCAACACACACTGGCTGTGTAACCCTGGGCAAGTCCCTCACAGTCTCAGTCACTACAGTCAGAGGTGTGAAACTCGAGGCTGCTGCAGCAAAACTACCAAGTGCGAATGGAGCCAGATTAAAATGTAATTGGGAAATGTTTAACAAAATAAATAAAAATACAACATGATATAGATAATGTTAATTTGTGTTTTTTTAAGTCAATGTGTGGCCTGCAGGGATATGTTTAGTTTGACACCACTGCAGTTTGGCCAACTCTCTAAAGCTATAAATTCTAGGGAAATCAGTGACCTGCATCAATAGAATATTTTTTCACTAACAGTGTCTTCTCTCAATGAAGTCACAGGCCTAGATCCCCTCCTCCCCCAGCCTATGAGGGGTTGGGAGAGAGAAAAAGGGGAGAAGTGCTGCCGATTATATAACAGAAGTGAGGCCAGGCCTGGGCAATATTAAGGACAACTAGATGGCGCAGATAATAGAGTGCTGGCCTGGTGTCAGGAAGACTTGAGTTCAAATCCTGCCTAGATACTTCCTAGCTGTGTGACCCTGGACAAGTCACTTTGCCCTATTTGCCCCAGTTTCCTCAACTATAAAATGAGCTAGAGAAGGAAATGACAAACCCCTCCAGCATTTTTGCCAAGAAAACTCCAAATGGAATCACGAAGAGTGGGACATGACTGAACAGCAACAACAAGCAACATTATTCCTACTTTTGGGCCCTGGTGGCAGCAAGATAGTAAGTCTAATTAAGCTAATTATGCTTCTCTTCTGTTTCAATTAATCATTACCACTTTATTTTCTATTCTTTTCTTAAAGCTATTTTCTCTTAAATAACTGCAGCTATAGCCTGAGAAGTGGTTGCTGGGATGTGAAACGATCCTCTGCTGGAAGTGTTAAGTTGAGCAAGGTAAGTTGACTGTTTTCCAAGAGTAAAAGCCCAAGTGCCTTAGAACTGACTGTATGATTTAGCAATGCTGCTGCATCAGCGGATTTGCCTCTGGGGAAAAAACTATCTCAAAACATCATCCGAGAATGAAAGGGGAGGGGAAAGGCTTGATGTCAATTGTCACTCTAATCTCAGTAAAAAAGGCATGAGGGAGATGTGACAGAACAGAGTTGGGGACCATGAATTATGGTGTGGGCTAGACTATTCTTCACCATTTATTTGCTAACTTACATCATGGCCTGGGGCAAATTACTCCTTCAGTATTTTATTTATTTTTCACTTGTCTATGCCTCAATTTCCCCACCTGTAAATGTATAAAGTCTCCCTCACAGAGATGTTAGGAGAGTTAGTGAGGTAATGTCTAAGTGCTTGGAGCTCCTTGGCAGAAAGGCGCTATATAATTACTATTTAGTATTTACGCCGCCCTTCATGTTTGCCAAGTACTTTATGATCATTCCCTAGGAGCTACTCCTCAGAGCCAGCCTATGAAATCAGTCTTTTACATGACTCTCCATTTAAAGGATGAGGAAACTGAGGCAGAGTGAGGTTAAGTGCATATGCTTAGAGGTCACTAAGAGATCAGCAGAAATTTGAAATCAGCCACTGCCAAGTTCTCAGCATCCCTGAGCCAGAACCGACCCCCCACTGCACATACACACTACTCTTATCATCTCTGAGCTGAGGCAACACTGTTCTGATGAGAACAGTGAAGGTGAGGTTCAGAGGTGACTCTAGATGCTGAAGAACTCAGTGGCCATTAGAAACCCAAATTCTCCGTTCAGGATTCCCAGCTTTTTCTGCAAAGTTGGCAATTATCCAGACTTCAGTCTCCACAGCCCTTTTCATTTGTATACACCTGAGATCACAGACTTAAAATCAGAAAAGGGTCAACCAGTACAACTCCCTTGTTTTATGGATAAACTGAGACCTAGAAAAGTTAAGTGACTTCTCTAAACTCCTTTCCTGCCTGAAGGTCAATGTTTCTTTAGCCCGCAGTATTCCAGAGGCACTCATTTTCTACTCAGAAAACTACTCTTTCTACTCAGAGTGGTCCCTGAGTTGTGCAGGACCTAGAGCTTTCACACACACACACACACACACACACACAACACACACGCACATACACTACACTCCCATACCTCCCCTCTACACCCCCACCCATCCCCCACACACACATGCTTCCTTTAATATTTTTACTTAGGGAATAACAAGGGGGGATAAAGTCACAAAAAGGTACCAGGTAGCCTGGAAGCAGCCACCCACCTCGGGCACAACATGGAGAGGGACGGACACACTGAGCGAATATTACTTTTTCAGAATGCTAGAAAAATTCCACACTCCGTGGTGTGTGGGTATTCATTCTGTTACAAGATAAGTCACATATGTTTTGATAAAAGTTTTGAAGCCTCTGGACAATCATAATACACAGGGAGCACAAGGACAAATTCTTGTCTAAACCTCACAAATGCCTTGTCTTTCTTCTGCTAATAATGATACCTGCTAACATTCCCATAGTGCCTACTATGTGCCAGGCACTGTGCTGAGCACTTTACAATTATTACTTCATTTGATTCTCACAACAACCCTGGGAGGGAGGTGCTATGATTATACCAACTTTACAGATGAGGAAACTGAGGTACACAGGGGTTAAAGTGAGTTGCCCAGGGTCACAGAGATAGTAAGTGTCTGAGCCAGGAGCTTGAACTCAGACTGGGTGCTCTATCCACTGCCACCTAAATGCCCCTCTTCTGCTGAGAGAATGTGGATAAAGGAGGAGGGAGAAACTCTCAGTGCAGTGTAAGGGGCTGCCATACTTGGAGTCACTGGACTTGAGTTCTTCCCAACTCAGCTACTTCCTACCTGTGTGACTTTAAAGTCACCTAAACTCTCTGGGCTTCAGTTCTCTCATTTAAAAATGGGGGATCTCTGGGGTTGTTGGACTAGACAATCTCCGTTGCTCCTTCTGGCCCTACTCTACGTCTGTGATCCTAAGAACCTCCTACCATGGAGCCAGTCTCAGCTTTTCTTTGTATGTACATGAGTACCTTAGGTTTTGTTTGTTTTTAAAGAAGTACCTGCCACTTCCAACAACTCCTCCACCTCCCCTCAACCCTAGAGTCCTCCCTCTCAGACAATTCAACTGCTTAGTCCCCAAAACATGGAGAGACTCCCTCATCTCCGAAAAGGTACAAAGAATGGGTTATTATTTGGGGGCTGCCCTACCCTGGAGATGGCACTTTCCTCTTAAGAAATGGTATAAAGGAAAGAATATTGGACTTGGGGTCAAGAGAGCACTGGATTTAAATCTCGCTTCTGACACTCATTGGTTTTGTAACTATGGATGTCACCTAAACTGAGTCCAATTTCCTCATCTAAAAAATGGGAATAATGATATCGACAGCACCTACCTCACAGAGTTGTTGTGAAGGTGGCATGAGATAATAATATCAAGACTTTGCAAACTTTAAGGCACTATACAGACGGCAGCTGTTATTAAAATATCTTCTTCAATCCATGCACTTTAGCCATCTCCGTCTATTTCAACGCTTTTTATCTGACAGAAACATTTTCTGGCCTCAAATCCTAACCTGCCCCATCCCCCAAAAAAGTATAAAAGCATCACAATCACAGAAATGCGGTTCCAGTTATGCACAGAGATAGATAACAGTCGCACAGATTTCTACTCCTATTTTCCCAACACCCTCGGGCACACCAGTATCTACACACCATAATAATACATTCTAATCCTAAATTGGGAGAACTACCTGGCAAACAGAGGAGTGCTGGAAACTTTCGACAATATTCCTGGTCCCAAATTAAACTGCTGGGGAGGAGACCTCTGAGAAGCAATGGTAATAAGCTTGTTTTGGCTGGCCCTCCAGTGGGTGAAAGGGCATGAGGCCTGGGGCATCAACGACTGAGTTGTCTAGCCCATACAACAGACTATGCACCTCAGGGTCAGTTTATGGCAGGAGTTTTTAACCTAATGTCCCTTAACTTTAAAAAAAATATTTTGAAAACTATTTGAATACATTCATTTCCTTTATAATCCTACATATTTTATTTTATGTATTTAAAATTATGATTATGAGAAGGGGTCTATAAGCTTGATCAGACTGGCAAAGGAAGAAGAGGTCCATGGCACAAAAAAATTAAGAACCCCTGGCTCAAGTTCAGTCAATAAATGTTAAGTACCTTGTCTATACCAGGCATTGTGCCATGCGCTGGGGATACAGAGAAGAGCAAAAGACAGTTCACATTCTCAAGGAGCTCACAGTCTAATGGATGAGACAACATGTACAAACAAGATATAGACAGGATAAATGGGATATAATCAACAGAGAAAATCACTAAAATTAATAAAGACTGGGAAAGGCTTCTTGTAAATGGCCTTTACCTGAGACTTAAGGGAAGCTAGGAGGCAGAGATGGCCAAGGCTAAAGTGTTAAATACCCAATGTTTGTTTTCATCCTTCCTCATGCCCCACTCTCTTTTCACTTTTTCCCAGCATGTTCTCCTCTACCCATCCCCTCCAGCTGCTCAGTGGTCCCATGCTGACTCTTGACCCAAGGACCCATCACGGTAACATTCCTATAGTCCTGAACGGCACTCTCAGTTCAGTGTCTTTTCCTTACCAATAAGATATTTCTGTCCTGTGTTCCATTCCTTAAGGGCCTTCTCTCTGCTAATTTCCTAAATTAGTGCGAGATGAAGCCCTAAATCAGGAGTGACCAAGGACAAGAATTTTAGACACTGATGGAAAAGACATTTTGTGGGAGGAGGGTTTAGAGAGGGGTTCTCAGTGTCCCCCATCACATTATGTAGATTACCTGCCTGTTTCCTACACACATTGGGCCAGCCCTGATACATTTTATGACAGAAGTTATTAATAAAACTTTTTTGTTTCATGAAACCTATGAATTCCTTCTCAAAACAATGTTTTAATGCATAAAATAAAATACCTATGATTACAAAGGAAACAACTATTTTATAATACATTTATCATTTTTTAAGTTAAAAATCTCTATAGGATAGTCACCAGGGAAATGTCTAACCCTATTGCAGGTGAAATTACAATATACTCTAAACAGAACAAGGAAAAAAATCATCTCAATGAAAAAGAATAAAAGTCTTCACACACAATAGCTTTTCAGAGTTAAAATGCATTAAAAAAAACCTTTCCTATCCTACGGGGTTCCATGCTGAGCAAAACTGTAAAGTCCACAAAGTTTGCCTCCAGTACCACCCCCCCCCGCAACCTTTCCCTTTCCAAATCTCTTTCCTTCCTCCCCATATTCAGATGCTCATTAATTTTTGCCATTTTCCCCCTCTATAAAAATCTGCTTTAAGGGAATCAGTTATTTTACACCTTCCTGGGAACCCAACTAGTGAGGTAGAGAAAAGCAGAGATCACTCACCCAATACACTTGCGAGCCCTAGGCAATTTTTGAAAAAATGTGTTCTCTATGAGTTACTTTCCAACATGTGCAACTTGGATTTATCACAAAATAAATAGCTATGAAAACTTATGAAAGGCATAATTTTCCAGCGTTAAGAATATATGTATTTAGAAAAAGCATTATTAAAGCAGTATTGTGCCTCCTCACCCTACCCCCCAACTCCTTTGCATCTAATGTTCTAGACAAATTCCTATCTTTTCTACCCCTATTTCTAGATGTAGTTAGATGTTACATTATCAGAGTTAGAAGTCTCCTGACTGGAAGTCTAAAGGAGGAGCCAGGATCACTAGTGTCAAAAGGTGCAAAACAATACTCCTTCTTCTAGTCTATTTCTTCAGTGTTTGGGGTGGGCGGAGCCTTCTGGGCCAGAAGACACTGCCATCAGATGGTGAGTGTCTAATACATTTGCACTTGAAGACAATTTTTCAGTGCAAAATGAAAGGCTCTTCCTTGTGTTAAAGGAGCTTACTAGCAGTAGCCACAGTAGGAGAGGTATGCATTGAGGGGACCTTCCTTGTTCCTACCTCCCAAAACAACAACCACCACCTAAGAAGGCACCTTCTTGGCCCATCTCAAACAGAACTCAGTGTCATGGGAAAAGCATCAGAGGGATTTGGGAGACAGGTTCTGGTCTTCTTACCTCTGACACTACTAGTGTAATCTTGGGTCAATCTCAAACATTCTGCAAAATAATGACATTAAACCGCATGATGTTTAAGCTCCCTTTCACTTATTAAATTCTATAAGCTATCTGAATGATTTGGGACATCTTTTCTCAGTCTTGGAAATTGACTTGACAATTCTAAGAGATATATTTCTCTACCTGAAAACCTCTCCAGATAAAATTCAGTAAGGTTTTAAGTGAACAGTAATGCATATCAGTTTATAGTATATCTATAATGGTTACAGGGTTTATATTATATTAAATGACAGTGTTGTAAGATGGATGCTAACTATATCAATTTCTAGGAATATATGCTTCTCAAGCAATAGAGAATCTCAGAAATTGATAGTTTCATATATTTATGAAAAATCTTATATTTATGAATATTCATTAATCCATATCTATTTTTCTTTCTTATGTTGTATATGGAAATACTCATTTATTGGTGTTTGTTAAGTCCAAAATTTTAAAAATCATTTCTTTAAAAAAGTAGAATATATATATTTTACTTCAGGCTTAATTCAACGACTAGCTACATGGTACAATGAATTTGGAGTTAGATGACTGAATTAGAATCTCTGCTACTTAATCCTTGCATGACCTTGAACAAGTCACTTCCCATCCCTGGACCTCAGTTTCCTCATCTGTAAAATTAGGGGGGTTGGTCTAAATGACCTCTAAAGTTTCCCTCAGTTCTGAACTAATGATTCTAACAAGTGTCACAGAACTAAAAAAAAAATCACTGATTCAAGTCCCCTCAAGAATAAAAAGTAACAGCTTTTAGTCCACTCTAGGAATATGACTGAAAGAATTTCCTTTGGGGTGGGGGGTGGGGGTGGAAGCTTTGGAGCAAGATTCATCTCATAAATGTTTTACATGGTTTTAAGAATGAAAAACTTCTAACTTCTACCCAACTATTACCCCATCCAGAAACTCATATACATGTGCTTTCTTTCAGAATACTTATCACTTGAAAAACTGCCCTACTATATTTAGTATAAAATAAATATATCAGCTGAAACATATGTACATGGAAAACGTTCTGAAAATGACAACTCCTCATGAACATGAGCCTACTCCAGTGGGAAAAAAGTGTATTCAGATCACTAGATACCAGGGGCTGAGAAGGTTATGTCTTCGTGGTTTCTGAAGACAGACCAGAGAAGCCTCCAAAGAAGGGATGAAGCATGAAGCGTGTTTTAACTGCTGTGATAATTTGCTAGGAAAGGACGTGAAGGGTATAGCTTTCCTTGCTGTAGCATGCCATGTGTTACTGAATTAAATTACTGCCATGCAGTCTTCTAGTGGAGGAATGTGTAAACAGGCTATATATCCTTGCATCAGTTCCCCAGAATGTTGCACAACACAAAATGCCTCTCGATGTGTCATTTCCTTCTTGGCCATCTTCCCGGCTCCTGACAGTCAGTCAACAAAAAAAAAAAAACTCTGAAAGAGATTTAAAGCTGTTCTACTCATGAGCACATTCCACCAACACCAGACATAACCTCCACCACCACCTCTGGCCTCCTCCTCCTTCCATTCTCCTCTCAGGGAGAAGCGGAGAATGGAGGCACGTGGGCGGGAAGGGGGGCAGGGAGTGTCCTGAGAACTATTATTGCAGTAAGTCTAAAAGACAATACCCCCTACCCCTTAAAAAAAAACCTTCAAACATTACTACATGTTTCATAAGTTGATTGGTCAAATGGTTAAGATCCATTCCAGGCAAACTCCTATTCATCTGTGTTGACTACAGAGTACATAAAGAGCACAGTATTTGACCAAGCCCAAAGGTGCATTTATGCACCTCACAGGCAGTGACAGCAAAGGAAGTCGGGAAGAATTCTATAAGTCAAGGAAATCAAGGCCCTTTCTGCTAATATCTTTCATTCAAAACTAAAGAGTCAGTCTTCAGAGGTCTAGCCCAAGGCCTATGATAAGATTTTCAAACTGTTCCTGTAAACAGAAAGACTAGATGCTGAACCTGTTTTAGGCATACCATCTGCCCTTGGTAGCTTCTTCCTTAATCCCTTCAACCAACACATTTTGACCTATTTTCTGCCTTACCTCACATGTTGACAGCATTAAAATAAGCATCCATCAGTGATGAGCAACCAAATGCCATGGAGCCAGCCCCTCACTGAAAGTCTAAAAATATTCAACTCCCTCATCCCACAGGACTCCTGGAGGATCTGAGCACCATAAAAAGAGAGAAAGGATTATGGCTTAGCTTCTACAGATTGCATCTGAAATACGTAGTAATGATTCCTTCACCCTCATTTGCTTTCATTCCCTACCTATCACAATGATAGTCACAGGAATGAAATTAAGATAAATGTAAATTTCTACCTTTAGATCCAAAAAGTCAACTACAAGATGGGAGATACACACACACACACACACACACACACACACACACATACACACATGCATGCATGCACATGCACACATATTTATAAAGAATGAGAAAAAGATAATGTGTAAAATACTTTAAATTGCAAATTCAACATGAGTTAACATGGTAGCAAAAAATGTCAGAGAGATTTTAAGCACACTAATGGATGCACACAGTTTGAAACAAGGAAGAAGATAGTTCCTCTGTATTCTGCAATGATTTTAAAATGTGGTTGCCATATTTTTAGGATATTGTTCAGCTAGATCATGTCTAGAGGAGAGTGAGTGCCCAGTGTGGTAAAAGAACTAGAAATCATTCCACACAAAGATAATTTGAAGGAACTGAGAATGTTTAGACTAGAAAAAAATAAACCTAGGGAAGATATGATAGCCATCTTCAACTGGCGTTTGAAGAAAGGATTAGACTTGTTCTGCCGGGCCCCGAATAGGAGAACCAGAGGCAATAGGTAGAAGTTGTAAAGAAGGAGATTTAGGTGTCACATAAGGAAAAATGTCTAACATTTAGAGATGTCTTAAAATGGAATGGGCTCCCAGTGAGATAGTAAGTTTCCCGCTATGGAAGGCCTTCTAGTGAAGGCTCATTTCAGATACAGTAGAGAGGATCCCACCTTCTACAAGAAGCCCTTCCCACTCCTCCTTAATCTTAGTGTCTTCCTCTGAGATTACCTCCAATTTACGTTGTATATATGTTGATAGTACACAGTTGTTGACATGATGTCTCCCTAATTAGACTTTAAGCTTCTTGAGAGCAGGGACTATTTTTGTCTGTCTTTGTACACATGGTGCCTGGCACATTGTAAGTGTTTAATAAGGCTTGCTGTCTCGACTTCCAAAACTATGATTCTATAAGGAGAGGTACATTGTAGAAAAATGAGATAATGCCTTGCTCCAACTATTATGTCTCAAAACTCAATACTTAAAACACCAAACCTTACTTCTCTTTCTGAAAATGCCTCCAGAATAGGGAGTAGAGAAAATTTCTCTGAGGAGTTAAGTAAATAATCAAAGACCAAGGGAGCTGAGCATGCAAGGGAATGAAAAAAATAACACACAGCGTCAGCTGAAACACTCAAGCTTCTTCCCCTAGCAGTGCAAGCCAGTGGACTAAGGCAGTCCTAACTATAAAAACAATACCAAATACTTACCCTCCCAGGTGGCCTCCCACTCCCCTAAACTCTAGACCCATTTGAAAGTAGGGAAGATGGCCAAGCAGAAGCAATGAGGCAGCCTAACCCTGGGACTATCAGCCTGAAGGAACAGAAAGAAGACAAGGAAAGGAAACATTTGAAGGGTTTCATATCTTCTATACAGATAGCACCTGGGGAGCAGAATAAGAATAAACGGACAGAGGAGAGAGGAAGGTATAAAGAACAAGGGTTTTCTTTCTCCTTTGGCAAGAAACATGATTCGGTTCCCCAAGGTACACATAAGAACTCTCGGATTCTTACTTGCTTGTACTGAATATTGTGTCTGTAAATATGTAGGAAAACAGGCATTTTCTAAACTAGAAGGTATAAAAAGAATAAAATTTCCAGGCTAGTCCATCCAAGAATGTAACAAACTATGTAGCCAGATGAATTGCTTAACATTTTTGTGGTCCAATAACCACTTCTGTGTATAGAAAAAAAAATTTTATTGTATAATATTCAGTATATACCTTTTCTCCAAGAAAATCAATCGAGTCTAGTTCTTCAAATATAAAGTGGCATAAATAGGGCAAGAAGTGGCCATAAGTATTTGTTGAATAAATGAAAAAAATGGCTTCCATGTTGATTATGTTGGTATAGCCTACCCAAAATGCATTTGATCTGCTACAAAGATATTCAAATCAAAATAAGGTCACTAGGACTAAAAGCAAGATGTCTAAATTCAAGTGGAGAGGGGAGGAAAAAGGGTAGAGCTATGACTTACTCACGCAAAGCAAGAAAAGGTATGTTAAAGTGAAATTTGGAATATAAGTATTTAAAAGAAATTAAAGATAAAGATAGAAAAGGAGGGGCAGGACTTCTTTTTAATATCTCCTATATTACCAACAGAGGCAATATTCTCCAGTGATTCTCTGTTTCCTCTTGCCTAGAAGATCAAATAAAACGTCTTCTTTTTGGCTTTTAAAGCTATTCATAACTCTGACCCTTCCTACATCCCAGTTTTCTTACTCTTTATTCCCTTCCACCCAACCTACAGCTAGGCAGGCCTATTTGCAGTGTCTCAGATGGGACACTCCATCTTCCATATGAGCTTCCCCGTTCATTGCATCTGGCTCTTGGCTTCCTTTGAAGCTTCATGATAAGACCTACCTTCTGCAGGACTGTGTTTTTACATTTCTTTACAACCCTAGCAATTAACAGAGTACCTGGAACACAGTAGGTGCTTAACAAATTCTCGTTGAAATGACTGAGTAGTGGATGAAGTTAGGAAGACCTGGGTTCAAAATCTGCCCCTGATGTGAAATAATTCTGCAATCCTAAAAAGCCATTTTACCTCTATATACCTCAGGCAAGAAAGTCCCTAGTACTTAACTTATGTCCTAGAAGGATTGTTAATACGAAAGAATGGTGGAAGATGTTCCCATATGGGGAATTCTCTCATGTTGACAAAATCCTTTTTGAAAGATCCTCGGTGGTATATCTGTGTCTACTACCAATGCTGCTACCCTCCTTCGGGAGCACCACAATAACAAACTACAGATTCTGCTACCAAGCTTCACCTTCTTTATGGGAATCCTTTAAATTAGGCAGAGAGGTGGAACCAGGTGCTTAAACAGACAGCAGACTGCTAACAGAAACTGATGTCTGACCAAGTAAGATGTCTTGGGTGACGTTAGTGCTGCCACCACCGAAGATGACATCTGCGGGAAAGTACACGCTATTGATTCTCTCAAGTTAACTTGCCAACATGAGGTCAAAAAGCCTTGCCTGAAAACAAGACTTACAAATTTAAGATCTTCAGCATGATGTCATGTCTTAAAATGATAAGCTGGCAAAGAAAGTAAATGACATTCTGTAAAGATGTGCACCGTTTTCATGTTTACGCTACTTAAGATGAAGGTCCTAATAAGTCATCGGCTGTGTTCCTTTAAAGGGAAGTTTTATAACTGAGATGAATCACAACTGCAAAAGATCAAAGTCAAAAAACATCAATGATGCCATGGGGTACTTTTTAATCTTGTAATGAGTGATGATCATGTGCTCTTATGAAGTTAGTCCAACTGCCAACGCCAGATGTGTATATTAAGAAAAGGAGTTGTTTGTGAAGTGACAACACCGGTTCAGCTGCCAGAGACAGAAAACATAAAAAGATGAAGCCCTTCGAATTTCTGAATAAAAGGATCTCAACAGATGTGACAATAGGCCAACCTCAGAGAGTGGGTATTGTTTGGCTGAAGTATCCCCAGTTGCAGGGAATTTTGTCCTTGTTGTTTTGTTTTGTTATAGCAGAATCATAATTAGCATCGGCTCCACCTTACTTTTCCCAGGCCACGTGGATGCAGGCTTGAGGCATTATTTATATCACTGATTAGTGTCATTTACTAATGTGCAGAAATTGGAGCTGACGTCTCACCAGGAGAAACAAGCACTTGTGTAAAACCCATAGTGTAAGCAGTCTACTTTACAGAGTTAAAAGTGACATCCCATCAAGAGAATCTGAGGACTTACTATAAAGAAACATCCAAAACAACAAGACATTTTACCTGTCATATGCAAAA
Source organism: Phalanger gymnotis (assembly GCA_028646595.1). NCBI lineage: Eukaryota > Metazoa > Chordata > Mammalia > Diprotodontia > Phalangeridae > Phalanger > Phalanger gymnotis. Next base: position 190,400,587 of record CM053627.1, read on the forward strand.
CTGCTGATTAAAAAGAAAATCCATATCAACTGACACCTAACTCTCCAATTCTCTACTTAGATAAAAGGTGGATGGAAAAGCTGATAGGATGAGAGCAAGCCTTCAACAGATAATCAAGCCTTTTTAGGTAAGAGTGACATTCCATTAACACTAAATTAGGAGAGCAGAATCCTCAGTTGGTTCAACCCATCACAATGGACTAGTTTTTGTGGCAAAAATTTTCCACTTAAAAAATAAAAATTCTGCATTAAAAAAAATCTGAGATTGTCTCATTAGTGGACTTATTCTCTGGTTCTCAGGGAATTTCTTGTTGAAGGGTTTTTCTACATTCTCTTCAAGAAAGGACTACAAAATTAGACCATCTGAATTTTGGAGGGCTCCAGTCCACTTACATTAACACTAGATGAACACTCTCTAAAACAAAATACTGCTTAATTCATTGTAGAAAAATGTAAATGACTCTCCATCTTAAGACATCTAAAGTCTTTGAAATTAAAGAAAGAGAGCAAGGGGAAAGCAGAATACCACATATGTTTGGTGTCCAGCAAAGCTAAGCTTGGTGGGGGGAAAGGAAGACAGAAAAAGATGGATGTAGTGCTGAGTAATCTAGTTGGAAAAGCTGGTCCTATTTAAGGTGCCTTCTGATGTTGGAGTCACCTGAAAATTTGTTCTGAATTTGCTGAGTCTTCAATTTCTTCTTCCTGCTCCCCTCCTGAAAAGTGCTCCACGACACCATGAAAAGGACATCTAGTTAGCCATAGACACTTCTTGGATTTCCATGAAGAGTCATTCAGAAATGTTGGAGTAGGAATTTAGTCAACCAAAAAGCTTTGGTACTTCATCTCATTGCTGGGTCCTTGCTAAAGTTAAACATAAGTTCATCCCAAAGTGACTGTTTCACATACCCAAACCTTAATTTCCCCAATAGAGCATTTTCCAGCTTGAAAGTACTGGTATTCTTGACAAACATTAACTAATTAATTCCCACAACAAATTAGGACTGTAGGTTTTAAAATTGGAAAGGATCACTGCTAGGTGTTCTACTTTGCCCTCTTCGTTTCTATAAAGTAATGTTATTGTTCTCATTTCACAGAGAAACTAAGTGAATTTCCCAGGGCAACAGAATAATATTGAAAAGCAATCATTATTGATGGAACTGTTAACTGATCCAGCTTTTTGGAGAGCAATCTGGAATCACGCCCAATGAGTTATAAAACTATGTATACCCTCTGACCCAGCAATACCATTATTAGGTCTGTTTCCCAAGGAGATGAAGGAAAAAGGGGAAAAAAACCTATATGTTCTAAAATATTTATAGCAGCTCACTTTGTGGTGGCAAGGAACTGGAAATTGAGGCGATGCCTATCCATTGGAAAATGACTGAATAAGGTGTAGTATAGGATTGTGATATAATAGTAGCGTGCTGCAAGAAATGATTGGCAGTTCGATTTTAGGAAAGCTTAGAAAGACTTGCTTGAAATAATGAAGAGTGAAACGAGCAGAACCAAGAGAACACTATATACAGTACAGCATGGTATACAATACAGCATATTATTCAAAGAGTTAATGTGAATGACTAAGCTATTCTGAGTTATATGAACATTCAAATCAACTACAAAGGACCTATGAAGGAAGATGTATCCACCTCCAGAGAAAAAAAAAGTGATATATCAAACTGTGTATTTTATAGTTTCTCATATATATCTGTGTCAAATGTTGGCTTTTTCTAGTGCAGAATTGGGAGGGAGGGAAGGAAACAGCCTGGAATTCAAATGTAACAAAAAAAAATTTTTTTAAGCAGTCACTTAAAGATGACCTCCTGTGTCATTCCTCCAAAGTGATCATTTCCTTACCAGGCCATGATGCCTTCTCATCTTTTGTCATTTCTTCAGGAAAACTGATTCCAGTTGAAGGCATACCTATCTTTTCTTGTATTTATCCTCTCAGTATTCCTAATTACCGACATATACGCACTCATCCCTTAAATTGTTTTCCCCAAAACCAAGACAGAAAGCCTGAGATCGGTAAGAAACACCTTTTAAAAAGATGTATATTATTTAAGGAAAAATACTTAAAAGAGCAAGTGCTCCACTTTATGCATATTACAAGTGAACTTCCTTGACTCTCCAGGACTTCAGAGGTTGGATGAAATGGGCAAATAGGTACTCTCCAACACAGGTGGTCACCCCTGGCTGCAAAGTCAGAGAAAGTCCCAAGTCCATTCAGATAAGAACCCTGAAGCTACCCTTTATTCATCTACATGGGCTAACCTCCTGTACAAGTCTAACAACCTCAGGCTCCTACAGATGTGTGGGTCATCCACCTCTGAATAGGAGGATCCCAAGCTGAAAAGGCAGAGCTAGCACTGACCCAACTTTCTGAACTTGGAAGGACGCCATGCACATGAAAGGAGGAGAAAACAAAAACCTCAAAGACTCAGTTTTGAAGCAGGAAACCTCCCCAGCCCAGGCAAGCAGACAGACTTCATGAAGAGAGACAGCAGCCATAGGAGGAAAAGTATGCGGTTGTTCTCACTACTCAAGTTGATGCCATGCGGTCCTAGCAGAGACAAGACCTTGTTAGCCTTTGTCTCCCCCATTTTAAGGAAAGGAAAGGTGGTCAATTTTTGCCATCTAGGCAGGTGTGCTGCTCTGTATCAAATAATTCTTCCAACTGTACCTCTGCCACAAATTAAACTTGTTAAAAGCAATGGCTCTATCTCACACGTATTTGCTCATCAAAGGTAGAGTGGTGAAAGTGATGCTTCCAATGACATGATTTTTAATGTGGTTTGTACATAGAACAATCTTTAATCTCTAAATATATTTAAATACAGGTAGGCTAGGTTGGTTCTAATCAGTTTGTCTGAGGATTTTTGAAAAAAAATCTGCTTTAATTTAGATTAAGGGGAAAAATGCATATTGGCCCATGTGAAGTATGTACACGACATCAAAATGATTGCTGGTTAAAGCTGCCGGATGCCCAGACAGACAAATAAACCAAGACAGATTAAACCAAGTCAGACTATATCTGTTAGTAGAAGCTATCTATAACAATTACTGGAACATGACCAAACAACTGTGTTGTAACAATCAAGCGAGTTATCATTTGCAAATAAATTTTTTATAATTAAGGAGTGTGCTCTTTATAAAGGGAATGAGTGGGCGAATAGAAGAGTTAAAACACATTCTTAGGCCATGGGAAACATATACAAGTGCTTTCGACTGAGCCCAAGATCTTTTAACGGTTTGTTGTTTTCCACCTTGGGTCTTATGGATCTAGTGTGTTCATTATTATGAAATAGACATATTGAAGTTCTTATAAAACTTACTTCCGGCTAAAGAATTCTCTTCTCAGTCTCAGAAGCATTAGTTTGTCTCGTGGCAAAGGATGGGTCTGTAATTTTATTTCCCATTAAGTGGGAATTTTTTCTAATAGCTCCTCCACTGAAGTTAGATGGAAATAGTATATTTGGTTAAGAAATCATACATCACAAAAACTATGTTGCTCACTCAGGAGTGTACATTTTCCATATCTATATGTCACTATATATCACTGCATTCAGCAGAAAGGCAAGTACTTACTTCTTGGTTCCCGAGGCCCATCTACTGTAACCTTAATAGCTCTGTGGTAGGTGGCAACTTGGGGGGGATTTGTGAAGACAGTTATTGTCAGGGTGAAACTCTTTCCTGCAAATGGAAAGACAGAATAATCCATAATAAATACAAGAAAGAAGCAATTGTCAATTTTAATACAGCTATGAAGGTTTTCAAAGCAGAATTCTTCCCATCTCTGAAGGGACAGCGTTATACAGTAGAAACAGCAGAATTTAGAATCCGAGGACCTTGGTCCCCAGATCGGAACCCCAGCTCTTCCACAGTAGGCATTTTACTTCCCTTTTCTTTGTTTCTTCATCTGTAAAATGAGGAGGTTATACTAGGTAGCTCTAAAGCTCTAAAAAGTAACCTGATTGTATGAAAATGCGTTCCCATAGTCCAAACCCTAGACAAAGCATTTCTAATTCTCAATTCTAAAGTCTCTCTCCGCCTGCAGTTTTAAACAGTCACTAGACTTGTCTGTCGACATAAGACCAGCTTCAGCAGTTAACATGACTGCCTTGATCCACCGTGCAACATTCAGAGTAAGGCAGTTCCAGGTTTTAAAAGTGCTGAGCAGTAGCAATACTGGTAATAAAAACAAAAGCCACAGTCCACTCTTGGAGTTTTCTCTTCCTTTCGGTTTTCTGTAACATCAGGAACACATCCAAACCCAGACAATTTTAGAAGCCTTTATTTAGGTTTGGGTCACAACCCTATGAGAGAACAATAGTAAATCATTGCTGATTATGTTATTTATTTCACATGGCTTTAACATTTCATTTGCTTAACTGCACTACAATAAGAAGATGAAAGAGTCAAGTTCTTACGGGAATCATTTTAACAGGGAGCTAGTGTCTCCTGTCCTGGCCTTAATGTGCCTGTGGTATGATGATGATTTCATCATTACTGGAACAAAGTTTTCCTCCACCCCCAACTCCAATCCCCCCCTTACATATGTCCCCACTATTAAGTCTTGAAACAATTCTCTGACAGTGGCTTATTGTGCGCCAGATATATGTGGCATCCCCCAAATGTACATTTGAATCTTAACTTTCAGGAGGGGGCCACCACACTTTGTTGAAATATCACAACTGATGATTCAGATTCCTGGGCAGAAGGTGATGAAAAGGAGGAAAGAAAAGACAGGGGAAATTGCGATATGGGCTTTGAATGAATGTTCTCCCCCATCAGAAGACACCAGCCTCTGTTATGCAGACTCACTGACAGTTGTAATCTGTTAGATATGCAACGGTTAGTAATGTCAGATAGTCAAAACTGCAAACTGTTACAAGACAGGAAAGGGTAGGCGTATTAGAGTGACTCAATAAAACATTCAGCAATCTGAGGCCTCGCTCGCTGCCCACTGACATGGCTTCTGGACCAGAACCTTTTAAAAAGCTGCTGCTGCCTCTTTCATTTATTTATTTTTTTGGGACAAGTGACTCTTTCCCTTCATTGAACTCTGAGAGCATTAAATCAAAACACAAAGCTTAAACAATATGTAGCAATGCAAAACTTAATGCAATCTTTTCAAAGCCTAATATGAAACAGGTTATATATAAGGCTTAATGCAGAACAGGTCTTTGGCTGTCAAGTCTAGTGACTGGGTTTTCTTTTCAAACCAAGCCGTGGAGGTTCCTAAAATCTGTTTAAAACACACATCATTTGTTACTGAGCATGTGGCTTTAGGTCTCCTAGGCTATATTTTTCCAATGGCCAAGAAATTGAAGGAGAATATTCCTGAGGAATATTAAAAAATCTTTTAAGAGGTGGAGAATCTTGTAAGTAGAGAAATGTACCTCAGTTTGGTGTGTTTGAAATGAATAAACGCAAAAATCTAGATCATGGTAATGAAGACACCTACTTTTAAAGCGTGTCCTCCAACATATCACATTTCAAGTGACTGTCAATTATGAAATATATGCTTTAAATAATTCAAACTATCTTTCTCCAAACTAAAGTCCAATTGATATGGGTGAAGAGAGGAATAGGATAGGAAGAGATCAGAGATGATCTAAAATCTACATATAAATAAATGTTCAGTGTTTAAAAACTGGAAATTTGGAAGTTGAACAAGATGATTGAGATTATTCATCCAATATAGAAAAACCCTTATGGATGTGGATCTCTGAGATAAAACTGATTTTATCTGGCGAAATAGATTTAGAACTAAAAAGGTCTCAGTGGTTAAGTGTGATGCTGACAGTTTACAGATGAGGAAAGAGAAGAGTTGAGGGATTTGAGGGATTTGTCTGATGTCACACGAGGTAGCTGAGCTACGTTCTGAACCCAGTCTGTTGACTTCAAATGTAGAAATCTTTATACTTTACCATCCTCAGATCAATGGTTCAAGTGAATTAGGCCTGCAATTTCTAAACTTTAGCAATATCTGATGGTTTTTGGAGAAAGATAGTATTTGTTTCTATAGCATCGGTCTCAAAAGTCTACAGATACACTACTGGGCAAATACCCTAAAGAGATAAAAGCCAGAAAGGAAGTCTCCATAAATTGTAAAATATTCATGGCAAAAAACTGGAAATAATATAGATGCTATTGACTGGGGAATAGCCAATCAAGTGCTGTATTATATACACATAATGGAATATTACTGTGCTGGAAGAAATGACAAATATGAGGAATTCAGCCAATCAAGTGCTGTATTATATACACATAATGGAATATTACTATGCTGGAAGAAATGACAAATATGAGGAATTCAGCTAAACACGGGGATGACTTGTCTGAAATGATACAAAATAAGGCGAATCGAGCAAACAATACACTGTCTACAATAATATCAATGAAAATAATACTAAAAGGAAGTGATGTCTGAGTAATCAAAATAAGCAAACTTGCTCTTGGAGGACGGATAATGAAAGAGACTTCCATCCTTCAAAGAATAATAGCAGTAGTGGTATAAGAACACGTATATAACGCTTTAAGGTTTGCATAGCACTTCAGAAAGAGCATCTCATTCGATCTTTACTACAAACTTGGTGGGTAGGTGCTATTATTAGCCTCATTTTATAAATGAAAAAAACAGAGGCAGGCGGAGCTCAAGTGACTTGCCAAGGGTAATAAAAGTAAGTGTCTAAAGCTGTATTTAAACACAGGTCATCCTGATTCCAGGTCCAGCACTCTATCCCCTGTGCCACCTACAGAAGGGGAGGTGGTGGAGGTAGAGGATTTATAGGCGCAGACCATAGAACATACGAAACAAATATGGTCTCTCAATTGTGGCAATTATTATTTTCTCTTTTTTGCAAGGGGTGGGGGTGGTGTTTGAACTGTCATGTGAAAACAAAAGGCATAGATAAAACATTTTTGAAAGGATAGAGATGTGCCTCAAGTAATCTTATATTCTATTATTAACTGATTATAGGCATCAACTCCAAACTTAGCTAAGTTTGTTTGAACCTATTTATATTTTGAAACCTTATGATTCCATTTTAAGGTTAAAAAGTATTATTTCTTCCCCTAATTCAGAGGCAACATTCTATGCAAAAGAGAATCTGCACCATTCCAGACATTTACTCTACAATATAAAAATTAATGCAAATTATCAAAGTGGAACTAGTTTCCTATAATGCCCCAATTTATTCTTCTCAAACAAAGATGTGGGTAGTGGTTCTGGGGAAGAAATAAGCATTTAAATTACAACTGTTCCAAAATCAAATCCCAAAGAACAAGATGTGCTTAACACTTATTTTTTTTAACAGAGATTCCTCCCACTCCTTGCTGTCCTTTTGAAAAGAGATGTACTTCAAAATAATGGGCATTTCATAACTTATTTCTTTATGTTGATATTTATGCTTTCCTCAAATAAAGTCTTGCTTTATTTCCTGGATATCTTTCATCAACCAAAAGAAATATCTTTTCCACACATCCTTTTTTTATTAGCCTTTGACATACTCTTAAAAATATATGTTCTTTACTCCTGGAAACTAACAACTAATTTTAGTGCTGATTCACTAATTGCATCAACCAAAGACTTATCTGGGGGTTACTTCTGAATTATGTCCTCAAGTCCTATATTTTCAGTTGTAACTACAGGAGAGTAACATTGACAATCATTATAGTAGCCTGAGGGACTGTCAGACACAACAGGGAGGGAGTGCTGTTTTAGAACAGGAAATACCCTTCTATTTTGGCTCTGTTCTCTCTTAGACTAATACAGTGTTTTGTACACATATAGTAGATTCTTTAAAAATGTTTATTGATTTGAATTTTAAATTGTGTTTGACATGAAAAAAAGCATGAGTTTTGTTGGGGCTTTTTAAAAACCCTATTGGTCTTTTGAAAATGTAAAGTCAGAAAAAGGAACATTCAGGGAGTGACCAGTCATGACTGGAGAAGGCCAATATCAAATGCATCTTGGCAGAGAGATGATGGATGCATTAGACTAGCACAGAATGAGGCAAATATTTTCTGACACAACCAAAGTATTGCTTGGTTTTGCTTAATTAAATGTAATTGCTGTGAAGCAGTGGGTAGTAACTACTAGTGGTTAATGACAGAGGAAGGAAGGAAGGAAGGAAGGAAGGAAGGAAGGAAGGAAGGAAGGAAGGAAGGAAGGAAGGAAGGAAGGAAGGAAGGAAGGAAGGAAGGAAGGAAAGAAAAAGAAAGAAAGAAAGAAAGAAAGAAAGAAAGAAAGAAAGAAAGAAAGAAAGAAAGAGAAAGAAAGAGGGAGGAAAGGAAGGAAGGAAGGAAGGAAGGGAGGGAGGGAGGGAGGGAGGAAGGAAGGAAAGAGGAAGGAAGAAGGAAGGAAGGAAACAGGAAGGAAGAAGATAGTATCAATAAAAAATTGTTTAAAATACACAGAAGAAAACAAAAAGAAATTCAGAAGGAGACAGAGCAATTTTGTGACAACTCTCTTAAATTTAGGTACACTTAAAAATAACTTTACTAAAAAGTTAAAGTTTCAAACACAATCTTCTTTTGTTGTTCTTGGATTATTGAAATATTTATGTTTGTTGAATTCATGATGAAAAAAGAAAAATGTTAAAAGAAAAGGAAAGCATTACCTGAAACTATGTGCAGTTCTCAACCACAGGTGTGCAAGAGAGGTTTCACTGAAGCCATTATCTAACCAATATCTGATTGCAAAATAAGTCCAAAAGTTTTAGGCATCAGTGGAGTTTTGCATGGCCAAATTACAATAGTTACATGACTCTCTATATGAGAGTAGATTTGATTATCTTTCCCAAAACGAAGGAAAAGTACAATATAACAATGGAAAATTCTGGCCATTTCTTTAAGAGCAGAGGAAAAAATATTATACATACATATATATGTGTGTGTATATACATTTATATATATATGTATATATATACATATATGAGTGGGGGGCAGAATTGGAGAGGTATGGTTATATTAGGGTATTGATTTAATCTTCACAACTTAAGAAAAATTTAGATCATACACTAATAGATCTAGAGATGGAAGGGACCTCAAAGGTGTTCTAGGACAGCTCCCTTATTTTAGAGATTAAGATGCATGATTATCAAAGAGGAAACTGGAAAAAAAAAAGTGCAATAAAGCAGGTCAGGTACAAAGAGATACAGGTTAGAGAGTTTCCTGTCACTGAAAAACAACTTAGTTTAAAAACAATGTTTGATTCATCTTATCAATATTCTCTTGATGATATTTTCTTTCTCCTGACTTCTGTTTGCTGTTAACTGTTTCCTTTAATACATTGTAGGTACTGATATAATAATCTATTACTAGTTCTCATTCTCTCTCTCTCTCTCTCTCTCTCTCTCTCTCTCTCTCTCTCTCTCTCTCTCTCTCTCTCTCTCTCTCTCTCGTAGAAGTCTCTAAGACAAGTCTGGACCAATTTCTCCATCCTGCCTCTGGCAGCAGACTGTAGCATTTCAGATCCTCCACCAAGTCCCGGCTGCTTCAAAGGAAAAACCCTACTTTCTTCAGTTAAGATCATAAGAAATATAGGGGGAGGGGGTCAGCGCTGTTTGGACATAATTACACTTCATCAAAAGAAGCTTTCTTCATCTTCCATGCGTGAAAAGTCTGCAAGCAGTTAAGTCTGTCTTTTTTTTAAATATAAAAATTGCTATTTGGGAAACCAGCCAAAACTCAGAAAGCCAATATAGTAAAACAGTGCACACCCTTTGTTTCTCTTTGAAGTTTCTTAAATAAATATGTTGAGGGTTTACAAAGTACACTATCACTTTGCCATAGTTTCTACTCAAATTGATCAGAGAAAACTTATGCAGAGTCTATATAATACAAAAGCACTATAAATGAAAACACTAGCCTGAATATGAGAAGTAAAATAAAAATTGTGTTGATTCCTTAAATACTAACTCCATTTCCTCTCTTTTAATAGAAAATAATATTTCATAGGACTCAAATGAGATTGAGAACACACAGGGAGTCCAGCATATTCTTTCGTGTGCTTATTGGAGAAAAGAAATACTGTAGTGTACTTTTAATGTGAGGCTGTGCTAGTGACTTAGTCAAGGAGATTTTAAACCTAATCATTCAATAGTAAGATAGAACAGCTCTTTTTTTAAATGAAGGTAATTTAAACATGATGCAGAAATAACACTTTTTGCTTTAATTCAGTGGAGAGATCCAGCTTCATTTTTTAAATGACCTTTCTGTGACAGTATCTCATTATCATGCATAATTGTTCTTTAAAAAAAAGTTTAAAAGTACAACTTCTTGGCCATGTTCCTAGAAAGTAAACTAAAACTACTCATCGGAAACAGCCCTTCTTGAATCTCCCTTATCAAGCTTTTACAATAGTAATAATATGACATCTGATCCAAACTTAAGAGCAGTCAGTTTGGACTTTGTTTAAAAACTGGAGCCTCTCATTTCCTATGACCCACTATTCTGTTCCAGCTACTCCAGAAGAGAATTTGCATTTTTAAAACTGAATTTGCAGCACCCTTATAAGAGGGCTTAAAATTGAAATATTTGGTTAAATAAACAAATAAATACATTAAGCCTAATAGAGAGATGATATATAGGATTGTCTCGGGAGAATCCTGTGAAAACTGAAGAGTTGGTTTCCTTAGAGACATCCTTTCCATCATTAACTCCAATTATGAAGCAACTGCAAAAAGGCTAAAAGGAAATTATTTTCTATTTACCATCTTTTAAAAGGCTTCCTACAATTTCAGTATAGATTTCAGATGAGAGGAAATCCTTAAATACCAAAGGGACATTCAGAGTCATGATCATTTATCAGGCTCACCAATTCCACAGTCATGCTGAAATAAAGCAAGTTGATGCATTAAAGGTTTACACTCAATGCAAATTTTTTTTTAAATCCTACTGCAAAGGTAAATGCCACTCACTGATAGAAGGAGCAAGGCAAGTCATAGAGCCTTAACTAAGATGGGGCAATTGGGGTTTTGCACTCAGGATGTCAAATTGAGAAAATCCTAAAAATACTTACAGTCCTAGAGCAACAATAGGGTGCTAAGGCACTTAGCAAGAAGAATCAGTTAAAAGCAGGAAGCTACCAGATGGCCTGCTTCCCACTGCCACCCCACATCCAAGATGACCTCCTTCCCATCTCTGACCTGCCTGCTTCACGCTCCTTCTCAATGGACTCCCGAGCTGTGGCTTCTCTGTGGCCCCAGGTTTCTACCCCTCCCCCTAATGGCTTCCAGGATCATGGCTTTAAAAGTCGATTTAAGGATTCATTTCATGCTCCTTATCCTGAGGTACAGTTTGTGCTGCCCCAGGTACAAAAATTGTTAGTTATGTCTCTGCCCGTGCATTCTTACTTAGAGAGTAAACAATGATTGTGCTATTTTGCTCTTTCCATAGAACAGGGATTCTTAACCTGGGAAATGCAAACTTATTTTTTAAAAATGTTTTGATAACTGTATTTCAGTATCATTGATTTCCTTATGCATTTTGCTTTATTCGTTTAAAAGCATTATTGTGAGAAGTCCATAGGCTTCACCAGATTACCAAAGGAGTTCATGACAGAAAAAAGGTTAACACCCTGGTTACAGAGTCATACTCCAACTCCAGCTCTCCACCTATGATGCTATGACACAATAAATGAAGAATATAATGACAAATTGTCATAACTTAAGAGCAATTGGGCTGCCATCAAGAAACTAAAAATATGTATTTCTCTTCCCCCTTTGCCACTCAATGAACTCCGTTATCTGACTCCCTGTAACCCAGAACTTGAACCTATGAAAACTTCCTTCCCCTGTACCTCACCCTCATGTGCACAACAAATTCAGTAACAAGTTCCTGGGAAATTTTTTTTAATTTTCAAACTTATGAAACAAATCCAAAAGATTAAAGGAGTCAAAAAGATAATAAATGTTACCTGGACTGGGTCTTCAAATAAAACAATTGGGAAAAGAAGGCTGTTGCTTTATTTATCAAAAAAGTTTATATGTATTTTGTTTCAAGATTTGAGCATTTTGACTCTACCACCACTACCATCATTATCATCACTGTCATCATCATCATCACCATCATCATCATCATCACCACCACCATCATGACCATCATCATCATGACCATAGCTTATTTTATATGGTGCTTCAAGGTTTGCAAAGTGCTCTACCATATATTATCTTTTTTAAAAGGCTCACCTCTCCCACTCCGGCCCACAAATCTCAGGTCATTGAATCTTGCTACTTGGTTTTTCATGACAGCAGATGCATTTCGGAGCTCAGCAGAATAGTTTTCATCATTACCAGCCATGACGGTGACCACAGTCCCATCTGGTACTTCTCCTAGAGCCACCACCTACGAAAATTAGGAAGTGACAATAACAAAAGTAGTACATTAGGCAAGGTCTAAAATGTGAGTCATTCTTCTTAACTGTAGGTTTTATCGAGAGCCTGTCACTGCTGTGGCACAGTTGTGGCCAACTGTAATGAAGCCTGGTACACCTAAGCAAAGATGCCACTTCAAATAAACCCAGATTTCAGGGTTCACCCATTTCAAAGTCGTACTAAAAGAAAGTTTCCTTCGTTTCTCTGCAGAATTCTTCAAAGAGGGCATGTATATTTTATTAAATCGCCATGCCCAAATCATCCTTAGAAAACATGCCACAGTAGGAAAGCTAGTACCCACATAAACAGGTTGCATGCCACTGGCTCTCTGCAATCCACAGAGGTCCATTTCAGCTACTTATTTTGTGTTGCTTCCTCTTCTTCACATACAGTCAAAAAAGCAAAATCTTAGCAAGTATCCATGATAAGCACTACATTTTGCCTGGGGCAAGGAAGTGTAAGACACAGTTTCTGCCCACAAGAAGCTAACAAGTCAAGTTGAAGAGATAAAATGCAGAAACATTAAAAAGTAGCTAATAACATAAGGCAATAAGTGATACATGTAGGCAACTAGGTGGAACGTTAGATAGAGCCTTGGACCTTGAGTCAGGAAGGCCTGAGTTCAAATCCAGCCTCAGACACTAACTAGCTGTGTGACCCTAGGAAAATAATTTCAACCCTGTTTGCCTCGGTTTCCTCATCTGTAAAGTGGGGATAATATTAGCACCTACTTCTCAAGCTTGTTGTGAGGACCAAATGAGATCACAATAATCAAAAAGCACTTAGTACAATGCCTGGCACACAGTATGCACTATGTAAGTTTTAACTATTATTACTACTAACAAATATTATTATAAATAGCAAGAGAGTGGTATAGACAGTAAATGTACTTCCAACAGCATTACCATCTGCCTGTTCTCTTGGGGTGATTTTTGAGGGCTCTTTGTTCTTCAGCTTCCATAATTTGTGGCTAGTCACCCACGTTTGTAAACTCAGTATAATCTATGACTCCTCTCTTTTCCTCATCTTCTACATCCAGACAGTCACCAAATCCTGTTAATTTTCCCTCCATAGCATCTCTCATCTCTGTCCTCCCAGTCCCTCACCTTCTATCCTCACTGCCTAATTCAGGCCCATCACCATCATGCCTAGCTCATCCCAATGGTCTCTTAACTAGTGCATATCTACAGTCTTTCCACTCTCTAATCCATTTTACGTACCAGTGCTAGATCAATCTTCCTAATTCACAGCTCTGAGCGCATGACTCACCAATATGAAAACAGTAAATGACTCCCGCTAGCCCACTGAATAAAGACCAAACTTGGTCTTGAATTCAAGGATCTGGCTCCAACCAACCTATCCCCATCCTTACCTCACATTACAATTCATGTTCTCTCCATACTACCTAAATAAGACTGCTCATCACGCTTCAAATATCCAATATTATCTAGCCTCCCACCTTGCCTTCGCTCATGGTACTCTCTATGCTAAGGATGCCTTTTCCCTTCCCCCAATCCTAACCATCCTTAAAGGCCCAACTCAGTTTCTGCCTCCTCCATGAAGCTTTTCCCGATTTGCTCAGTGAAAGGGGATCTCTTCTTTCAATGAATCCTCATAATACTTTGTATATGCCTCTTTTGGATACTTCTTACATTCTATTTTGTATTATCCTTATTCCTAGAGACCTTATCTCTCCTATTAAATTCCTACACTTTGAAGGTAGGAATTAGGTCTTATTTATCTTTTTGTCTTCCTAAGTCCCTAATAAACTAACTTGCATATAGTATATTAAGAAACGATTACTGAATGAATGCTGAAGAATGTTAATAAGTCCAAATTCATGGATTCCATATGGGATCAGTTAGCTTTGCTCTGTTCTTTGGCTATAGATTATATTCTTAATCCTAACTTTACAGATATGAGTCCTTTGTCAAATGAGGGACAGAGTGGATGGATTAGTGCTTATCTTCTAGACCAGGGATTCCTTCATGGATCCCCTATCCATGGACAGATTTTGGAGGTTTAATTTTTTAATATTTTGATAACTTTATTTCAACATAATTGATTTCCATCATAATTTTACATATTTTATTTTGTACATTTAAAAACATTATTCTGAGAAGGGGTCCTTATGCTTCAAAAAACTGCCAAAGGGGTCTATGACACAAAAAGGTTAAGAACCTCTGCTTTAGACAGAATCAAAAGTATCTTTATCATGTGCACATTTTTTAAAGACTATATAATCCATTGCCAAGCTCTATTACTTGGCAATATCAAAACTCCATCTATTTCTGTGAACTTTTTCCTCAAAGTTCTTGTCCAGACTCTGTTAACACATTCATATTATTTCAATCTTTTCTTCAGAGGGCTTCCAGACTGTCTCACTGAAATCATCAAATATTCTTCTGCTAGATTATACACCAACATGTGCCATCTGTGGCATGAGTGCCTTGTTTGATAATTTACTCATGTAAATTGATTATTAATCTATTCATATCTATCCACTGGCTCCCCATGGCCCAGAATAGACCCTAATCTAGAGGATTTAAGGCTCTAAAACATTCACCATCTGTGGCTTCTTCCTTTTACCTGCACCCTTCCCACTAGCCAGCAAAACCTATCTTGCTTACTAATTCCTAAACCATTTTGCTCTCTTCTCATTCATACAAACTACTTATCATACTTGGAAGACCTTACTCTCTCTTTTCAAGTATTTTACAATTCAAGTTATGATCCATATCCTCTTAAAACCTCCCTTCTTTAAGCTATAACCTTAAAATAAACCACTGACTTCAAATTATCGTCACTTCAATGTGCATAAATTAATGATTTCCATTGCCCTCTGAAGACCACTCAATTCGATTCAACAAATACTTAATTAATCAATAAGCATGCATTTCAAGGGGGGGGGGTATGGAACAATCAGGGTTAAGTGATTTGACCAGGGTCACACAGCTATTAAGTGTTTGAGGCCAAATTTGAACTCAGATCCTCCCAACTCAAAGACTGGTGCTCCATCCACTGCACCACCTTGTTGCCCCTCAACAAGCCTCTGTTGAGCACCTTCTTTGGGCCAGGCACCCTACTAGGTGATAGGGAATACAAAGACAAAAATGAAACAGACTTTTCCCTCAAAAAGCTTTCATTCTATTGGCGGAAATAAGAAGCACACAGAAGAGTAAATATAGGCTATATACAAAGGGAAAAAAACATAATTTCAGTGGGAAAAGTATTCTCAGCTAGGACAAACTAGAAAAGACCTCCACAGGAGGTGCTGGAACTGAATTTTAAAGGAAGCTACGGCTAATAATAGGCAGAGGTGAAGAGGGAGTGTACTCAAGCTCGAGACCCAGTCTATGCAAAGGCACAAAGATAAGAGATTCAATGTTGTATGTGAGACGAGCAAATAGGTGAGTTTGGCTAAAATGTAGAGTATATGAAGGGCAGTAATGTATAATAACTCAGAAAAAGTAGGCAACCAGAGAAGACTGTATTTTAACCTAGATACGATAGAGGTAATTAAATAGCTAAAATACATAGCTTTGGGAGCAGGAAAGGGATTTCTATGTTTTAAACCCAAGTTTTAGGAACACTGACAGCGTCTGTGTGCAAAACGGAATGTAATACTTGAAACAGGGAGACCAATAAGAAAGCTACTGCAATAGTCCATGCACAAGGTTATGAGACCCTGAACTAAGATGGGGGTCAGGGATGGGGGGCTCATATAAACAGAAAGAAGAGGACAAGCGGAAGAGATGTTGTGCAAGCAGAATTAACAGAGCTGATTAGAAATGTGGGGTAGGAAGAATGAGGAGTTAGGGATGACTCTAAGGTTTTGAACCTTGGTGACTAGAAGGATGACTAGATTAAGACATTCTGAGGCAGATGCCTACGCAGTTGGAAATGTACAAAAGTGGCATGTGTTTAGAACTCGGGAGAGAAATTAAGGATGGATATGAGAGTCATTTCATGGAAATGCTCATCGAATCCACGGGAGTCAACTACTTTACCAAGAGATTAGTGATTTATTAAGCACCTATTAGGGACAAGATAATTTATTAAGCCGTAGGGATACAAAGACAGAGATATGAAATAGATCCTACACTCAAGCATCTAATTGGGGAGGAAGAAGGTTAGATTAAAAAAAACCGAATCAGGGGCAGCTAGGTGGTGCAGTGAGTATAGCGCTGGCCCTGGAGTCAAGAAGACCTGAGTTCAAATCCAGCTACAGACACTTGACATACTTACTAGCTACGTGGCCTTGGGCAAGTCACTTAACCCCAATTGCCCTGCCTTCCCCCCTCCAAAAAAAAAGAAAAGAAAAACTATGACACAAGGTAGAAGGAAAAGCACACTGTATTTGGAATTGGAGAACCTGGAATTGAATCTCTGCTATTTACCATATCACCATCAGCCAGAGGTTACTTAACCTCTCTAGAACTCAATGTCTTTGCCTGTAAAATGGGGGTGGAGCAGAAAAGTCTCTAATCTCCCTTCCAGTTCTTAATTTTATGATCCTATGAGATATTAATAGCTGATGATATTGCATAGTTTATGTGTGAGCAGGAAGTATTAGGAAAGGTTTCGTGAAAGACATAAGACTGCGTAAGCTGTGTCTTGAAAGAAGGTTGGGACTTTGAAGGTGATAAGGACTGAAGGGAAAGTGTTAAGAAGAGAGGCATTTCAGGCATTGGAAGACCAAGACTGGGAGATGAAAGGCACAGGAGGGAAATGCTGTCCAAGTCCCGGAACAATCTCTTTTCTATAGCAAATGGCCACAACCAATGACTACTTTTGGAGTGCTGCCAAGAATTATATAGTAAGGCACCAGAACCAGCTATGTCCTTCCTTTTTCTGGAAGGCCTTCCTTGGAAGGTCACTGATGACATCTTATTCTTTAAACTGGAAAGCATAGATTCATGAAGACTTTCCTTACATGCATTCTGTGTGTGTCTTCTCATATAGGAACATAAATTATGTCTGTGTTTGTGTGACTTTATGCTCCACTAAACAGTCTATTTCTTGATGGCAAATCCTCTTCCAAAAACACACGCACTTTTCCGGTGCCAAATAAGGCTTGATATTCTCCTTAGACACTCAACAAACTTTTGGCACTGCTGCTCCCATCAAGGATGCTGGGGGTGACAGCAGCTGGCACCATCCTTTTCCTAATTCACATATACAATGCCAAACTTCTCAATATCTTGCAATGTCCAAAGAAGAGCTGAGTACATTTTTTAGTTTTCATTTGAATGTTTGGCCTCCTGCAGATACTGCTTGGGATGGGGGTGTTAACTTAATACTATTCTGTGGTTTTCTTGGTTAGATGGACAGGGATAAGGGCTTGATCTGTGATTTCATTGATCTGGAGAACTCCCAGATGAGGAAATGCCCTCTTGAAAGCCAAGTCAGTACCTACCTTCTCTGTAAACTCGTTGTCTTAGAGAACTGAGAACCTAAGTGACTTGTCAGATGTCACACAGCAACTTTTGCCTGTGCCATAGGTAAGACTTGAACCTGAGTCTTCCTAAATTCGTGGATGGCTCTCTGTCCACTAAAGTCCATTGCCTCTCTCTTTCTTTGTCATAGAGATAGAAACTGTATTTGTAACTAATAAAACCATTGTTAAAGGAAAAGAAAAGGTGTAAAGAGTGTATAGTATTAAGGATCAAAACCCTGGAATTTTAATTCCAGCTCTGCCACTGATTTGTTATGAGACCTCAGGCAAGTCACTTGATCTTAGGGGCCTCAGTTTTCCAACCTATAAAATGGGAATAATAAAATATTCCCTCCATCTATTAGGGATTAATAAAATAAAATAACATCTGTAAAATGTTTTGGCTCCTTAGAAGAAAGATGTTATATAAATACAGAGAGGATAATTATGACATTGCACTCTGGGTAAGACTTGGAGGGCTAATGTTGTATTCTAACCAAAGTCCAATTTGCACTAAATATAGCCTCTTGGTATAACCATCCCTTGGGGCTTCAACTTGGTATGTTATTCTTTGCTTTATATCCTGGGATAGTCTATAGTGTTGCTGAGAGGTATGGAATGGCTGCTGGGTTTCACCCCAGACCTGGCTGCATTTCAGAGGGAAGTAAAGTAATTTCCCCAAATATAAGGTTTTTCAAGAACTCTAAGACATTATTATTATACTGCATATTTTTAACATAATGGATTTTTTTAGTTAGAACAGGAAAATTGATTCAATATGGGAATATATACAAGTAAGGTTTCCTTAACAGTAATATACATAAATTCATTTTGCTTTGCCTAAGCATTATAATAATGACCACATTAATCATTGGTAAGATTTACATCATTTTATACAAAACAATAATATAATTACAAATTTTAAGTCTTCTCTAACTTAAACATATCTAAAATGGGCAACTTTGCCAGAAAACTGCCAACCAATAAGATTTACTGCAGACTTTTCCCTATATGGCTAAAATTTAGATTGATGGTCAAATATAACGTTTATTCTAGTATTGTTGTATCAGATGAAGAGACTACCTAATTATTTCCTCAAGATTTTTAAAAGAATATTTGAGTTTATATGTCATAAAGCTTTAATGTATATATAAGTATATATAGGAGAGTCTAAACAAACTTCCCCCATTGACACCCTCAACTATTTGAGAGTAATTCATCAAAAAGAAAGCCAAAAAAAAATCAAGTCTATTAAGCATTTCAACAGTACCCACTATAAGCCGTCAAAATGTATTCTGATGGATAGATTGAAGCATCTGTTTTATCCGTTAGAAGCAAATATGGATCCTGAGCTCATCCTGAAAATCTATCAGTCAATCAGTTATTGAGAAGTAGTATCTAAAAATACTACTATGGGACAAAGGGTAGTTTGAAATCAAAACTTTTATGATGAATAATCAAATCCACCATGATATTCTGTCCTGGGAACTCTAAGGAAGACTAACCTTTGTCCTTAGCTCACCTCAAGGTAACAAGGTACTGAGATCAGATGATAAATAGCCTGATTACACTAAGGAAAAAGACAGCTGCCCTCCTTACACCAGTCTGAAATTCAGCATGCAATTCTGTGAATGAAACTATAAATTCCTTCACATGAAGAAGAAGCAATGAATGAGGTAATAGTCCAGGCCCTTACATTTTTTTGTACGTGGCTATTCATTCAGGTTCATATGGTCTTAGTAAATGAAAATAAAAATTGTCCATGACATTTTCATGGTCAGATTGCTGCTTTTATCTAATCAATTACTCTTCCTAGTCCACATCATTTGGCACAGTGTGCTGGTAACAATGCTGAAATGCAGTTCTTAACAATACAGAAACTGACTGAGGCCTATTAACTGTAGTCTGTGTAGCTCAAAACATGAATCATTAGTACCGAAAAGAAATATTCCAATGAAATCAAGGGCTTCATTTGTATAGCAATGATTTCAAAATAATTTAAAGCAAAATACCCAAACGCTTTCATAAATGTTCCAGCTACTTTCAAAGTTCAAGCCTAGAATTTAGGGACAGCCAACTGAATTCCAGAAACAAAAGTAAAACAAATATGATGTGCCACTTTATAACTTTTAAAATGCATTTCACTGAGTAGAATAATTTTATGGAAAAGATTTTGATTCAAGCTGGCAATGTGTGTGCCAGGCATCAACTCAAATGAAAATATCTAAAGATTGGCAATCTGGGATTTTAAAAGGGTTATCTTGGTAGTAAGTCCAAGTTGGGGGGGGGCGGAACTATGCAAAGTATCTACAGTAGCTATTTTACAAATATTCTGCTTCCGATCATTTAAAAATATTTATTTTCCTAGCCATCCAAAGGTATATTTATTCTGCTTAACTTACCAATAAGGTACTTTTATTTATCCAAATTTAAAATATTAACTCACAAAAAGTAACTCAAACATATTGCATTCAAAGGCAAAAAATAAAAAGGTTTCTTCTGTGGCTCTATGACTTGAAATTTACTATAAATTTACATAACTTTTACATAACAATTCACATCTGTTTTAATAAACTACATTTCTGGTTTAGGTGCATGAGATTTGAAGGGCCTGAATACGTAGGAATGTAAATGTTCAGGAAAAATACAACAGAACAGCTTCAGGTATAGTTTTTTAAGATTAAAAAAAGAATGTCCAGTCATGTTGAAAAATGATTTTGAAATGGAAATGCTCAGTCATTTTGAAACCCTCTTTTTGAGAAATACTGAAAGGCATCATCTAAAATGTCAAATTAACTATGTGTGATATGTCATATCTAAAAGTGTCTTTGTTACTTTGAGTTTTCTGGAAAAGCATTTTAATGAGACCACTAAAAAATATAATCCAATATACTCTAATACAAAGCAACAAAATACATTTGTACTACTTTGTATATAAAAAAATACATCTGGAATTAGAGTTTCTACACTGTACTTCAGCTTGAAGCTATCTAGAAAAGCTGAGCAATGAATTCTGAAAACTGGACTTTACAATAGATACGTGGACAGACTACAGTGTTGTGTCTGGCATATAATTTAAAGCGTTTGCTCTCCATTATTTCTGCATAGCATTAACTAATGGGTTGAATTTGGAAGTTGCTTTTTCGTTACTAGTATCATAGAGGATAACAAAGGGCCCTGAACTAGTAAGTCATACTATTTTAAGCTTTCAATAAGATGGCCCAGAAAGAAAAGTTAAAAATATTTATTTCCATTTCCTTGACACCTGGGCTGACTGAACATTTCAAAACTGCAAAGTTTGGTTAAAAAAAAAAAAAAGACCCCTTCCCATATGTTGATAAATAACATTTGTTTTCTTTGCCTACTAGTCTTATTTTTTTCCATTATATATTTCTAATCCATTTAAATTTTGAAAATATAATGATTGTCCACAAAAGTCTTTCCTTAGTTCATATGCCTGATAAGATTTATTGCAAATGTCACTTGGTAAGTGACATCCCAGCTTAATATACAAAGGGAGCCAGAGTTCATAGCAGTTTCATACAAGTAAATTCTTTGATTAAAAAACCCTGAATAATCTACCCATCTTTTGTGAGCATTAAAAAACAACAATCTGCTGTACAGGGATATAAGAATTTCATATTCCCTTCCAAATACTACTACCAAATTGCTGTCTCCAAGGAAGTTGCCTCATTTTAGGCCTCCAAATTTGTCTGGATGTGTTTACTCCCTCATCACAGGTAACTTCTGCCATACTGAAAAAGCATACTGCGATGTCTCTTGCAATAAATTTACCTCTTCTCTGAATTACTAGGAAAATAGTTTGTATCTGTACAACATTCAGATGGAAACCGAAAATTTTTGGCAAAATTCTGGATCCTTTCCAAATACGTGGATGTTTGAGGCCAAACATGCACATTTTAAGCAGAATTGTTGTTTACATTCAGATGTTTGCCATCCTATAAATGCATAGGAAGCAAGATGTGAAGAGAAGGGATAAGATTTTTTTTAGATTAATTCAATTTAGTATTGTTACTGTGTTGTCTGTAAATTCAACTGACTATTCAAGAGTATCCTGTCCCCTTAAAAAACAAAAACAAACAAACAAAAACCCTAGTTCGTAATTAACTATATCACTGGACAACAAGTATGATTAACAGCACAGAGTAAGATGTAATTATGATAAATAAATGAAGTGTTGGGGGAGGGAAGTCACCACATTCAGTGAAAAAACAGTGTCGAAGTGAAATATTTTGTTTAGCACCTGTGGTGTTCTACTTCTGAGGTGTTCAAACACTTATCTCTTAAATTATGTGATTTCTGTTAGAAAAAATAGCACTTTCTATCCAAAGCATGTATGTGTGTGTGTATATATATATATACACACACATACATGTAGAACATTATGTCAGCATTAAGTTGCATAAGTAATAGCTTGAGACTAATTTACTCTCCCTGATCTTTCATTTAGTTTATCAAATTCTTTATAGAATTTCAAATATCGGACAAATCTGGTCAAGCATCCAGATGTTTCTAAATGTGCAGATTTCTGGCATCAGAGAGCATACGTAGCCTAATCACTGGACTTTCAAAGTTTTACTTCAGATGCTTGGTGCTGCATAGACACCGCATACCCATCTTTTTATTTTATATTTCTAATAAATTTAAAATTTCAACTCTTTAACATGTTACCTTCAAGTCTAATGAGAATTCTGGGCCTTGGGTAAAATAAGTCTTTTAAATCACCTTTTGAGTTAGCAGATTAAATACCTATTGTTCACAAATATTCTAAGATTTCCATTTTTCAGGACATAAAATGCTAATCATTAAAAATTAGTAATTAATAAGGGAAGATGGCAAAGACTAAAAAAAAAAAATTCGTTAGCCCGTGGCAAAGTGAAACTTGCCCCAAAGTGTAGCATCCTTTTCCCATACTACTCATTCCGATTTCTGTACTGATATTAACAATATAAAAAATCCATCTAGATAACCAGTGCTTTTAATTGACCTGGAATTTTCTTTCTACTTCCACCCACACACTGCATCTCAATTGTTGATGGGGGAAAAGTGATCAAGGACTAGTAGCTGCGATTGGCCTGTGGGAGTTTTGGCACCAGCCCCAATACAGGAATAACTGGCATAACCTCCTTTTTTCATTCCCGGAACTTTCCTTACTTACCCTGATCTCTATTGACAGTACCAACCCAAGGGACCCCAAGTCCAATCCACACAAGTTCTGCTAATGAGGGGTGGTGAAGATTAGTATAGCCTTTGGGGGAAAAAATGCCTGGTCTAGCTCACGTTTTGGTTTTGCAACTCAAAAATCTAGGCCCCAGGGGTGATAACATTTGTTTTCTCTTTCAGGATCTCCTCTTTATCTTGAACAAGTCCCCAGTTTATCCCACTGCCTGGGAAGGTGCTTCATTCCTGCCTCCACGGTGTTTGGGCAGCCCCTGCTTCTCCTGGAGCCTTCATCTGGGCTGCTTTTCTCCGTGTTGCAACAGGCTCGGGACCACACACTCCTCAACCTGACAGGGTGCTTTTTCCCAAACCCAAACTCACCCCTAGAATTGATATTCTAACCCAGATAACGGTATTTGCCTGAACTACCAGGACAGACGGGGAAAGAGAGAGAGAAAAAAACAGATTGGTAAAGTAGGAAACTCGGGCTTCTCCCGCTGTTGCCGGGTCCAATTCTCCTATCTCTCCAAGCTCCTACCTCTTCCCGCAAAAAGGTGAGGGGGTGCTAACCCACCAGCTTAGCTCCTACGGCTTGTTGAAATTAGAGCGTGATGTAAAGAGAAAATAGGAATGGAAATAAAGGGGGCAAAGTTGTGGGGTTTTTTTTTTTAAGGCTAAACCAAGTTTTGTTCCAAACTTATAAAGTTCGAAGTAGAATTTTCAAGTGATTACTGCTCCCCCCCCCCCCGGCCATCTCTAGAAAGGAGAAAGAAGAAAATTGGCAGGGGGGTGTTCAGTACTTGAGGATCTCTGCTCACTCCAGGGGCACCTCCTGGGGTAGAGAAATGGGACTCATTCGGGACCAACGCGGGCGGAGCTCCGGGCACACATATAGCCCCTTTGGGGGCCAGATCCCCGCCCGCCCAGATCACTCTCGGCCCTGGAGCACCTTAGAAAACCCCCCTCCCTCGCTCTTCTACTTTCCCCTTGAACCCCACCCGAAGCCAGGAGTTTTTCTGGACAACTGCAGGCAGCCTCCAAAAGCCGCCCCGCCTATCTCTTGCCTGCCTCGGGAACTGAGCAAAGCCCGTCGCGGGGCTGGAAAGCCGGCACCCTTAGTTTCCAGTACCCTCCCGCAGACTTGACCTCCAGCACTTCCCTGCCCCGGAGTCCTGCCGACCACCTAATCCAATGCCAGCTTCTCTAAACCTCCCCGGGTAATAATGGGTTTGAGTGCTCCCGGGCAGAGTCGCTGGGGGTCCACAGAGAACCCAGACCCGGGAATGATCTCCCCTGGAGACCCCCTGGCATGAGAGATGGCACGGAGAGGAGGAGGCGAAAGAGAGAGAGAGAGAGAACACGCTAAGTGGCTCGGGCTCCTAGTTTTTCCTTAAATCAAATAAGAGACACTATGAAAATTGTGCCGGGGGGAGGGAGGGGACAAATAGAGCGTGTGCCCCTCGCCGCCACTGCGTGTGAACCCAGCTGCAAGTCTGGGCGAGGGAGGGGAAGCAGTAGGAACTGAGAACTGGAGGAGTGGGTTGGAGGCAAGGAGGTTATGAACGCAACCGTGGACAGGACACTGGTTCCGGCGTGTTTTGAAGGTTAAGGTGAACGAGGGAAGGCTGACTGTGTCGGGGTTCATTGCGTCTAGGTGATTAGAAGAAAGTTACCAGGGGCTGACTAAGGAGTAGGACTGAAGCAAAGGCAGAGAAGCAGTGAGAAGGACCACCGCTGGAGAATGAGGGGTGAGGGGGTAAAGTGGTAAAGAGAAAGGTTGGAGGGGGGAGAGGTCAAAGAAGGAAAGTGGGACAGAAGGTAAGGGGGGAGGGAGGGAGACTAGATTTGGAAAGGTGGCTCAGGGTCTAAAGAGGTGCACTAAGCTACCCTGGCGGTGGAGAGGGGAAAGTGGCGCTGGGATGAAGGGAGAAGCGATTAAAAAGGTGCATCATTCGGAGGTTAGGGGAGA
>CM053627.1:190426052-190449261 GCA_028646595.1 Phalanger gymnotis
GGAGGTGCTGATCAGTTCGGATTGGCGGGGTGGGGAGAAGAGGACGAGCAGTTCTTTTCCGGAGTCTTTGGAAAAACCGAGGGTGGCAGCCGAGAAGGGGCGCGTGGGTGTGTGTGGCGGCTGGGGGAGCTTGTGGTTGGAGCGGGTTTAAATGGGGTCCCCTCGGACGCCTGGGTTCCTGGGTCTCCCTTGAGCCCCCCTTTCCCAAAGTCCAGTTCAGCGGACGGCTTCTTGTTCAGCAGCGCCCAGCTGGAAACAGCATAGCCCCGGGACTGCCTGCTGCCGCTGCTGCGGCCGCTGCTCTTCCCACAGCTGCCCAGCTGCAGCCTTCTCCTCCGCCTCCGCCTCCTCCTCCTCTTCCTTCGCCTCCTCCTCCTGTTGCCGCTGCCGCAGATGCTCCCCCCTTGTGTTCTAGCTCACTCAGATTACGGCGGCTGCTGCCGCCGCCGCGGCCGATGCTACCCTCCGCAGCCTCAAGGCTCCACTCTTTCTCTCCTTCTTCCCCCTCCTCTTCTCTCTCGCTCACCACCACCTCCTTGCAACTACTTCTGCTTCTAAGTTCCTTCTGATTTTCAAGGTGCCAGGAGGTAAGTTGAGTCGCAGCCGATCTCTAGTCCTAACTTTGCATTGTTGCTGTACTGCTGCTGTCCACCAGCGGGGAAGAAACACGAAGGAGGACAAGAACGTCTGTCTGTGCCGCAGGTTCGGGATACCGAACCGGTTTGGGTGTCGGTAGATGTGAGAATGGCTCCTAGAGTATAGAGGGGTTTTCACCTCTACTTGTCCTCTTCCTTTCCCTTTTCCTGTCTCCCCTAAAAGACTGGGGAGCACTTTCCTGACCAAATGTGTTTAGGAAGCCCAAGAGGTACTGGCTTGATCCGATAGCAGGAAACTTTTTCGTTTTTCTCAAAGCGTCTCTGCTGACTTCTTAGTCTGTCTCTCGTTCTTCATCCCCGCCACCCTACCCCACCCCCACCACGGCCAAAAAGGCTCGAGGGAGGAAAAAAAAGTTCTTATTTATTTGTTTTTAAAGCGGAAAAGGAAGGGGAGATTGAAATATTGGTCAAAAGAATAATTAAAAGAGAAAAAAAAGCGTGACTGATGAGAGAGGATAAGAAATAAACTTTTTTTTTCTTACACACTCAACCTTGTGACTGCCAAAGAAGAAGGAAGGATTAAAAACAGTTGGAAAACTGTCAGCTTGGTGGTTAAAATAGGTTGCAAAAAAAATTTGGGGGGAGGGTGCAAACAGGCAGGTCCCGGAGCGTTTCAGCCCCTTAAATCTCTGCTGAGTCTAAAAATGAATAGATTGAAAATCCCCCCAATAATTTTCTCACCCCCCCCAAGTTCAATGGGTGTAATTTATTTATTTATTTGTAAATCAGAGTTTAAGGGGGAGCTACTTTGGGTCCCAAAAAAATGTGGTCGAAGGATGAAGGAGCGAGAAAAAATGCCTCAGTTTTTGTCCTAAAATGTGGTTTTTGGAGGCTGGGATTTCTAATGATTAGGTTTTTGTGGTTTATATAGACAGGACTCTCTGGCTAAGGCGATCATTATGCTGATGAGAGTCAGAAGCACGTGGGTGTCTCCAGCCAGCCCTCATACTCTGTAGCCTTCAAAATAAATACAGCAATGTGCTTCGCCCACAGAAGGGGGGGGGGAATGGGGAGGGAGAGAGAATTTTTTGGAATCAATTTCATCCACAGGAAAGGCGGGGGGGTGAGGGAGAAGGACCGTTTTCTCCTTTTGCTGGTTACTGCCGCTCTCCCGGCTTTTCATGAACATTTTTTTCCCCTAAGAACTTGAAGATCTTGTTTTTCACAAAATGAAAATTATGAGTTGCCAGAGGAGTTTCAGAGACTCCAAGTAAGGATCCGACACAATCTACATTTCCTTAAGTGAATGAAAATTCTACAGCATTCCTTAGACTTTCAGGATAAAGTGTAATTGTTTTCTCAAAAAATAAAAAAAAAACTTGCTTAAAATAATTTACATATCCAATAGTAATTTTTAAAATGTGTAAACACCTCCCCCATATTGATAACAACCTATGAAAATCTTTCCTGGTAATTTCTAAGGCTTCTCTCCAATTTACTGCTCCAGTTAAAAGGTTGGATTGTACTTAAGCTAGAGGGGTCCGTGTTGGGAAGGTATTGGGGGCGGGGGAATGCAGAAAGTGTATGTGAGGGGCATTGGGCTCTTGGTGGTGTTGACTTTGAAACTGGTTTCAAGCCCGAGATAAACTCCGAGTCTATTTTTAAAGCGACGCGGAAACAAGAATCGCCCCCAGTCCAGGAAGATTAAAAGAGAGCCCAAGAAAGAAGAGAGAGAGAGAGAGAGAGAGAGAGAGAGAGAGAGAGAGAGAGAGAGAGAGAGAGAGAGAGAGAGTTTGTGTGTGTGTACATGAAAATCAGAGAAATGCTCTTCCTGGGACCCAGATTGCACAGACCAAATATATAGATCCTCCTCTTTGGGAATTCTTTTCTCTTCCTTCCTTATCTATGCGTGCTTTCTCTTTTCCTTTTTCCATTTTCCTTTTACTGTTTTTACTAATTTACTCTTTGCATCCGCCTCTCGACCCCAAACTTTACACTCAGATACAGATGCAAGCCCAAACTTCCTTCCCTCTCCCCTCCCTTTTTCTTTCTCTGCCTTCCTAAGGTTGCTACTGCAGCTGACAAGTTCTCCAAAGAGGAGAAACATACAAACGCAGCAACTCTCGGAAACAACCCCCTTTCTCCCATTGCGTCCCCCGCTCCCCACCCCCACCCCTATCCCCATCCGTAAGTCCCTCCTCCTCCCCCAACATGGGACCGGTTACCCAAGCCTTGGCGGGCGCAGGTTTGTGGGATTATCAGAGTCGAGTTTATTGTGCATCGAATTGTTTGTACGTCGGTATGTAAGGTTTTTGCTTTGTTTTTTTTTTTTGTTTTTTAATGATATTTTTGATCACAGAGGAGAGCTCTAATTCTGGGCACTTCACTGTTTGCAAACACCGCGGTCAATTTTCCCCTTGCCTGAGGCAGCCGTCCTGGAAGAGGAAATTCTATTTTCTTTTTCAAAAACCAAAAGATACTTCTCAGTTTTTCACTGTCCCTTTCCCCTTCCCCCCTCTTTTTTGTGGGGGGAACGACACCATTCCCTACATTGGCAGAGATTTCTTGGTATCAATCAAAATGAAATTGCTCCGGGGATGCAAAATGCAAAGAGGGGAGGCGTTGCAGGAAGTGAAATTATTCC
The DNA here is from genome assembly GCA_028646595.1 of Phalanger gymnotis. Lineage (NCBI taxonomy): Eukaryota > Metazoa > Chordata > Mammalia > Diprotodontia > Phalangeridae > Phalanger > Phalanger gymnotis. The sequence goes on from CM053627.1 coordinate 190,429,293, forward strand.
TCTGGTTTAAGGGAAATAGGAAGCTTAATAACCAACAACCCAGATGAAAACCATGCCTTCTCCACCCTGATGTCCTTTGCCCAGGACAACCACTGAATTAGAAAAGGGTGAAGGAGAATTTCAGCACCCCTAAGCTGAGCTTTTCTTTTTTGAATAGAAGATTTAGGGCAGTTTGAAAGTTTAGCCAATGACATTCAGGACTTTCCTTCTCCTTTTCGTTCAGTGTTTTACCTTTCAATATGCTTTAACATCAAGAATAGAATAGAAGTATTGGGATAAATAGTAAAAGTCGCTGAGGTATAACTTTATCCTGTCTACAAATAAAACTCATGGAAGAGGGGGCGAGCAGTTATGGAGAATTTAGTGAATGTCGAAATTATTTATTTTAATTAGTCACATCCAGTAGCTGAGTTTTATAGACACCCTCCCTGTCCTCCCCCTATTTCACATTTCTGTAGAGGGAATATAATCAGCTATTGGAGGGTACTTGTCTCGATCTCTTAAAATATCCTACAGTTATTTATAATGTGGAAATGAAATTTTCCACTGAATACTCTAACAAAGTTTCAGGTATCTGGCACGGGTGATTTTTCAGGCTCCTTGCAAAAATATCCTGCTGAACATTTACACTTTCAACTGGAACTGAGTGAAGCCTGGAACGGATCTCTTGGCTCAAAGCATTATTTTTGAAAGAAGAAAAAAATTTAGAAACCCCTGAATAAAACCTCCCCTGGTAATAAAAGGCACATATGAAAACAGTATGGAATTTTAAATATAAATGTACATATATAGTTATAGTCACAACTTTTATGATCTCACAATTCGGTTATGATTTTCTCTTCCCAGAAAACATAAGGTACACAACTTTTCTTAGATTCTTCTCAGGGAATACTCATCTTCTTGATTCTGTTTAATGGTGTCAGAAAGCAAAACTCCTTAGTAGAGATGTAGCAGCATTGAAAATTATGTATGGGAATAGGCCATCAGTGAAAAGATTCTTACAATTAGTAGAAGTGTCTAGCAATGATACCTAATGATTCTGCTATTCTAACTTCACCGATAAAAAAAGTGGGTTATGAAGAGCTCAGATTATTTGTCCACTCAAGTAAATCAATCCCAGAAATGGTAATACATCATGTCTCTGCATCCAGCTTGCCGGTCCTAAACTCTAGAGAGTATCTTATATTTTTGTGCTGTGAATTTTATCATCAAAATGGCAGTGCATAAAAAGTTAATTTTAATGGCTTTCCAAATAGAGTAAATCTTTATAACATTTTTCAAGGGATCGACTAATAAAAATTTAAAGTTTCTAAGTGGAAAAACCTTTCAGTGTAATGGATAATTACGGATACGTTGATGGGGCCTAAAACCCAGCATGTTATCCAATGGGAAAGCTTTATAAACAGGAATTCACTAAAAAGGCTTTATTTTATACTGGATGGTGTGATTGTATGGTCCTAACAACACCTTCACTAAGTGTGCCTATAATATTTGTATCATTGCAAACTATCTTATACTAATTAATGGCTCACATTTATGCAGCCCTTTGAGGTTTGTAAAGCATTTTCCATATGTTAACTCATTTGAGCCTCATAACAACACTGCAAAGTGGATTATATTATATTGTCCCCGTTTGACAGATGACCGAAGCCAAGAGAGGTTAAGTGACTTGGTAACGGCCTCACAGCTAATCAGTATTTGAACTCAGGGCTTCCTGATTCCAACTTCAGTACTGTACCCATTGTGCCACCTAGCTCCCACAAAGAGAAAACATCTAAGGACCACAGCAGAATGTGACAGCAGTAAAGATCAGGTATTAGATATGATTGATCAATCAGTCAACAACAATTTGTTAAGCACCTACTATATGCCAGGCTTTAGGAATATGAATTTGATATCATCCCTGCCCTGAAGGAGTTTATATTTTACTAAGATATACAATCTCTGTCTGCAGACTGCCTAAAAAATAACCCATTTAAACATGAAGAATTTTAAACCTGGACTAATTATTGTGTACATGATTCCAAAATTCATCCTTGACTGATATTTTTCAATGTTTGCCAATTGTTTTGAATGTCTCTGTATACTATACAGCTTTCATTTTTTTAATTAAGAAATTGGGAGAAATGAAGGGAGAAGGAATTCGGATATCATTTGAAAGTTAAGGAACGGGGCTCTTTGCTGCATGTCTTTATCAATCAATCAGTCAACAAGCATCTATTAAATTTCTTCTGTGTTCCAAGAATTGTGCTAGGAGATGGGATGAAATTCAAAAATGAACCAGTCCCTGTCCTCAGAGTGTTTACATTCAGAGGTAAGCTTATGAGGGGGAAAGGGGAAAGGGGAAAGGACAACTAATCTTCCCAATACTTTTACTAGTGCATAGATTCTTCACTAATTTCATCCTCACCAAATAATAACGGCTCACATTTCTATAGCACTTTAAGGTTTGTATGCTGTTTTATATGAATTATGAATTGTCTCATTATGAATTATATGAATTATCTCATTTCGGCCTTGTGACAACTCTATGACTTAGAAGCTGTTATTGTAGTCCACATTTTACAATTAAGGGAAATAAGAATCAGAGAGGTTAAGTTACTTGCAGTCACACAGCTAGCAAATTGCTGAGTCAGGATTTGAATGCAGTTGTTTTCTGACTCCAGGTTCAGTCCTCTTTGATCTCATGGGCATGCGCTATGTTTTAGATTTTAATTAATTTTTCCACTAACACACTGTCTGGATTATTTTTAACAGCTAATTTTTTTTCAAGGCTGTGAGGCCATCTGTAGTTATAATAAGAAATAAAATATCTGTAGTGGGAGACTCAGTATTGTAATACTGCTCTCAGTTAACCTAGTTACCTTGTCCAGTGCTCATTGCTGATCTTTTGTAATAAAGTCATGCAGTGTTATTATTAAGGAAGATTCTTGCTATATGAACTTTAATTATTGTACTTTATCATCAAGTCGAACACTTGTTTAGTTGATCTCTAAGTGTGGTGCTCAAAAAATTGTAAACTTTGCATTAGCCTAAAATAGCAATTTACTCAGAGGCACCCTGTTGGCATGAAAAATTTATGCAGTTTCCAAAAGCATATAATCTTTAGCCACTTAGTGAAGGGAAAATAATAGCAATACACTTTTATAGAACTTTAAAGTTGGCAAATCATTTTCCATACATGGTAATGCTGATCAGTACTAATTGTACAGTATCCAAAATCAGCCCTATGGTTGGCAGCATTCCAAGGTACTACAGCAAAGCTGGAAGGGTGCTGATATATTTAAATGGTATTTTGTGAAGCTCTTCAATCAAACCATGAAGGATTGCCTCAAATCCAAAGTTTCTTTTGTTATTTCTTATGGCATGATAATAATCCATCATATTCATATGCCATAATTTGTTTGGTAATTCCCCAATTGATTAGCACCGCCTTAGTTTACACAGGATGAACAGGATAGTTTCAGAGAAACCTGGGAAGACAGCACGAATTGATGCAAAGTGAAGTGTGCAGAACCTGGAGAACAATTTATGCAGTAACTACAGTTACAAGAAACAAAACAACTTTGAAAGACTTTAAAATTCTGCTCAATACAAAGACCAACTGCAGCTCTGTAAGATGGATTCTATTGCAGAATGAGATGTATTTTTACATGGCTAATGTGGGGATTTGTTTTGTTTGACTATGCATATTTATTACAAGGGTTTTGTCTTCGTCTTTATTTTTTCCAGTTGTGGGGGAGGGGTGATGGAAAGAGGGAAAATAAATGCTATTAACTGAAAAAATAAAATAAAAAAAAATGAAGGCTCCCTGAATTTTCCTCTATTCAGTATATTGCCACTACCCAAAGGATTGAATTGTTTCTCCCTGTTAGAGATTTTAAGACTATAGTCTGACCCCGTTTATTATCTCCACTGTGTCCTTTCTTCAGAATGAGTCATACAAATCATAACTCTTCCAGGCAGAATGCAAAGTCTACTTTACTACAGGGTAAATTATATATTGATAAGCAAGATTCAGACACAGCTTAGTCCAATAGAATTTGGTATGCCTTGACATATAAGTCCATCTCCTTATTCCAACCTCAAAGAAGGCAGAGAATTATCTAAACTTTTCCACCCAGTACTATGTTCTGCATACTTTAGGGGTTTAATTTTTTTCGGTTGAATTCTTGAACTTGTTTCATACCTGGGTTAGCTAGACCTCTTAGCCTCAGTCTTTGGGGATACCAAGTCATCTTTGGAAAGTGTAGTTAGAGGTCAAAACTGCTTGCCACCCAACTCCCCAAGGTGATGGTAGTTCTTCCAGGGTAGCATCCATAAAACTCTTCAACAAGGTTCTTTTCCTAAGCTCCCAGGGGCTATTTAGGTTAATCTCCGGAATAATTTTCCTTCTCCCTTCCTACCTTTCATTAAGTCCCACAAACAATTTTTTTTTTTGCTGTAATTTTCTGGCCTTGAATTATCGTCCTGAAGCTCCTTTTTTAAAAAAAAATTAAAAATACTTTTCTTCAGATTATTTCTATCAAGTCATGTTTTCTTCAGATCCACATTTCTTGCCATAGAGCTTTATCTCGCTTACCTTGAGACTTCTACACCATTGTTTTGTCTTTATTCAGCCAACTCTGGGTCATTATAAAATCACCTTCTTCAAAAATCTCATTTATGTATCATCTGCAAAATAGCTTTTGCCTCAGTCAAATACATGTTCTGAAAATTGAATCAGCAAACCAACAGTTGTAAACATCAGTAAGTCTTTTTGCTTATTTGCTGGTTGCGTTTCGTATTTAGATCAAAGTAAGAAGAAGGTTATCAACTTGAACCATTCAACAATGTAGATTTGTTTTTTAAAAAAGGTTACTAGAATAGCCCTCAGTGTTCTCATTATCTCTGGATGATTATGGTTCAGGGAAGGATAGGAAGAAGATTAAAACATAGAACTGAAAAGAACTTTAGAAATTGCTTAGTCCAAATACCCTCTTCTTGCAACTCAGGAAACTGAGGGCGAGAGAAATAAAGTGACTTGCCCAAGGTCACACAGGTTATAAGTAGCAGAGCCAGGATTCAAATTCCTGTCCTTTGACTCTAAACCCAAGGTTCTTTCTACTTAAATATATGGGAATGGTGATGCAGGAGGTGGAGTGGACATGGTTGAAGAGTGGGGACTGAGAAAGGATGGAAAGAGAGAGAGAAAAATTAAGGGTTAAAGAGGAAGATAAAAGTAATTATTTAGACTAGCTCACCACCCTGCAAAAATAGGGAAGGAGAAGTATCATGAGGGCATAAAGCTGGCAAGGGAATCAGAATATCCCATCCTCGAGAGTCCCTCCACCTCATCTCATGTAGTGATGAACATATGACCAAAAAGCAAGCATCAATTTATCTAGTTAGAAATAATGTGATTTTTTTCTTAAATCTTGACCCATCTAGGTCAGATAAATTGCATTCTCAGAAATTGATTTCTGGTTTGTTTGTTGGGACCACAGAAAATCCAATAACAGTTAAGTATCAAAAACTAGAGCTAAGTCAAACAGACAAAAAAAAACCTTTGTATAGGGCTGTCACTATTAGATAAAACATTCATGGAGAACTATTGCAGTCTAGTTTTATTTCCTTAACATACAAGGTCTAGCCTTAATACATATGAGATCAAAGAAATAGTCATCAGTCACTGATGGACAATGGCAATTGGGTAAAGGTATCTGAAGATCCTATGATCATCATATGGACCTGTGTTAATAGCAAAGAGTAATCCAGACTATTGAATACAGATTTTGGATCTGATTTTATATCTTTTTTCACAAATAAAATTCAATTCAACAAGTATCACTATGTACAAAGAACTTCTTTTTAAGTGCTGCATTCTTTATGGAGAATCTATGGCTATCTACTGAATGTGCAGGTCTCGGGGTGATATAAGTTTTTGCAAAACTGTTGAGATGAGTGTGATTGGTTGAACAATCAGTAGAGTACAAGCATAATCCATCTCATTTCATCACAATGCAGAAAATTTAGTGAAAATTAAGAAAAATGCTAATAACTATTATTTAGAACTCATGTATACTTGTCCCTTCATTTTTATCTAAAAATATAACACAAGCCATAATTAACTACTATGAAGATGTCTATGGTGCAATTAAAGACTTATTCCATGCCAGGTACAAGTAACTAGAAGGTTTTTAGAAAATGGTACTGAGTTCATAAAATAGCTGAATAAATTTGAAAGCCCAAATCCCTCTTCTATGTCAAAGATACTAACTTGTCCTAAATGGATGTAAGATACTAATAAGAAGTTATTGATATGAAAAATTCTGACTGTCAGGTGCGAAGAGGTAGTGATTCTCTATGGCCCAGAACATTCTTGAAAAAGGGAAGCAATTCACCATGATCAGAGAAGCTAAGCCTTGATAATAGAGATGTAGCATGGGAACAGGCTCACAATTACCTATTCTCTCAGCTTGTCACAGAAAGACCCTAAAAGTTTCATCAAAAACAAATCCAAAACACCAGCTCTTAAACTATATTATATGGCAGTAATTATCAAAACAATCTGGTACTGGCTAAGAAATAGAAAGGCAGATCAGTAGAACAGAGTAGACTTACAATTTATGTATGACTGTAAGAACCTTGTATTTGACAAGTGTAAAGACTTAAGTTTGGAGGATAAACATTCATTATTTGGTAGAAATTGTTGGGAAAGCTGAAAAGCAGTTTGGCAGAAATTGGGCATAGACCAATATCTTAAACCATTTGCCAAGGTCAAAATGGATACATGAACTAGATATAAAGGGAAATATTACAAGAAAATTTGAAAAACGTGGAACATATTACTTATCAGACTTATGGATAGGCAAACAATTTGTGAATAAACGAGATGCAAAGCATTGGGAAATGTAAAATGGTAATTTTGATCATGTTAAAAGGTTTTTGTATAAATAAAAGTGGTTTTGATCCAAGATCAAAAACCAAGATTTTTGAACCAAGATCAGAAGGAAAGCAGAACATTGGGTGCAGGAGGAGGGCAGGTGGGGATTTTATAGATGGTTTCTTTGATAAAGGTCTCATATCTCAAACATATAAAGAACATCATCAAATCTATAAAAATATGAGTCATTCCCCAATTGACGAAGGGTCAGAAGATATGATGAGGCAAGAAGAAATGATTTATAGTCATATGAAAAAGTGCCCTAAATCATTGTTGATTAGAGAAATGCAAATTAAAAACACTTTGACATATTATTTCACACCTATCAGATTGGCTAAAATGATAGATGGGGAAAGTGACAAATGTTGAAGGGTTTGTGGAAAAATTGGAACACTAATTTACTGTTGGTGGAACTGTAAACTAATCCAACCATTTTGGAGAGCAATTTAGAATTATGCCCCAAAAGTTATAAAATTGCTTATACCTTTTGATCCATCAATACTACCATTAGGTTGTTTCCCAAGATAATTAGGGAAAAAGGAAAAGAACTTATACATTCTAAAATATTTATAGCAACCCTCTTTGTGATGGTAAACTGGAAATTTCAAGGATGCTTGTCAATTGGGAAATGGCTGAACAAATTGTGTTACATAATTGTGATGGAATACTACTGTGTTATGAGAAATTATGAGCTTGATAGTTTTAGAAAAAAACATGGGAAGACCTGAATGAAATAATGAAGAGTGTAATGAGCAGAACAAAAAGCACATCGTATACAGTAATGGCAATATTGTTTTAAGAACTATTTTGAGCAACCAAGTCATTTTGACTATTATAAATACCCAAATTAATTACAAAGGATCTATGAAAGAAGATGGTATCTGTATCCAGAGAAAGAACTGAAAAACAGAAGTATATATAGTATAGTTTTATACATACACACACACACACACATATATAGCATATACACATACACATATTTGTGTCTAATGGCAGCCATCTCTAGTATGGGAATGGGGGAACAGAGAAGGAATAAAAGAAAGTTGCATGATAACTTTATTATATATTTAAAAGGAAAAGCAAGTTGTGCATAATAGGTATGCAGTTTCATGTGAAATCCTCTTTATTTCTATTCTGCTTTGTTATAGAAATGCCTGTTTTATTTCTTAAGTTCAGAATTTTTTAAAAATAGCTACCTGCCCAAAGAATCTCACAATAGCACTATATATTTTTTTAATTAAATTAAGATTTTTTATTTTTAGTTTACAACACTCAGTTCCACAGGATTTTGAGTTCCAGATTTTCTTCCTCCCCTTCCCCTCCTTCCCCAGATGGCATGGAATCCAATATATCTTCTACATATAACTTTGCATTAAACTTATTTACACAATAGTCAAGTTGTAAAGATGAATTATGACCAATGGAATGAATCGTGAGAGAGAAGAAACAAAAACAAAAAGAGAAAAACAAAAACAAAAGAAAAAAAAGGAGAGCAAACAGTGTGCCTCAATCTGCATTCAGACTCCACAGTTCTTTCTCTGGATGTAGATAGCTCTCTCCATCATGACTCCTTTGGAGTTGTCTCTGAATATTGTATTGCTGAGAAGAGCCAAGTCTATCAAGGTTAGTCATCAAAGAATCCATATATCTGTGGTTGTGTATAATGTTCTCCTAGTTCTGCTCCGCTCACTCAGCATTATATCGTGTAGGTCTTTCCAGGTTATTATGAAGTCCGTATCTTCCCCATTCCTTATAGCACAATAGTATCCCATTACATTCATATACCACAACTTGTTTAACCATTCCCCAATTGATGGGCATCCCCTTGATTTCCAATTCTTTGCTCCTACAAAAAGAGCTGTTAGAAATATGTTTGTACATAGAGGTCCTTTTCTCACTTGTGTGATCTTTTTGGGATACATCCCTAGAAGTGGTGTTGCTGGGTCAAAGGGTATGAACATTTTTATAGCCCTTTGGGCATAGTTCCAATTGCTCTCTAGAATGGCTGGATCAGTTCACAACTCCACCAGCAATATAACAGTGTTCCAATTTTCCCACATCTTCTCTAGCATTTATCATTTTCCTGTTTTGTCATTTTAAGCAATCTGACAGGAGAGATATGGTACCTAAAAGTTGTTTTGATTTGCGTTTCTCTAATCAGTAGTGATTTCGAGCATTTTTTCATATGCCTATAGATAGCTTTAATTTCTTCCTTTGAAAGCTGCCTGTTCATATCCTTTGACCATTTCTCAGTTGGAGAATGACTTGTATTCCTATAAATTTGGCTCAGTTCCCTATATATTTTAGAGATGAGGCCTTTATCAGAGACACTAGTTGTAAAGATTTTCTCCCAATTTTCTACTTCCCTCCTAATCTTTGTTGCATTGGCTTTTTTATACAAAAACTTTTCAATTTAACACAATCAAAATTATCCATTTTGCATTTTGTAATGCTCTCTATCTCTTGCTGTGTCATGAATTCTTTCCTTTCCCATAAGGCTGATAGGTAAACTATTCCTTGCTCTCCCAAATTGCTTATAGTATCAGCCTTTATTCCTAAATCATGAGCTCATTTTGACTTTATTTTGGCATACGGTATAAGATGTTGGTCTATGCCCAGTTTCTGCCCTACCATTTTCCAGTTTTCCCAGCAGTTTTTGTGAAATAGTGAATTCTTAGCCCAGAAGCTAGATTCTCTCGGTTTGTCAGAGTAGATTGCTATAGTTGTTGACTACTGTGTCTTATGTACCTAACCTATTCCACTGATCCACCACTCTGTTTCTTAGCCAGTACTGGGTAGTTTTGATGACTGCTGCTTTTACAGTACAGTTTAATATCTTGTATGGCTCGGCAATAGCACTATTTATAATGAAAAACTGGAAGCAATCTAAATAGGGTAAAAGTTAAATTGTGGTGAAACAATGCAATTAAAACTAACAAGTATGAAGAATATAAAGAAATCTGGAAAGGATCTTTATAAAGTAATTCAAAGCAGGAAAAAAAAGTAGAACTAGAAAAGTTCATACTATGATACATATAAGAAAAAGTGAATGAGGATGTATGCGGGGGGAAGACTCCTAAAAGAGACTTTGAGAAGGCAACTGAAAAGTAATGTTTTGAGCACTGAAATGCATATACTTAAATGTAAAGTTTCAAAGCAAGTGTAATTGTTTGCATTGCTTAATGTGTTTGTAAGAAATTATTTTAAAAGATAGGTGCATTTATGTAATAATAACATAGCTTAAAAAACATAGCTTACTACTTTTCCCAATTATTCATATATCTTTGGAATCATTTCTCCCTTTGGTCTTGAGAAACAATATTTGGCTATATTCTGCCCTGACCATGCCATGTCATGACTATTATGTTCAATTTTGGGGTGCCAGATTTAGGAGATTTTTGACAAATATCTGCTGACTAGGGCACAGAGGAGGGTGCCACAATAATGAAGGGACTGAAGACTATGCTATAGAAGGATGGATTGAAGGAACTGGAGATGTTAGCTTAAAAAAAAAGACTTAGACAAGAAGGGAGGGATGTCTAGAAGCCAAGAAGGAGCTCAAAGATCATTGGACTTGGAGTCAGGAGACCTTGAGTTCTAGTCCCTGATCTCAGGCAAGTAACCTAACCTCTTTAAATCTCAGTTTCCTTATCTGTAAAATGGGGATGATAATGTTTGTACTATTTATCTCATGGGGTTGCTGGGGGACAACATTTTGAAAACCTTAAAGTGCTATGCAAGTGTGAGTTGTTAAATTAAATTGGATAGGTAATGTGCGGCCAAATTATTGGAAACCTTGAGAGTCAAGAAAATCATCCTGGTTGTGTGAGGCATTGAAGAGTTATTATAGATTCTTGAGAGGGTAGTATGATTTTTATCTGTGTCCTGGTTTATGAGTAGCAGCAAAGTAGTAAAAGAATATTCTCGTGTCTCTTGGAAGGTTCTCTATTCCTCCTACACCTCATCCCTGTGGATACTCTTACCATACCCAGCATTGAAAGAGTGATTCTTTACTCTCTGACATCATGTTTAAGCAAACATAAAATCTCTAAAAAAATTGGGGTGAAACAAGCTTATTATAGATATTTCCCAGGTAGGAAAACTGAAGTATTAGTGATAAAAAAAAACCCTCCCCAATAATAACAACAACATGCCTCTAGCTGAAGCAGTGTTCAATTAAGGTCTTGGGAGATACTGAGTCATAAGTGGATTGATTTAACCCAGGATGAATATCAGAGTTATGGCAAAATATGGAATAAATACTTGTTCTCTTCAGATATAGTGAATTTCCAGAATATTTAAATTATTTTGAATGCTATTAAAATAAAATTTACTCTTCTACTCAATTCATACACTCCTACAATGGGTACATGCTCAAAACTCAACATTGTTAACTGTTTAACTAATGTAATCTTCATTAGGGTTGAAAATAACAGAATAATTTGGTCCACAGTATTCATGTAGAAAGTATAATCTTTTGTGTATGTATAACAAGTTTAACTCATTGTAACTTCTCTTTCAGAAGAAACAGAAACACAGATGATTGGTTTCTGATACTATAATTTAAGAAAAGCAGAAGAGGTGCCTTTTTTTAGTGTTTTCATGCCTTTGAAAAGAATCTAGTCTGTGTGAAGAGTGAATTGGACAGACCTGAGGCAGGAAGACCAATTGCAGAAATGCAGAGAGGCTATTGAAATAGTCCAGGCGAGAGATGATGAGAGTGTCAACTAGGGATGGTGACTGTATGAGTAGAGAGAAGGAGACAGTTGTGAAAGATATTATAAAGGTGGAGTAGACAAGATGTGTTGATTGATTTTAATTTAATTAAAATAATTAATTAAAATGCTTTGCCAATGGAATATACTTAGAGTTTTCTACTACATCTAACTTTTTAAAGTAGCTCGTTGATGTTCAATTCATTTTTCAGTCGTGTCTAACTCTTTGCAACCTCTTTTAGGGTTTTCCTGGCAAAGATAATGCCATTTTCTTTTCCAGGTCATTTTACAGATGAGGAAACTGAGGCAAACAGGATTAAATGACTAGCATAGATAGCAAGTGTCTGAAGCCAGATTCTAACTCGGGAAGGCTAGTGTTCCTGACACCAGGCCCACAGCTCTATCTGCTGTACCACCTAGCTACCAAGTTCAATTCACTAGATGCATCATTTTAAGTAAATAGAATAGTTGACATGATTAGATGTTTACAAGGGAATTTGGCAAGAAATGATCCTACTGGTATTGCTGTGAAAGTAGACTTTCACCAGGAAAACAAAACAAAACAAAACACACAGACATAAATAAAACCCTCTTGAGTTTTATTCCGGTGCTGATATTACTTTTCTTTCTGTACTAAATAATTACACAATTGAACAAATCACCTCAAATAAAAGTTTCCAGAACTTGACAAAAGTCTCACAAAGGGAAGAGAGCCAAGATATTTTTAGCTCTAAGTACAGTACTCATTCTAATACATCACACTGAGTCTCTAATACCAGTCTCACTATTTTTAAGATGTTAAGATGGCTTACAGTGCATATAATTGAGCAAATGTTTTGGATCTATATTTGATTTTCTATGGTTTCACAAGTCCAAATATGTTTTATTTTCCCCAACTTTGCTGAAAATCTGGATTGAATCTAGAAAATTAATTTTTTTAAAAATAGGTTTAACTTTTTCTACTTTTTTCAACCAGGCATCCAACAAGCATTTAAGTACTTCCTACATGCCAGTTACTTAGCAAGGCACTGAGGATGCAAAGACAAAAATTGGAGTTCCTGCCTTCAAAGAGCATATATTTGATTGACAAAAATGTGTACGTGTAAAAGTATATATGAACATTGTAAAACATAAATATAAGATAATTTTAGGAGGGAGGGCATTTGTAGCTGGGAGGATCAAAAAAGACTTCATGTAGAAGGTGGTGCTTAAAGTAAACTCAGAGGGAAATTAAGAGGCAGAGGTAAGGAAGGAAAACATTTCAGACATAGGAAACAGCCAGTACTAGAAGCAAGAAGGCAGAAAAAAGACAGAGTGTCATGGATGAGGAATGGCAGGGCCAATCTGGTTGGACCATGGAGTACATGGAAGGGAAGAATATGATAAGGCTGGATGAGAAGTTACAACAAGGCTGTGAAGAATGTTAAATGCCAAACAGAGGAGTTTGAACTTGATTCTAGAGGCAATAGGTGGTTCTTGGAGTTAACCGAACATGTTATCAGACCTACGCTCTAGATTCATTTTGGCAGCAGTATGAAGAGTGGATTGGAAAAAAGGAAGAGATTTGAAGCAGAAATGCAGAGAGGCTATTGAAATAGTCCAGGTGAGAGATGATGAGGGTGTCAACTAGGGATGGTGACTGTATGAATAGATAGAAGGAGACAGTTGTGAAAGACATTATAAAGGTAGAGTGGACAAGATGTGTCAACTGACAAGATATGTGGGATGAAGGAGAGTAAAGAGTCAAGAATTACTCCAAGGCTGTGAATCTGGATAATTAGAAGAGGTGGTACTTTCAATATAAATTGGGAAGTTAGAAAGAAAATTGAGTTTTGAGGGGGAAAGATAATAAGTTCCATTTTGGACGTGATAAGTTTGGGATGTCTGCTAGAAATCTGGTTCAAAACATCAACTATGCAACACAACCGGTGATTGAGAGATATGAGGGCTGGATATGTAGGTCTGGGATTAAGCTATATAGAAATGATAATTAAACTCATAGGAGCTTATGAGGTTACAAAGAGAAAGAACAGAGAGAGAGAGAGAGAGAGAGAGAGAGAGAGAGAGAGAGAGAGAGTAAAAAACCCCAGGAGAGAGCCTTGGGGAACACCCACAGTTAGCAAGTACTATATATGAACCTTGAAAGGAGACTGAGGAGCAGTCAGATAGAATGGAGAAGAACCAAGACAAGGTGGTGTCATAAAAACCCTGGAGAGGAAAGAATCCAAGAGAAAAGAATTTTCAATAGTACACATGCTGCAAAGAAGTTGAAAAAGATCAAAATTTGAGAAAAAGCTGTTAGATCTGGCAATTAAAATCTTTGGTAACCTTGAACAGAGTAGTTTCAATTGACTGATGAGGTTGGAAACCAGATTGCAAAGGACTGAGGAAATCAGATGAGAGGAGTGTAAAGAAAACTAGAGTGAACAGTTGCCCCCTACCCCCCAGGAATTTGGCTGCAAAGGGGAGATATACAATGATGGCTTGGGGGATGGTAGGATTAAATGAGGGTTTTTGAAGAATGGACTAGACTTGGGTAAACTTCAGCAGAGAGAGTAGAAGCAAAGACTTGAGAGAAGAAGAGAAATTTGGGAACATTTGCTGTGGAGAATGGGACAGAAAATCAGTTGGGAAGGATTGTCTTGAAACAGCTCTCAAAGTCAGATTACGTTATTCTGTAGAAATCATACATCATAACCAAATGGTGTGGCTCTTGAATGGCACAACAGCCCAGTTACAATGGAGTTAATTGGTAGTGGGAAGAATGCCACCCTTAGGACTTTAGACTTGGAAGGGACTTAAGAGACCATCAAGTCCAACGCCCTGAAGACTTAGAGTAGGGAGATCTGAAGTCAACAGACCTGGCTTCAAATTCTTGGATTGACATTTACTAGTTCAGTGACTGAATAAGCTCAAATGACTCTCGAGTTCTTGGAGAGAGTTTTTTCATCTGCTCATTGCATAGAATGCTGGGCCTGGAGTCAGGAAGACCTAAGATCAACTCTGATCTCAGATGCTTCCAAGCTATGTAATCCTAGGCAAGTATGCTAATCTCTTCTTGCCTCAGTTTCCTTACCTGTGAAATGAGGATAATAATATCACCTACCCTGCAGAGTCGTTTTGAGGATCAAATGAGATAACTACTGTAAAGCACTACTGAGCACAGTGTCTGGCAAGTGGTAAACACAATACAAATGTTAAAATAATTATGCAATGTTATAACAATAACAATTCAGACACTACATAGAAGAAAAAGCAGTATTTTATTCACAGATATCTGTGCTGGCTTCCAAACCTGACCTTTGAAAACGAATGAATGACTTCAGTATGATATATAAGAAAATATAACTAATAACATTGTCAGCATTATAGTTTTTAACTTTTCTTTGAAGAAGTTTATCATTCATTCATAAAAATTCCCTCCAAGAAATGTGGCACAAAATGTTTCCGGGCAAAGCTAAACTTTATGTAGGATTCTTCTTAGTGGCATTATTAAAATTAAAAAACTAGAGGAAAAATAGAAATTTTGAACATTTCTGTTGCCTTGCACTCCCATCACTAAAAATAATAAGGCAACTAAATTGTAATTCCACATAATAATCAGTCACTTTGCTGAAGCCTCTTTTAGGGCTTTTTTTTTTTGCTCTTAATCCACTCAATCAAATCACCTTTGAATTACTTACTATTACATGAAAAACATATGTGGCTTCTATGGTTTGAGCACATTGAGAATTTTTATATGTTACCCAATTCTCTGGAATTCTGTTTGAAGACTGGGCTGTTTTAAACTTGTAGAGGACAAGTTCTCCAAGGGTTTACATTGGGGTGGAGAATTTCTCTCCTCCCTTTGACCTCCTTCCAAAAACAGAACAACAGTCCCTTATGTGAACTGTGTCTGTCCTTTGCACATTCATTAAAGAAGGCTGGAAGCCTCATCAAAGGAATATATGAGAAGACTACCATTCTTTTCTTTTTGCTGAAGAAATATGCATTTTCCCAGTGAAGAGATTATAATTCATTTCAGTGTTTTTTCTATCTTCTTTAATTCCAATGGTTGCTTCTGTTAGTTAGAATATGGTGTTAGTAAAGTCCAGGCTATAAGTTTGATCCCTCAGGATGAACCAGTTTACTGAAAAAAA
Source organism: Phalanger gymnotis (assembly GCA_028646595.1). Classification (NCBI taxonomy): domain Eukaryota; kingdom Metazoa; phylum Chordata; class Mammalia; order Diprotodontia; family Phalangeridae; genus Phalanger; species Phalanger gymnotis. The sequence goes on from CM053627.1 coordinate 190,445,072, forward strand.
AATCTATCTATCAACAAGTTGAGGCAATCCCTAAGTTACAAACAAGTATATTCTAGAAGCTTGCTTTTAAACCAGCTATTTAGAACTTAGAAAGCATTTTTCCGTGAAACCATGCTATAAATGACAGTTAGGTTTGTTAGAAGCTGGCTTATGGAAGTCTATCCATAAATGACAGTACCAATTGTAGTTTCTTTTCTTCTTCTTCTTTTTTAAATGAGGAAATTCAATCCAAGTTCCAACTGGGAACTCGGGACATCAAAAACATATTTTCCCATTCCCTCCACATTACAATCCCAACCCCTAAGAGAGAATCTTTTGACTTTTCCCAAAGCTGTCCTAGACAAGAGTCCATATAATATGATTATTAAACAATATGATCACATCTAATTTAATGTGAATTTATATGACAGTAGCCATGAGTGCCACAGTACTTCAAGGAAGGGAAAAATCAGTGAGATGATATATAGCCAATGCTTTGCAAATGTGAAAGTGCTATATAATTGTTTATAACCATAAAAATAGTAATCATGACAATAATGAAAGAGAACCTAGGTAGAGAACTAGCTTCCCAGTCAGTAAGACCTGGGTTCAGTCCCATCCCTGATATACATTGCTTGAGTGACCCTAGGTAATTTGTTTAACCTCTCAGTGTCCTGCACAACTCTGTAAGAATATAAACTGCAGGGTCTAATTTGTATTATTAAGGGAACTTCCTTGTCAAGGGTTGCCTATACCAATGAAATCCCAGGCTAACACCAAATAAGAAGAGATGAGGAAGATGATGACAACAGTGACAACAACAATCCCTGGAATAGTTAGAGAAGGCTAAGCTGTGAAGGTGGGACTTGACAAAAGGCTTAAAGAATGTGTAGGATTTGCATAGATGGAAGAGAAAAGAGACAACATTTTAGGTGGAGGAAGAATATGAGAAAAGGCACAGAGGAAGACTTGCTCATGCCATTTCGTCAGGGGTATCACGGGAGAGGGAAGAATAGTGAAGAGGCTGGCCTGACTATAGCAGAGGGCTCATAGATCATAAAGAGGCTGAAATAAGATTGGATAGTAGTATCAAATGCAGCATAGAGATCTCAGTGACTGATTATAGATAGCTTGGTGCAAAGCCAATACAATGTACTAAAGAAAATGAGAAATGTCTCAATGGACATCTCCTACTGTTGAGAAAACATTAGGTCAGTTGGTTTAATAGACTTGGGCCCTATACCAAGATCTTATAGGGTTTTGAAAATTTTTTCCTAAGTATTTACAATTGCTAAGAAGACAAATGTCTTATAAATGTAGTCTATTATTTTTGTTATAAAATAACAATAAGGCTGCAAAAAGCTGTTGCTGTCTATGTAGTAAAATTCATTTTAAAAAATCTGACCCATATTTGGGCCTTTCTGACAAAGGATGATTAAATACTATCTGTCATTTCCAAGATTTTTACAACTCACTGGAAACAATGTGTATGTCGTGGTATTATGTGAAGGCATTCTGTAAAAGCTATAAAAGCATGTAGAAATATTAACATATACTTAGCCAACTCTGGTAAAATTGCTTTAAGTCTGTTTAAAAATCTCAAAGTCTTCTATTGGCTTAAAATTATTTGTTCTGCATCATCCTTTTAAAAATCACTTTTGGACTTATGAAGCTTAGATCTCTCCAACTCCATAATCAGTATCAGAGAAAGCAGATAAGGAAGTTGTTTTTTTTTGTTTTGTTTTGTTTTGTTAAGTTAAAAGAGGAGTTGTAGGTGAGCAGTTATTTAAGCTTTCTTTCCTAAAAGTCAGACCAACAAGGAAAATTCTAACTGAGAAAATAAAGCTCTAGGGAAGGGGTAGAGCTTGGTATTACATATTACATAATTGGAATTAATCATCAGATAATTAACATAAGACTATTGCATATAAATGGGCCAACCAGCTCAGTTACTCCTGTAACTTTCAGTCCTTTCCCATTGCTGTTGGGAGATTTCCTTTCCTCTTTTCTCCCCACAAAGAGGATGCAGATCCTAAAGTCACTTTGGGGTGAAGTGATGGGTTCTGTAATATTGGGAAGAAAAGGGAGGATAAGGGAGAAGAGCAAGAAGGAGGGAAAACAAAAGATTGTGATGGACCTTACAGCTTTGCTCTTCCCATTGTTCCATTCAATCCTACTCCAATATTCTCCCAATCATGGTTTAATGAATAGTAAAAGAAAGGAAAATGGAAGGAAAAGAAGTGAAAATCTTTTCTGCTACTCTTCATGTGGCTTCCCAGTCCCTACTTCATCAAATCAAGGACTCTTGTCTCCTTTTTTTCAAAATTCTTATTGTCTCTCTTTTCCCAGACCCTGACCCAGAAAGGTATCCCCCACATCTAGTTGTGAGGATAAAATAAAAATATGTATATGTATATATATACACACACACAGAGACATATGCATATATATGTATATGAATGCATATATATTTAAACTTGCATGTCTAAAAACACTATGTGAATTACTATTACTCTTATGATCATCATTTTATTATTATTTTTGTTATTACTAGGGTCCTAATCTATCAGAATACCTGCACTAGGCCAATAAAGCTACCTCCAGCTGCCTGGACAAGGGAGAGAAAGCCTCCTTACTACTGGCTGGGAGAAGGGAAGGAATTAGAGGAAAACACAGGAATTCCTGGGTCTGCTGCCAGGATTGAGAGAATAGGGGGCAATAGTGGTGTTGAGATATGTTCCTGGCTTCCCAAGTTGGAACTTTGAATTCATTTTTTTTTTCCTGTGGAGACGTTGTTATACATGGTGGTTAGACTATATGTTCCTATTAGTACTTTATTTCATCTACATTACAGATTAAATAGGCTTTTGTGGGCTAGCCTAGCACTCTAACCACCACATATAATATTGTTTCTGTGAGAAACTGTGTTCCAAATTCTAAACAACCAACTTACAAAAGAATTTTTAGAATACAACCAATTTGTAAGTTGGAACTCCCTAGTCATGGCTTACATCTTTTTTTTTTAAAGAGTCTTGTTATATTTTATTTTTCTCAATTACATGTAAAGCATTTTTAACATTTGTTTTTAAAAATTTTGAATTCCAAAATTTTTCCTTCCCTCCCTCCTCTCCCTTCTCCTTGAGAAGGCAAGCAATTTGACATAGATCGTACATGAGAAGTCATTAAAACATATTCCCATATTAGCCATGTTGCAAAAGAAAACACAGAGAAAAAATACAAGAAAAATAAAGTTTAAAAAGTATGTTTTGATCAGTATTCAGATTCCATCAATTCTTTCTCTGGAAGTGGATAGCATTTTTCATCATAAGTCCTTAGGAATTTTCTTGGATCATTGTATTGCTGAGAATAGCTAAGTCATTCATAGTTGATCATGGTACAATATTGCTATTACTGCATACAATATTTCCCTGGTTCTCCTCACTTTGCTTTGCATCAGTTCATATATGTCTTCCTAGGTTTTTCTGAAACTATCTTGCTTATCATTTCTTATAGCACAATAGTATTCCATTATAATCATATAACAACTTGTTCAGCCATTCCCCAATTGATGGGCATCCCCTCAATTTCTAATTCTTTGCCACCACAAAAAGAGTGCTGTATATTTTTTTGTGCATATAGGTCCTTTTCTTTTTTCTTTAATCTCTATGGGATACAGGCCTAGTAGTGATATTGCTGAGTCAAAGAGTAGGCAGTTTTATAATGCTTTGGTCATAGTTCCAAATTCCTATCCAGAATGGTTGGATCAGCTTGGAACTCCACCAACAGTACATTAATGTGCCAGTTTTTCCATATCCCTTCCAACATTTTTCATTTTCTTTTTCTGTCATTTTAGCCAATTTGACAGTGTTCCTTAAACCTTTAGGCATCCTTTAATATTTGCAATGTATTTCCTGTCTCTCCAACTAGATTCTAAGCTCTTCAAGGGTAAGAACTGCTTTATAACTATGGTTGCCTGAGGCAGTTAGCTTTCTTCAGCCTCAGGTTAAAGTGAATGATGAGGCCATATGTGTTAGGAATATTAACTTGATATCTGTGTGGAGGATGGATAGTAGGGAGATCAATTAGGAGGCCTTTGCAATAGTCCAGGCAAGAGATAGTGGGAACCTAAACTAGCATAGCGGTCTTATGAATTGAAATAATGAGAAGGATTTGAAATATGTTGTACTTGGCAACTGGTTGTTTTGAAGTGG
>CM053627.1:190449761-190466186 GCA_028646595.1 Phalanger gymnotis
TGAGTGAGGAGTCGAGAATGACACGGAGGTCATGGGTGACTAGGAGGATGGTTGTGCCCTCTGTAGTAAGCAGTAGGAAAGTTGGGAAGAGGGAAGGGATTTGGGGGAAAGAAAATGAGTTTTTGTTGTGGATGTATTTGAGTTTGAGATGCAGATATGATATCCAGTTTGAGATGTTAAAAGGTGATATGAAACTGGAGTTCAGGAGAGAGACTAGGGCTGGAATCATTAGCATAGAGATGATAACTGAACCTATGGGAGCTGATGAGATCACCGAGTGACATAGGATAGAAAAGAGAAGTAGCTCCAGGACATAGAGCCTTGGGGACCATCCACTGTGAGAGATCATGACGTGAATGGAGATCTAGCAAAGGAGATTGAGAAGAATCAGTCAGAAAAGTAGGATGAGAAACAGTAGAGAAAACAATGTCATGAAAACCTAGAGATTGTTCGGCAGAAGAGTGTGATTGACAGTGTCCAAGGCTGCAGAGGTCAGGAAGGATGGGGACTGAGAAAAAGCCATTAGCTTTGACCTTTAAGAGATTATTGGTAACTCTGGAACTATAGTTGAGAGTTTTTTCTTTTTTGCCTTGAGAATTCCATTGTTAACACATCCTCTATACTGATCAGATTGCTTCTGAAATACTGTATACAGTTCTGAACCTACATTAAAAGGCAAATGATAAACTGCAAGTGTCCAGAAATGGTGAAGAGCCTGAAATAGCCTGTCATGTGAGATGAGCCGTTGATGAACCAGTGTTTATCTTGGACAGGAGACTAAATGGTTCCTAAGGGCCCTTCTAGGTTTGATGATCCTGTTCTCTTAAAGCAAGGCAGGGAAAGGAGCATAGTAATTCATTTCAAATATTTGAAAGGTATTATGTAGAGGAGGAATCATTAGACTTACTCTGTAGTGTCTGGGGAAAGAACTAAGACTATATATTACCAGGAGACAGATTGTAGCTCAATATAAAGACTCCTCCAGCAAGTAGAGATGTTGAGAAATGGCAGTGGATGATTTATGGGCACTACCTGTCTCTGGGTAAATTTATGCAGAGGCTTGATGACCACCTTTCAGGGATATTGTGTATGTATGCATGTGCATTATGTATACATACACTAACATACACACATACATACATTGATCCACATAGATCAGTTTATCATGTCTATCTGCAGGGGATGGTAAGTTGGATTAGATGACTTTTAAGGGCCTTTCTCCTGTCAACGTCTCTTATGATGAAGTTAGAAAATTCTTGCTAAATCTTTGGGAAATTTCCTGCCTGAAGTAATAGTAATAGTTGTTTGGTAATTAATTATAAATTGTTTCCCATTCAAATGTGATAGTTCAAATTATGTAGCTATGTTTTCTCTGATTTATAAATAGATAAATTGGGGAACAGTATAGTGGTGGCTTACTTTCCTAAGGTCATGCAACAAATTAATGCCAGATTTAGGTGTAGGATCAGGCATTTAATTCCAGTGTACCAGTTAACCAAATTAATTTCTTTGTAAGTTTTTTTTCTTCATTTCAATTTTGATAGTGTACTTTTTAGTCTGGAGGTTTTTCATTTTCAGACTCAGTGGTGCCTTAACCTCTGTCAGAAAAAGCTTTTATTTTTGCATCTAAAGCAGTTTAAGAAATTGCAGGTGTTACATGGTTAAATCAGAAATTTTTTGATGCTGACTGGTGATTTAATCAGTGTAGAAACTTCCTCTACTTGTAACTCATAATCTTAGAAGGTTGCCTGGGACAGGTTAAGTGACTTGCCCATGATCATATAATAATATAAAATAAATACAATAAAAATAATGATAATAGTAATAATGATAGTAACAATAACAACATTAACAATAATAGCATTTATGTGGCGCTTTAAAGTTTGCAGAGAGTTTTGCAAATGTCATCTCATTTGTCTCTCATAATAACCCTAGAAGACAGGTGCTATTATTATCTCCATTACACATGAGGAAACTGAGGTTGAGATGTTAAGTAGCTCAGGATCACTTAGAACTTACAAGTGTCTGATTGTTGGGTCCATGTTTAATTCCAACTTTGGTCTTCCCACTCCAGGTCCAATATTCCATCCACTTTTTTTTACCTAGCTGCCAGTGTGTGTCTTGGCAGGAATTAAACCTAGGTTTTCCTCATCCTAAGGCCAACCTCTCTATGAACTCATACTTGCTGTCTAACCAGGTTTTAAGAAGAGATTAAATTATACATTTTTTTTTGGAAAAATATGCCTTACAAGATAATTTTTTCCTTTGGAAATGTTTGTTTTTATTAATCATGGATTTCAGGTTTTCATTGGATTAGAATTAGGTGCTAATGAGACCAAAGTCTGATCCTGTTGAGCCAGTTAACTGTGTTAGGAACTTTCTTAGATAGGACATCCGCTCTATCCCTGGCCTAGTGTTGTTAAAATAATGCCCTTGATCACAAGGGTGCCTATTACCAACTATCTCATCGCTACTGATAGAACAACTCATAGCACGTGTTCTATTGATTAGTGGTCCAATAGTGTTACATATGATACGTAGAATTTTAGAGCTAGAAGAAATGATAGAGATCCTCCAGACTTAAGACCTTCATTTTATAGCTATCCAGAGTATTTTGTAGATCTGGAGGTCAGCACATATACAGAAACCAGGGTCATTTTTTGTTACTTTTTTTTAGTTTGATGTAGTAGTGGTAAATTTTATTACAATGTGGTTTAGAGAGATTAACCATCTTCAAAGTTTCAGAAGCCGGAATGAAAGTCATAGAACTCTTTCCAACTTAAGAGCTCTTTAGCTCAACCCCATTGTTTTACAGATGTATAAACTGAGTTCCAGTGAGGTGAAATGTCTTGACCAAGGTTATATACTTGACTAAGGGCAGATGAAAGATAAGACTCTAAGTCTTCTGTTCATCAATTTCCCCCCTTAAATTCCATTGGTTTAGAAGTAAATAAAAGACAGCTCTCCTATCCTCATTGAACTTAATGATGTCTCTGGAATTAAAGTACATAGTGATATCCTTTGAAATCAAGTGTAACTTAGTAAAATTCTTGCTTGTTAGTTTGTAGATTTTTTTTTGTTATTTCTAAATGACTTACAGTCTAGGCTGGCATGAGGCTTAGTAATTACATAGGTAATAAGTAGAATTCCTTCAGCATAATGCATTTGAATTTACTAATAGAAGTGGAAGAGACCTCAAAGCTGTCTAGGTCCTTCTTTGAATTTAAACCATGTGAAAGCATAGTTATTTATTTTCTTTTGTAATGAATGTACGTGTACGGTCCATTTCAAGGAGTACCATTACAAGGATGGCTTTGTATAGCTAAGATGTTTTCATGTGCATAGTAACAGCGCTTTGGCTAAAATGCCATTTTCTCTAACAATCAGTTCCATACAACAATAATAGCACACCAATAGCTGATATTTACATAGTACTTTGTAGTTGAAATATTATAGAAAAATGCTTTCATTTGACCTTTTCAACAATCTTGTTAGGCACTACAGGCATTGCCAATCCCACTTTGCAAATGAGGAAAGTCAGACTCTGGTTAAGGGAGCTGTCCTTTGCTATACAACTGATAATTACAGAAGGTTTCCTCTTACCCTAAGTGTGTCATTCTTCCCACCATACCTAAGAAATCAAGCAAGGAAGAGACTTTAAGGCAAACACTACTTGGTTTTAGGAAAGTGCAAATGAACAGTTTCTGTCTTCCCTGACTTTGGATTTCGATGCACTCATTTGCTAGTTCTTGAGTTTGATTCATTTGAGTTAGATAGTATGGTGTAGTGGATAGATTGCTGGACTTGGAGTCAGGCAGACTTGAGTTTGTATGTTGCTTTGGACATTTACGAGCTGAGTGACTGGTCAGTTATCTCTGGGCCTCAGTTTCTTCATCTGTAAAATAAGGATGTTGGACTGAGAAGTACCTTTTTGGTCTAAAGATGATGTATTGAATAGTGAAAAATGTAGGGCACTTGAGTTAGAGTCCAAGGGCCTGAGTTTAAATTCTGTCTGTTCCTCAAGATGTTTGTGACATTTGGGAAATCATTTAACCTCCCTGGGTCTTAGTGTCCTTATATGTAAAATAAAGAAGTGAGCTTAGATGATCTGTAAAGTCCCTTCCAGATCCAAATCCAGTGATCCTTATGAATTATTTGTCTTGTCAACTTTATTCATTCCTTAGTTTCTACCAAAAATTTGAAATCAAAAGCGAAAACTATTTAGTCAAGACACTGCTTTTTGCCTGTCTTAGTGATTCTGTGAGAGAGATTAGGAATCTCAGAATCATGAAATCTTAAGACACATTATAAGCCATCTAGTTCAACCTGCACCTGAAGAAGAACATTTTCCATCATATATCTTACAAGTGGTCATATAATAAGTGAGATGGAATCTCCTGAGGCAACCTATTCCCTTTTTTGAGGTTTTTCCTCACATCTCTTCAATTTCAAAGTGAGGGTTCTAAAGAACGGATGTTCACACTATTGTATTTTTCTTTACCAATTTTTTTAAAATTTAAAATTTTTATATTGACTTAATTTCTCCGTGTCCTTTGCCACACTCATCTTTAAAGTTGGTGTGACCAATTATATAGTCCTGGGGGTAGAGGGGAACCTGCAGCCTTGAAGCCACATGTGGCCCTCTAGGTCCTCAAGTATAGCCCTTTGAATCCAAACTTCACAGAACAGTCCCCTTAGTAAGAGAATTTGTTCTGCAAAACTTGGATTCAGTCAAAAGACTGCACCTAAGGACCTAGAAGGCCACATGTGGCTTCAAGGCTGCAGGTTCTTCACCCCTGTATAAATAATAGACTTAGATTACTAGAAGAGACCTTAATGGTAATCTAGATCATGTGTCATTTTGTAGATGAAATTACATACTGTAGTTACTTATGGACAGAGCCAGGAACCAAACTCAGATCTCCTGACTCCTGGACAGTGAAATCACAAATCTGTTAAGAGTATTGCTGTGTTCCAGGCACTGGACTAGGTATTTTGAAGGATACATAGTTGTGAGAGAGTTTAGTTTCTTTTTCTCTAGAAATTTATAGCCTAATAGGAGAAATAAGATACATGTATAAATAAGTACTGCAGAAAGTATTTTTTAATGTCTACTTGGAATTCAGTTTAACAAACATCTATTAAGTCTTTATTTTGTGCAAGTCTCTGTGGTAAGAGGAAAACAAAGATAGATACACATGAGACTATTCTCTTTAGTAGCAATGTTACAGAGTAGTTTGTCAAAAGAAAAAGACACCATTTTAAACTTGTACAGTTTTGGGGGAGACTTTGGTTGCCTAGATCATCTCCTAAAAATCATTTTGAAATCTAGGGGAAATGCTTATTATAAATTAAATGAGCAGTGTTTATTATAGGTAGCAGATAAGTTTTAGGTTAAATTTATGATATAAGTAGGGATGTATTTTTTATGCCATGAATGTATACTATATAGTACTTTGGTGTTGCTTGTAGAAGCATTGTATACAGTCCATTCCTATTTCCTGTGACTTAAATAATATTTTTATTAGTTTAAAAGATATAAACTTGTGGTTGTATATTTACTCTTGAAATTTAGTTATAATATACAATTTATTTGATGTCTTTGGTGAGGAGTAGAACCCTCAATTATAATATTGTTCCTATAGGAAGATAAAATTGCTTCATGGCAATCTCCTGTATGATGTGGTTTCTGACACGATTGTGGTAGAAATTAATACTGCTTGTATATGGCATTGTACCTGCCTATAAGTAATTTAGAGTATAGTTGGAGAACATTTGATTCCGATTAATTAGCTCTTATAGAAGATGGGAGGGATTGTAGCTTTCTTTTGGAGGGGGGTCTTGTTATATAGAAATTATCCAGCAACTTCCCTTCCCTGTCTCCATAAGCATCAAACCTCTTCTCTAAAATCATTAAAATAAAAGTAAATATACAACACTTGGAGGAAAGGTGTGGTGTATGTGGGTATGGCAACTTAAAACTTTCTAACTTGTTTATTCATTTAAATGAACATGTTTCATTTCCACCCATGTAGACCTGAAATATGATTTCTCACGATGAAGTCATTCACTAAAGCATCTTATTTGATGTTTAAAGAGTTAATAACTTTATCTGTATCCTCCAATCAAGTATCAGGTTTTATCTGTATCCTCTAATGAAGAGGATACTTTCCATTGACATTTTTTAAAGAAACTTCAGAGGCAGCAGTAGGAATAACTTAGGAATAGTCGAATTTCATTTGTACCATCCTCTAGAAAAGTATTAAAGTTTTGAAAAAATTCTGCAGGGGTGTATGGAAAGCTTACCAAATTAGTAGTCATAAGCCCTGCATTCTTGTTCTAGCTTTGTCACTAATTAATTGGACCTCTAGCAGGTTACTTCTTTTTTCTGGGCCTTGTTTTCTTTATTTTTAAACTGAAGGGTTTTAAGGTCTTTTGCAGCTCCGAGTCTATGGTTCTATGAATAAAAAGTCCATAATCTTCTAGGTAGCTTACTGGAAGGTGTCCCCTCATCCTGTCCCCCCATGAGATAGTCTGATTACTAAATAATATTAGTTATTTTACCCACTTTTTGTGTTAGAAAAAGAATGTTATATTTATATATGAAAAAATTGAGGTACTAGAGTATGAAGTGTGATAGGAATGAATGCATTTAGAATTGTTCACATACGGTCACTGAGTAGAAGGGACTTAAGGAGATTATAATGTTTTTTTCTCCTGCTTCTAGGTATGATTATACAAAGATATTTTCTCCCATCAGACTCAGATAATTTTTAATAATTATTCTATTATACTAAGAATACAAGAAATACTTTAAGTGAGTATATAGAAATATATAGTGATCAGTCCTCTGCCTAGGTTATAGGCGTATTGCCATTCTTTGTTATGTTATTTTATAAGAGATAAGGGGATTGCGTATAGAATATCCAAGTCCACAGCAGAACCAATCAATGAACTTCAACCCTCCATTATACTCAGATTTAATAGTCTTAGATTTTATACTTCATTGTTTTTGGTTTCTATGACTGTATCTGAGTGGGATATTCTTATTTATATGTGTAAATGGATCAATCCAGTTAGCATTTTGTTTTTGTTGTGATAAGAATATTAAAGTAGTACTGAGGAGGGAAAGACATATCTAAGTTTTATTGTAACATTTCACCCTAAGTTGTTGGTTGGGGCAGATTTTGCATAAATATAAACACTGAAAAAAAAGTTGACCTTGGGCCACCTTTTTGCAGTCATGGTAGCAGCTGCTTTGATCAAAGGGTCTGAAATTGAACTGACAGGATTGTGGCTCCTACTCTTTAGAAAGATAATGGAATACTTTCAGCTAGCATTCATGGTTAGGCATCATCCTTTTTGTTATCCAGAAGGAAGTTTGACTGGAAAATGGTCATCTCATGGTAGATGTACCTAGTTAACTTTAATTGAATCTGGCAAGAAGAAAAGTTTCTCCTTAGTGCACCAGTAGATCTATAAGTAGGTAATGGCATTTTTGCTCACATAAACATCAATGATGAGCACTTAGTATAGTGCCTAGAATATAGTCAGTACTTAGTAAATGTTAACTGATTGATTAGTTTGCCAGTAGCAGGAGCTGAGGGGTAAGCAGATCATCTCCATTGTTAATTGATCATCTCCAGGTTAAGTCAGTTCTGCTATTGATTCTGTTTCCTCCAGACAAGTAAAAAGTGCCTTACCAGAGCAGTCCACATTGCCCCTCCCAAATTACTGCCTAGATAGATGGAGAGATTAATCTGATCCTAAATCCTTGCGACCATGACCATGCCCCACAGCATGCTTCTGGGTGAAAGTCATTCACCAAAGCCATTTCTACTTTACCCTTGACAGTGAGTGGGGTGGTTTTTATCTTCCTTTGGTCACCTCTGCTTCTCTGTTTGCCCTGGAACTTTATTTACTACACCCTGTCTTGGCTTCCTTTGAGGTTTCTTAAACCTATAATACTTTTTTTGTTTCATGACTTCTAGTGACTATTTTCTATGCTGTTCTTGCTCTGACCTTCTTTAAAAATGTATGAAGACTTCCATTCTTCACTACTTCCCTGACTGCTTTGCTTTGGGTTGCGGATGGTGGACACAAACTTCCTTGTCTGGTGCAAGACCAGAGTTGTTGAAACTTCTCAGTCCAAACTCCTCCAGACTTACACAAGCAAGTCTTCTTCTTCCAAGTGATGCTGCTTGGAATAATCAGTGCTTCAAGACACATACCATATGGCAAGACTTCATATAACCTGCAGAATCCCAAGGGACTGTCTGCTGTTTTCTAGCTCTAGGAAAGCCAACTTTTCACTATAATGATGTATTTCAAGGACTCTTCTGCCTTTTGCTTTTAACATACGGGCCAGGACCTCTTTTTCTTTCTCCTTTTGTGTCTGTAGGATTTTTGTTGCCTTTACTTACTCAGGGAGGTGAAAGAACTATCACCTCTTCCTTTTACTTTTTGAATTAGTTGGTTCTTTTTTTTAGGAAGAGAGATTGCTGAGCTCATCTCTGTAGCTGACATATTGCTAATCTATATTGGAAAGACTTGAAAATAATTGCTTTTTCTGAATGACAATGTCACTGCCCTTCCTGGACACATCTTTTTTTTTGGTGGAAACTTGAGGGTGAAATATAGGGATCATTGGAAAGGGATTTCTTTTTTCCATTGAGTATTTTGATGTCCAGAAACACACATAATTTGGAACCCTGATAATTAGTTCCTGTGCCCTAGAACACCTGTATGAGAAACTCCACTGTTCAAAAATCTGCACTGAGGTACCTTTGCCAGGTACGTTCTGCTTAGTATTATGACTGTTACTTTTTTGGGAGACAGTTCTGGCAACATTTTTACATCTTGGATATTTGGTGGCTCTTTCAACACTGGACATGAAGAAAAGAAATGCTCATAATCTAATCTATGGATCAGGAGTCTTCATTTTTTGTGACCAAATGTTGGCAGCTCCTCAGTTTAAAGTCCAGTGGCAACTTCTTCAGAGTCACCCCCTGTAAAATGAAGGATGTTGGGTGGACCAGATTATATTGATGTCCCATCCAGTTCTAGTGGTCTTTGGAATGCTGTTGCTGAATGACCTTTTTAGGAGGCAAGTGTAATTCAGTAGAATGAATATTGAATTTTAAGTTGAAAGAGCTAGGTGCTAGTCCTAGCCCTACCAATAATCAGGTGTTTCACCTTGAGAAAGCCGTTGCTTCTCTTTAGGCTTCAGTTTCTTTGTTTGTGTAAAGAGCTGTCTTCACCAGAAAAGAAAAAAAAGGGGAGAGTTACACCATCTCCCTATATGGCTTCTGAGCTATGGATTCTAGCACTAGAATCTATGAAGTGAGGTGCTTGATTTCTGATAACTGGAACTGTCCATTTTTTGACAAGCCCTGCTAACTTCATGACCTTCTCTCAGACCTACATCACATCAAGGAAACCTTGGTTGAGGAACAAATGGGAATCTGGCAGATTGCTCATCCTTCAATCATGCTCTCTTCTGCCTGTTTCAAACATGCCCCTCATTCCTGCAGGACCTGGAAATTTCTCATTCCACTAAAAATATAATAGATGTCATCCTTTTCTTAAATATATCCAGAAAGATCCCAGAATTTTAAGAATAAGATGTTTTATATGAAAAAAATTTTAAAAATGTTTTAAGATGGTTTTTATGTATTAACAACTATTCTCACACCTAATTTTTAACACTATAAAATATCCTTTTAAGCATGGTCAAATATTGAATATTTTAGCCTGGTATGAAAGTCTCTATGGTCTTATGTCTACAGTCTCAGAAATTACAGCAGTCTAGAGTTAGAAGAGACCATAGACCCCAATAGTCCAATTTGATACTATATAAGAATTTCCTATCAAATAGTAAACATTTATTAAGTGTGTCCCGAGTGTCAGGCACTTTGCTAAACTCTGAGGATACAGAAAGAAGCAAAACACAATCCCTACCTTGAAGGAATTTACAGTATAAACACAATGTGCAAACAAATATATACAAAGAAAGCTACATACAGGATAAATAGGAAATAATCAACAGAGGAAAGGCACTAGAATTAACTGGGGTTGACGTTTCCATTCCAACAAATAGACATTCAACCTTTGCTTGAAAACCTCCAGTGAGGGAAAACCTAATACTTTCTGAGGCAGTCCATTTCACTTTTTCATAGTTAGTTTGAATAATTAGGAATTATTTTGATTCTTTTATTAGAATTTTTATTTCTCTTACATCAAGCCTAAACCTATCTCTGCAGCTTTCACCGATTTCTCCTAATTCTTCTCTCTTTGGCTAAAGATACCAAGTTGAGTTCATCTTCCACATGACAGCTCTTTAAATATTTGTTCCTGTCCCTACTGAGTCTTATCTTTGCTACCCTAAACATCCCTCCAGATGATCCTCATATAACATAGTCTAAGGCATTCTATTTGATCTCCAGACTTGTCAATATCCTCTTCAAAATGTATTGTTGAGAACTAAACACAATACTGTCAGTACAGTCTGATCAGGCCAGAGTGCAGTGGCATTTCCTCTTGTGTACTCAATACTTCTCTTGGTGCAACATCAGCTTGTCTTAACTTATTTGCTGCCATGAAATGTCTTATGACTTAGACTGAATTTCCAGACGTGCAGAACCCTCATATCTTTTTTCAGTGACCTATTATAACTTCTCCATCTTCTGCTTTTAAAGTTAATTTTTTTCCCATCACATTGTTTTTACTTATTAAGATCTTTCTGTACCAGGTTCTTTTGTCCATTGTATTATTGTTTCCTTCCAATTTTGTGTCATATTTAAATTTGATAAACAGATTATATTTGCCTTCATTCAGATGATAGATAAAATTATTAGATAGCACAGGGCCCGAGAAATCTTTGAGTCACTCCACTAGAGATATCACTTAAAGTTTAAATTGAACCATATTCTTTAGGTGTAGTCATTCAGCCAATTTTGAATCTTGATTGTACTATAATCTAGCCCACATCCATTTCCATCGTGATCACAAGAATAACGAAAGAAATAGATACTTTATTTAAATGTAGGTAAACTATATTTTTGCATTCTCCTGATATACTGATCTAAAACTAGGAAATGAGATTAATCTAGTGTCAAAGGTCCTTGATGAAGACTGTAGGCTTTCTGTCATCACTGTTTCCTTTTCTTAGATGTTCATTAACCATCCCTTTAATAACAGAGAGTTTTGCCAGAAATAAAAGCTAAGTTTGGGCAGCTAGATGCTACAGTGGATAAGAACTACATGCCTAGAGTCAGGAAGACCTGAGTTCAAATCCAGCCTCAGACACTTACTTGTAGTGTGACCCTGGGCAAGTCACTTAACCTTGTTTGCCTCAGTTTCCCTATCTAAAATTAGCTGGGGAAGGAGATGGCAAACCACTCCAATATCTTTGCCAAGAAAATCTGAAAATGGGGCACAAAGAGTTATGCACAACTGGAATGACTCAACAACAAAAACTATCCCTTTAATAATATACAGATTTACCTGAAATTAAAGCAAGTTCATTTGGCCTATAGTTTTCTGATTGTGCTCTTTCTCTCCTTTTTTTAAATTGGGACAAAATTTATATTTTTCTAGTTCCGTGGAACTTCTCTGTTCTCGAAAAATGTTTCAGACTATCACAGATGGCTCTGTAATCATGTCCCTTAGTCCCCTCGTTATTCTGAGCCGTAGGTCTTCTCTGGTAATCTGAACTCATCAAAGGTAATTAGGTGTTCTCTTAACATTTCCTTACTTATCTTGGTTGTCAACTACCTATCTACTATTTTTGTTCTGTTCTTTCCAGTTCTTCCCATACCCTTCAGCAACTGACAGATCTTAATTCCCTTTATCTTTTTTTTTTGTTGTTGTTCACAGTGTCACTATATGGACATTCTTGGTTCTTAGTGTTTATTACTAACCTCAGATCATTCTGAACTTTTAGCACTCCCAAAACTATTCTTTTTATAACACTGCACCCTGCTTTTATTTATTTTTCATTACCTGCCCTTATCTCCATCTTCATTATATGTCTTTATAAAATCTTAGGATCATAGATTTAGAGCTAGAGGGAACTTGAGAAATCATTTAGAACAATACCCCCTATCTCATTTTACAGAAGAGGAAACTAAGGCCAGGGAAATGAAGTGATTTTTCCAGGGTCACAAGGTTGCAAAAAAGCAGAGCTAGATTTGGACCCAGGTCTTTTGACTCTGAATTTAGCACTCTATACATTCAGATTCTTCTCTTTTGACAACTCCTCTTTGTTCTCAGTGGAATTGTTTCACTTCTTGGCTTCAAATTATAATTTTTGAGAGCCTCCTATTCCTGTTTCCCTTAGAGAATTTTAGTCCTTATGGACTAAATTAGTGTGATCGTCCTTGTGTGACTTTTAACACCTTTTATCAAAAAGCTTCTGTCAGTTCAGTTGAATAGGTATTTGAATGGTTTACATTTAGGTTATCATTGTGCTTAAACTCTAGGACCAGGGTAAGATAGAAAAGAAGACTAAAACAGTCACTGCACTAGAAGAACACTGTCTCATTGGGAGATGATATATTTCCTGGAAATAATATAAGTAGGAAAAATGAATTGTACACTCCACACTATCAGAGCTAAGTAAAGAGAGATCGTATTGTAGGCTGGGGTAGTCAGAGAGGGCTTCATGGAAGAGGTTAACCAGGCCATTAATAAGAAAAGAAGGGATAACGAAATTATAGCTGTGAGGAAGAGAAGGAAAAAAAAATAGATATTTTCCTGAGTCAAGTGGAGTAGGCTTGATAGGTGGGGCTAGATTGTAGAAAGACTTGAATCTCAGGTTTAGAAGTTTGATTTTTATTCTTTGGTCAGTGTTGGACTACTGGATATTTTGGAGTAGGGGAGTGACCTAATTAAAGTGGTATCTTAGTAAAGTCAATCTATAATCATTGTATAAGGGTATTTGGAGCAGGGAGAGACCAAGTAAGTTATTTTTCTAGTGAGATACTGGACTAGGGTGTTTCTAGCACAGATGGAAAGGAAAAGATTGAGTTGAGTGACATTCGTTTCAAAGGAAAAAATTACAG
Source organism: Phalanger gymnotis (assembly GCA_028646595.1). Lineage (NCBI taxonomy): Eukaryota > Metazoa > Chordata > Mammalia > Diprotodontia > Phalangeridae > Phalanger > Phalanger gymnotis. The sequence goes on from CM053627.1 coordinate 190,462,826, forward strand.
GACTTGGTGACTGAATATAAGGGGTATTGGAAAGCAAGAGTCAAAGATGAGCCTAGGTTATTGACAGGTAAAATGTTGCCATGAATGTTAATTGCAATAGATAGAAATAGGTGAATTAAAAAGGGGAGATGGTTTGATAGGGGGAAATGGGTAAAAAAAAAAGCCTCAAAGCTATGTTTTTTTTTTTTTTAACCGAAGGAGAGAGTTTGGATAGGTGTGCAGAAAGGGCGGGATGGGGATATTCTAAGATGAGGAATATAAATAACAGTGCAAATAAATGTGTAGGATATGGGTGAAAACAGTGGTTTTCCTGTACAGCAAGATCTTTAGACATTATTTTAAAACAGTGCTTCTTCTAATTCCATTGGGAGAGTTAGTATTTATCCTTTGGGCCATTTGAAATCTTTAGCCACTTGTTTAAATCACAAGTTAAATTTAATTCCCTTCAATTTTAATACCTATAGAGAGTTACAGTCTATGATTGATGGAGCTGATATATTTTAAAATGCTTTGTTTTTTCAAATGCTTTCACATTCATTATGTAATTTGATCCTTAGTAGATTTGTGAGTTAAGGAAAGCTCAACAACTATTAATTTTTACCTATAATCTAATCATAATCTCAGCTTTTTGGCTCATTAGAGAATTTAAAATTCTGAGCCTATTTCATAGTATGTCTTGCAACTTTTGATTGTCTTCACCTTCTACTCATATGGTCACTTAATAAAGACTACCTTCTTAGGCTGAATATAGGCTGCCCTTAATATAGGGTACATGTCTAAAATGATATATGTGTTGAAGAAAAATAAATACAGGTGTGCGTTGAGAAATGACACAAAATTATCATGTAAAAAATTTTTCATTGAAGGGTTTTGCTTTTGAAATTTCTCTCAGCTAAATATAGATCTTTAATTCATTTTTTATTATTACTTTTGTTATACTCTAAATAAGATCAATTTTGAACAAGCCAGATTTGGCAGAGGGGTGAGCTGTGACATATTTAGACTGATTAAATAATTTTAATATTTATGGAAAACAAAACCAGGAGGCATGTATTCGACATAATTCCAAAACTAAAGAAGTCATTTTTGGATTACTGTTATGTTTATCTGTATTATTGCTCCCTTCTGTTATATTTGAAATCTTCAGAAAAGCATCTTATATCTACTTATTTATAATAACAGTAATGATTTTTGTTCTTTGTAATGTAAGGTCTTATTTTAGAGACTGTGTTCAAATCAGGCATTGTATAGCTTCATTGAAGTATTAACTATCCACAAGTAGATTTTGTGATACAGTTGTATTAATTTATGTGTATCACATATTTATTCCTACAGTGAGATCTGTTTTACTGGGATGGAGGCCTTTATGCTCATATTCAGTAATTTACAAGCTAAAATTGTTACCTCTATTCTGGGCATGAGTAGATATTGTAAAAGTGTTCTTCTTGACTACTCAGTGATATGGATAGCTTGTTATGATTTTTGCAATAGAGCAAGTACATTTTGGGCCCAAATTGTTTTTAGTTGTCCACAAAACATAACAGAACTAGGAAATAATAATAATAATAATGATAGCTGGCATTTATGTAGCATTGAGATTTACAGAGTTCTTTACAGTGGTTTCCTTTCTTTTTAGAAGTTTTTAGAAGAAAGAATGTTTTGATTATCATACATTTTGATTATCAAACATAGTTTTTAAAAAATCACATGCAGAGTTCAAGTTATGTTAAGAAGGGACTCGTCTCTTCTATTACAATAGAAAAATAGAGCCATTATGTAGGTCTACAGAATTAATTTACTTCAGGAGTGGTTCATATGTTCACACCACCTTAAAAGAAAAATAATGGCATACAATATGCATTATTTCTTAATAAGTGAGTGGGTAGACAGATTTGATCTATTTTTTGTTGTTGTTAAAGAGAAGTATAAAATAGCTAAAACTATGGTAATCAGGGCCCTAATATATTTAAGTTTTTAAAACTTCTATATGATTACATGTCTTTGTTCCAGGCTACATTAATCATCTAAAGTAGAGTGGCCAATTAATGCAATCATAATATATTCAGGGTATGTTTGCTAAATCAACTGCTCAGATAGTCTAAATTTAATAAAATAAAATTATTTTACTGCAACATTTTCAGTATAAAAACCACCTCTTTAAAAATTAAGTTCTTTTAAATTAAAACATAAATGCTAGATTTTCTTCAGAGGAAAATTTACAAAAGTTACTAGATAAAATATTTTCATAATGGCTGGTTTCAAGTAGTGTTGATCAGAACTGATCTTCTGCTTAGTAGGGTTCATATTTAAACTACTGCATGTTGAAATAATCTGTGCCCCAATCTGCACATCTGAATTCAGTTTGCAGAATATGGCAAACAGCTGCATTTCAATCGGAAAGCTATAACAACTGTAGGACATTAACCCACTGAGAAGATTACAGTAGGTTTTCAATTCCATGTTAACTGTATTTATTAGAGAAAATTGACTTGAGTGCTTCTGCTTTTGACTGACTTTTTTTAATGTCTGGAAGAAAGGAAGTAAAGCATTTGAGTGACAGGACTTTGATGTGTAAAGAAGTTAATATCCAAAGAAGCTAATTATCTCAAACATCAAACACAGTTGTAGTCCAGGGAAATAATTATTTTAAAGAGTTTGATGAGCTATTGGCTCATCTTGTCAAGAAAATGCTATACACCTGTTTGATTTGTAAGTTAAATAATTTGTGAGAGGATGACCATAGTTTCAAGAAAGTATTATTGGATACTTTCCTTTCACCATCAGTGGTTCTGATGTGAAACACTTGCACCAAAAAGTTGTGATTTTGTCAGAAGTGTTAGTAAGCATTTAATTAGGCACTTACTCTGTACAAGACACCATCAAGTGCTGGGGATACAAAGAAAAGCTGAAACATTGTCCCTGCTCTCATAGAGCTCAAAATCTAATGGGAAAAACAACATGTGAATAACTATGTACATACAAAATTATATAGAGTAGATGAAAGGTAACCTTGGAGTGGAGAAAAGGGAGATGTGTGTGTGTGTGTGTGTGTGTGTCTGGGGAGGGGTGGGAAAGACTCAGAAAGACCTTCTTTCTGAAACTGGTGGGATTTGAGCTGGGTCTTGGAGAAGCCCCGGAAGGTAAGGAGGTAGAGATGGGAAAGGGAGCATTCTGGGCATGGGGGACAACCAGTGAAAAGGCAGAGAGGGGAGATGGAGTGTTGTGTGTGAGGCCAGTGTAGCTGGATCACAGAGTAAATGAAGAGGAGTAAAGTGTAAGAAGACTGGAAAGGTAGGAAGGGGCCAGGTTGTGATTGGCTTTAAATACCAAACAGAGGATTTTGTATTTGATCCTGGAGGTA
>CM053627.1:190466686-190559509 GCA_028646595.1 Phalanger gymnotis
GTGTTGTGTGTGAGGCCAGTGTAGCTGGATCACAGAGTAAATGAAGAGGAGTAAAGTGTAAGAAGACTGGAAAGGTAGGAAGGGGCCAGGTTGTGATTGGCTTTAAATACCAAACAGAGGATTTTGTATTTGATCCTGGAGGTAATGGGGAACCAGTGGAGTTTATTGGGCAAGGGGAAGGTGTGACATGATCAGACCTACACTTTAGGAAGATGACTTTGGCCACTGAGTGGAAGATAGATTAGATTGGAGTGGGGAGAGACTTGAGCAGGGAGACCAACCAGCAGGCTGTTGCAGTAGTCCAGATTAGAAGTGAAGAGATCCTGAGCTAGGGTTGTGGCTGTCTGAGTGGAGAGAAGGGAGTGCATGCAATAGATGCTGTGAGTGATGAAATGACCAGACCAATAACAGATTGGCTATGTGGGATGCGTGAGTGAGGAGTTGAGAATGACACGGAGGTCATGGGTGACTAGGAGGATGGTTGTCCCTCTGTAGTAAGCAGTAGGAAAGTTGGGAAGAGGGGAGGGATTTGGGGGAAAGAAAATGAGTTTTTGTTGTGGATGTATTTGAGTTTGAGATGCAGATGTGATATCCAGTTTGAGATGTTAAAAGGTGATATGAAACTGGAGTTCAGGAGAGAGACTAGGGCTGGAATCATCAGCATAGAGATGATAACTGAACCTATGGGAGCTGATGAGATCACCGAGTGACATAGGATAGAAAAGAGAAGTAGCCCCAGGACATAGAGCCTTGGGGACCATCCACTGTGAGAGATCATGACGTGAATGGAGATCTAGCAAAGGAGATTGAGAAGAATCAGTCAGAAAAGTAGGATGAGAAACAGTAGAGAAAACAATGTCATGAAAACCAAGAGATTATTAGGCAGAAGAATGTGATTGACAATGTCCAAGGCTGCAGAGAAGTCAAGAAGGAAGAGGACTGAGAAAAAGCCATTAGCTTTGACATTTAAAAGATCATTGGTAACTTCGGGGAAAGCAATTTTATTTGAATAATATCAGAAGCCAAATTGCAAAGAATTTAGAAGACAGTGAGTGGAACAGAAGTGGAAGCACTGAATTTAGATAGCTTTTCTAAGGAATTTATCTGTGAAGGTGAAGACATAGATAGAGGGGATGGAGCAAGGTTTATTTTATGGATGTGGGAGACATGGGCATGCTTGTAGAGGGGGTATGAAGACAGGGAGAGATTGAAGATTAGAAAGAGAATGGGAGTTGAATTGGATGAGGGGATGAGACTGGAAGCAAAGATAGCAGTAGGAGACGATTCCAGTGGTTTGTGGTAAGGCAACTTTATTTTCCCCATGGTTATAATAATAGAGGAGGCAGATGATAGAGAGATACAGATGTAGAATTCATGGGACTTAGGGACTTGAAGTGGGAGAATTGGGAAGGTTCATTGATTGTACAAAGAGTTTTGAGCCTAGATTACAGGAATATGTTAGTATAATGAATCAACATAAGAGAATTAGGAGCCGGAAACTTAAGTCACACGTTACACTTAATGTTAGGTGCCAGTGAAACATCCACGTGAGATATCCAGCAAGCTAATAGAAATGTCGAGTTCAGGGATCAAGAGTGAAATAGCTAAGGCTTTAGAAGAGCTAGAGAGCGTAGATAGCAAGGAATCTAAGAGATCAGAGCAATGATGAAGCCTTCTTGGGAATGAGGTATGAAAAAGAAGATTCAAAAGAGGAGATGTACAGGACTAAGAAAGGAACCAGAAGAGTTCTGTGCTTTGGAAGCCAAAGGAGGGTAACATTTTGGTTAGGAGATTGTGTGGCGGTAGGGATCACATATGGAATGCTGGAGGGAAATCAGTAAAACGACTGAGATGAAATAATCGGATTTGACAATGTAGAAGTGGCTAATCTTTCAGGAAAGAGTTTCAGTAGACTAGTAGGGATGGTAGTCAGATTACAAGGGGTTAAGGAGTTAGTGGATGGTGAGATAGTGGGAGAAATAGAATAGTGTGTTTCTGGGAAAAAAATGGTGTTAAAGAAAGGAGAGATAGACAGCAGAGCTATTACTAGCATTGTATTTACAGATGGAGTAGCACAAACTTTGCCCTGAAATAAAAAAATGGGAGGGAGCAGTATGGTGGGTTTGAGGTTGCACCAGTCTGAGCCAGTGAGTTGCTTGCCTTTTCATCCCTCCTCAAATCTCCCGTGGCTCTCCTCTCTCCACTCTCAACAGAGACCCTTGTTCACGTTTTACTGAAAAAGATTGAGGCTATTTGCTGATAGTGATCTTCTCCTCAACTCACAACACTTGGATGCCCTCCCACCACTATCTCTTCCTTTACCCTTGTCTTACGTGCATAGGTGGTTTTCCTCCTTGCTTAACCATTCCGTCTTCACAAATGATCCTATTCCATCCTGTCTTCTCCAACAGAATACTCCCTCTGTTGTCACCATCTCTCAGTTATCTTCAGTCTCTGCATACTGCCTTCTCACTTATTTTTAATCTCTCACTGCCCACATGTCTTCTCCATCCTCAAAAAACCCTCACTTGATTCTTCTATCCCTGTTAGCTATCATGCTATATCTTTTTTGCCCTTTGTGGCTCAATACCGAACTAAGACTTTCACTTCTCTCACTCTCTTCTTAACCTCCTACAATCCAGCTGCAGACCTTATTATTCATTCCATTGAAACTATTCTCACCAAAGTTACCAGTGATCTCCTAGTTGCCAAATTTAATGTACTTTTCTCAGTCTTTATTTTTCTTGACTGCTCTGCAGCCTTCGACACTGTCAGTGACCTTTTTCTCTTTGATACTCTCTTTTCTCTAGGTTTTTTTTAAGTTAGTTAATTATTTTATTTTATTTTTTTAGTTTACAACACTCAGTTCCAGAAGTTTATGAGTTCCAAATAATTTTCTCCCCACCTCTCCTTCCCCCTCCCCCTCCCCCTCAAGATGGCATGTGATCTGACATAGGTTCTACATATACCTTCATATTAAACTTTATTTTCCCAATAATCGAATTGTCAAGAAGAATTATAATCAATGAAAGGAACCATGAGAAAGATGAAACAAAACCAAGAATAAAATAAAATAAAAAGAGAGAGCAAATAGTTTGCTTCAATCTGTATTCAGACTCCGCAATTCTTTTCTCTACGTTTTTATAACACCATTTTCTCTTGGTCTATGAGACCTTTCTTTCCTTTTCTGGATCCGTATTCAGGTCATGCTCACTAACTCTGAGTGTCCCACAGGGCACTGTCCTGGGCCCTCTTCTCCCTCTATACTGCTTTGAGATTTCTTCAGTTCCCATGGATTTTATCCTAATGATTCTAAAATTTACCTATCTAGTCTTAACCTTTCTGCTGATCTCCATTCTCATTCCTCTAAGTGTCTTTCAGACATCTTGAACTGGATGTCTAGTAGACATCTTGAATTTAGTATGTCCCAAACAGAATTAATTATCTTTCCCTCTAAAACCTCCTCCCCCTTCCCTATTACTGTCGAAGACACCTCCCAATTGCCCAGGCTCAAAAACTAGATGCTCCTTTCCCCATATCCAATCTAATCTGTTGCCAAAGCCTGTCGATTTCACATTTGCAACATCTCTCAAATATTCCCCAATCTGTCTGATACTGCCGCCATTCTGGTATAGGCCCTCATCACCTCATGCTTGGACTGTTGCAGTAAGGTAGTGGTTGGTCTGCCTTCCACAAGTCCTTGTTACTACAATCCATCCTCTATTCAGCCACCAAAATGATTTTCCTAGAGCACAGGTCTGATTGTGTCATTCCCATATTCAATAAGTTAACCTTCTGTTTGGCATTTAGAAGTCTTCATAAAGCTTCCTCTCCCCTTCCTTCTCCTCCCTCCACTCAGTCTTCTTATACCTTAAACACACACACACACACACACACACACACACACACACATTTAGTGACTTTATAAGCTGCCATGGTTTTAATAATAATAATTAATAATAATCTATATGTAGGTGACTTTTAAACCTTTAGATTCAGCCTTATTCTCTATCCTGTGCTCCAGTTGCTCATCACCAGCTGTCATTTGGATATTCCAGACTAAATGTCTCTTAAGCATTTAAACTCAACATATCAAAAAACTCATCTTTCTCTCAATCCCCTTCTTCCAACTTTTGAACTTAAGTTGTTCTGTATAGGACACTTTGGTATTTCCATTACCTTAGGTATATAGTGTTAGAATTATCCTACACATCTTACTCTAACCTCCACATACCCAGTCTGTTTCCAAATCATATCATTTCTACCTCCACAAAATCTCTTACATCCATCTCTTTTCTCTACTCACATACTCACTAGTTCATCACCTCTTGCCTGGACTGATGCAATAACCTCTTGATTAATCTCCCTAATTAAAGTCTTTGTCCTCTCCAATCCATCTGCCACACAGCTATCAAATGATTTTCCTATGATGGAGATCTAAACTTTTCACTTCCTTACTCAATAAACTCCATTGGTTCCCTATTGCTGTTAGGTTCAAATATAAACTCCTGTTTAACTTTTAAAGCCCTTTCCAACCTGGCCCCCACTTGTCTTCTCACTCTTAATACTCCTTTTCCTGCACTGTATACTTTGGCCAAACTGGCCTTGGGTTTTTTTTTTTTTGGCTGTTTTCCACACATGGTGTTCCATCTCCCATCTCCATGCTCTCATGTTGTTGCACTGGCTGTCTCCTGTACCTAGAATATACTCCCACCTAAACTCTACATGTTAGCATTCCTAGTTTCTTTCAAAACTCTCCATAGTTGACACCCCCAAATAATTACCCTGTATTTATTTTGTATATTTGTTCTTATCAGGCCTCAGATACTTAACCAGCTGTGTGACTCTGGGCAAGTCACTTAATTTCTCTGTGCCTCAGTTTCCTCCTCCGTTGAATGGAAGTAATAGCATATACCTCTTATTGGTTTGGTTGTTATGAGGATAAAATGAGATAATATTGTGATGTACTTTGTAAACCTTAAAGCCATAATATAAATAATAATATTCTCAGAATAATATTTTTAAATGAAAATATGGTTATGAAAATATTTTTAAAAAAACCAGACATTCAGAGCAAGTTAATTAAAAAGTCAGAGTAAGGGGGACAGTGGCACGGTCACTTCTAGATGTTATGAAAAGTATTTTGTCAGCTGAGTGGAGGATGGATTGGAGTGCAAAACATCTGATGCAGACTAATTAAAAGTTTATCACAATATTCCAGGTGGGAGGTGAGGGATCTTTAACTAGAGTTGTGGCTGTGTGAGTAGAGAGAGTATAAAGAAGAGCTACTGCAAAGTAGAAACAAGGTTTGGCATCTGATATGATGTTAACTCTCCTTACCAATATAGATAGCAAGCAACTGTTCTGCAACTTAGTCTTACAGAGTTGCATTCCTTACCTAAAAGAATTTTGTATCAAATCCTTAAGGGATACTTGATTTCTTGAATAAACATTGTAGTTATCATCATTTATTGTGTAAAATAGGACATACTAGTTTTCTCGTGTTGATGAGCAAAAAAGAGGATTTTTGTAGATTATACTAAGTAGGATTTTTAATAATTGTTTTTTGGAGGGGGAAAGGCAAGGCAGTTGGGGTTAAGTGACTTGTCCAAGGTCATACAGCTAGTCTGTCAAGTGTCTGAGGGCAAATTTGAACTCAGGTCCACCTGACTCCAGGGCCAGTGCTCTACTGCGCCACCTAGCTGCCCACTAAGTAGGATTTTTGAAACATTTCATGTTAAAAGTTTTACAACTGCTACCATTCCTCATATGCTTTTATTTACAATTAAGACACTGTTGCAAGCTTTGTTATTTCTTTTTGTTTATATAGATGAATAATACTGCAGCTAGCCCGATGTCAGCTATTGCTACCTCAAGTAGTGGAAGAGCCACAGGGAAATCAACGAGTTTTGCTCTTGAACTGCAGAGTATGATGTAAGTATTGTATCCACATAAACTTGAAACTATTTAAAGAGTATACGTGAGAAGGAGATAGAGCTAACAAAAAGAAAGTATTGAAAAATAAGTTTGGAAATAAGAAAGAAAACCATGTTGAATAGTCTTTATTGATACATTTAAAATAAATTTCTAGTAGGCTAAAACTGCATATCTATAATATTCTTTTATGTGATTATAATGAACACTTGCTTCTACTCTGAAAAAGTTAATATAAGTGATTAATGTTGACAAACTATGACTTGTAATTGGTTTCAACATTTAACGATTTTGCTTTAATTTTTCAACAAACATGCATGGATTCTGCATTTATGAGAAAGTTCAAATATTTTGAAGTAGTTGAAATTGAAACCATTTAAGTTTATGATTACAAAAGATAACCAGAGAAATATTTGTGTTTTTTTAATGGCATCTGAATCATAAAAAGCTTGATTAATCCAAAATTTTTAATTATGATAATATTACTACATATCATAGCTTAGAATTTTGATTAAGAAGTCTCTAATCGAGAAGCTACATAATTATGAAGGTTTCTTTCCTAAAGCGCTGTTTTCTTTGATTGCTGTTGCATTGCAACCTGCCTTGGCCAAGGCAACTAATTCCTGATTTGGTGGCAGGGAAGCTTGTTCCCCTTAAATGTTTGTTTGCCTATGCGTCATAGTTTTTATTTCATGTGATCTTTGGAAAGAGGACAAAATGAGTTCTTTCCCTGTGGGTAATTTTTCATAATTTGTCAGTCAGTTCAAAGGAGGTATTAATTCCTGAAAATGAAATGTTTTCCCTTGAAGGCTAGACATTGTGAATTCAATTGATAGCTTAATTATAGAGTTCATGTAGTGATGATTATTAATTAAATATAAAGTGAATTTGGGATTCGTTGTTTGGCATTTTCTAGTTGACTGTACCTGGACATGGTATTATAGTGATAAAGACATTGTTGTGGTCATATTTGGGTAGCCTTGGTGCTTAATGAGGCAGCTAGCTGGGCCTGGAGTCTGGAAGGCCTGAATTCAAATCTGGCCTCAGATACTTATGAGATGTGTTACCCTGGGTTAAAACACTTCACCTCTGTTTTCCTTAGTTTCCTCAACTGTCAAGTGGGGATAATAAAGCAGTTACCTTGCAGGGTTGTTTTAAGGATCAAATGAGATAAATATTTGTAAACCTCTTGGTGCTATTCTGGGGCACTACGTAAGTGGTTTTCCTTCTCCTACCATTTCTCCCTTAGTGAAAAGTATCCTTGGAGAGTTTTTACAGTTATAGCTTAATTGCATTTCTAACATTGCTACTATAACATTATTACAGTTCCGATTCATAATACTAATGTGTAAAAATTCTAGGTCATTCAGGCTCCATTTAAGGTTCATGAAGTCTTAAGATAGGCCTTTTAAAAAAATAGTGTATCTTTTAACAGCAGAATTTATAACTTAGTTGTTTTTTACCTAGAAAAACAAAAGAAAAGCAACCCATAAAACAGCTTTATTTTGTATTTTTCCTTTTACTGATGTGCAGCATTTGGGACTGCTTTTAGTAACTGGAGCAATTTAATGGTAGGATAGGGCATTCAACTAGTTGGCCTGTGTGACCCTGTTTTATATTCTAGGATTATATGATACAGAAGTATATTCTACTCTGTGAGAAAATGCTAAAGGATGTAGACATTGTGGTGAAGGGGTAGCATTACTTTAGATATGGGTATCTAACTTTAAAGATACACACAGAAGAGGAAATTTGAGGTGGTGGATAGTGAGCTGGCCTCAGAGTCAGCAAGACTTGGGTTCAGGTTCTACCTCTGATATACTGTCTGTGGGACCCTGTGCAAATTGCTTAACCTTTCAGTGACCCAAGCAATACTCTGAGACTTTATATTATAGAGAGGAAGTTTCCTCACTGAAAGCTTTCCACGTGGATACAGTCATAGGTCTGATAAAAAAAATACACACTTTCTTATACATATCTTTCCCCCAATTATATTTAGTTATATTTGAAAAATATGAAAGAATTTTTTGAATCTTAGAGGAACCTAAAAGATGTGAATATACAGGCTCTCCATTTGAAGTACCCATCACTTGGTTGCTGGAGAACCAGCAGATGGTAAAAATTAAATGGATTAAAACTTGGCACTCCAGAAAATTTTAATTCTAAATTTTTAAATGATGAGATATTTTAAAAAAAACTGCTCTGTGAATCAGAATCAGTCTAAATGGTTTTAGTTCTGCTTTTCTTTTTGCTATTACCAGGTATTTTGTTGTGGATTTCGCAGCATCAAATTTCTTGCATCCTCATAAAGTTGGGAGTGGAAGGGATAAAAATTTCCCTGTATGGTAGTTACATCTGCAAAAGCTTTAGGAAAGAAAATCTAGAAATAAAGGATTTGTACACTGTTGTACACCGGTGGGCACCATACTGCTGCCTCACGCATTCTTGTGTGTCTTCTTCTATAAGTTTTCTCACTCAGTGCCCCTCTATTGTATAGAAACCCTGAGGTCTTAAAGTAACTCTAAATATTTTAGGGAATGTGGAGTCCTTTGAAATTAGGTAATGAATTTGAGATTTTAGAATGTTAGATTATTGGAGGAGTGAGCTGGAATCCTCATGTTTATTCTAATTGTGGTGTTTTTGTGGGACTTATGGATAGAGATCATTAGAATAAGTGAAATATTTAGAAAATGAGTAAAGATGGAAATATAGTAGCTAGGTAAGACGTGTTTGCTTTGAATAATGTATTTTTAAGGTATTAGAATTTATGTATTTACTGGTCCTGTTTAATTCTGGACTTAGGCAGGACTTGGATATATCAGAGTATACCTAGAAGTAGTAGGTGGAAACTGATTATTGCCATGGGAGGGTAGGTTGAACGACCCTGGAATGTTTAGCCTGAAAAAGAAAGGACTTGGGGAAGGGGAAAGAGGGGGATATGATAGCTATCTTTAGGTATTTGAAGGACATGTAGAAAAGGTACTCTCTTCTGCTTAGTTTTAGAGGGTTGATTTGCAGTAGAAGTTGTAGAAAGGCAGAACTCAGTTCAACAAAAGGACAAACTTTCTAAAAATTAGAACTGTTCGGAAGTGGATTAGGCAGAAGGTAGTGGGCTCCCTGTCACTGGACACTGGAAGTCTATAAGTAGGGGCTGGAGGTTCACTTGTCAGGGATGCTTTAGATGTGTAAGAAGTCCTTAACACGGATAGTCTTTGTGATTCTGAGATTCTGTGTAGTATTTCCTTCAAGTGTCCTATGATTTTAGAAATAGATCATAGCTGTAGAGTTGGAGGAGATCTCAGAGGTCAGTTTAAACCCCTTCATCTTACAGATGAAAGCCTTGAGGTCCAGAAAAGTGAAGTGCTTGACTGAGGTCACATAGAGAATAAGTGTAAGAGCCTGGCTTCTAACCTAAATCTCAAATTTCAGAGTCTGGTACTTTTTCCACAGTCCTAGGGAAAACTTTGAGAAACCTATAAAAAACTTTATGTAAAAACAAAGGAAGTTTTCCCTAGTACTTTGTTTTTGTAAAGTATTCAGGTGTTGGTCTGTAGTTTTTATATAGACAATTTGTTGCTCGTACTGAAGGGCAATTTAAAAACAAATTTTTTCCTTCCTAAATTCCACAGTATATTTTTGCAAATTTCTTCGTAACCAAGAAACCTAGGTAATTTTCTGAGCATAAGTCATCATTGACTGTGTACATGAAAGAAATGGACATCTATTTCAGACCTAGTGAGTGCAGTGACTACTACTTAGAGTTACTGTATGTATTAAAAGGAGGAGAGTTTAGAGTGGAGATTTGAAGGACACAAGTGTAATTTGTGTGTTTATGCACCCTGATATTCAATTTAGAATTTATAGAGCACCATATGTATTGACTTAGTGTAGTTTTCTCAACCTAAGTAACTCTAAAGCCTACAGTGGACAATAATTAAAGTATGTATAATTGGGAGTTTCTGATTAAAGATCACAACTTTCACAGGTGAAAGTATCAAAGCAGAACATAATCAGATCACTAGGAAAAACGTTAACCAAAAGAAACATCTTGAAATTATAATCCTTCCCAACTTGAGGAACATATAAAGTAAAAAGTGACTATCTCATTGGAATCATAAAGTCATGGAATGTTTGAACCAAAAGGGTCTTTTAGAAATTATAATGTTTAGTCTTTTCATTTTGCAGTTGAGGAAACTGAGATCAATGACTTGTCCCACCATGCAGTGTTAGAACCTGGATAAGAATCTGAATTTTCTTACCCCTATTTCACCACTATTAACAGGAAAGTGTCGTTTGACTTTTGCTGTTAAAATGAATCCTAGAGAAATCATCATAGTATGTAGGTGTAAAGTGAATACACTTTAAAAAATTTCTTGTGGTTTTTTTTTATGTTTGTGTGCTTGACTTATTTAAAAGAGTACTACAGAGGGAACAAGTTTAATAATGAGGCAAACATCATTGGTAATATTTCTTTCTGACTGTGGGTAATGTATGTAAACAATACTTTAAACATGTAACAGTGGTAGAAAAAAACGCTAGTAGAGAGAGAAGACCTGGGTTCTAGCCCTGTGTCTGCTACTATCTTATGTGACTCCTGTCAGGTCATTTCACTTTTCTGGACCCAAGTTTGTTTATCTGTAAAATGAGCTTGTACTTACATCAGTGTTTTCCAAACTATACTTTTTGCAGTAGGATTATGATGGAGACAAGGCCCTCTTTAGGTTTTCTCAGTTTTTTCATTTGTAGAATGAAAAGGATGGACTAGATGATTTCTGAATTCCTTTCTAGCTCAAGCGTACATGATTCTGGAAATTGATGAAATATTGGGATAAAATACTTTAAAACCTAAATGGATTTGTGATCTCACCAATGAAGGCATTCCCTCCAACATCCATGCCTTCCCGTCCCGTGCAGCTCTTGACCTTGTCTTCCTGTTAATTCATCCTGGGAAATTCAGACAGGTCGGGAGGTTTTCTTGCATTATCTTGATATTGTCTAGATACCAGTAGAACATACAGGCTATCCATGGATTATCCCTTGATGCTGTCCATGCACTATCCCTCCATCTCACTATGTGACTGGGCCATCTTTTTTTTTTCTTTTCTGATGATATATTTTATAACTACTTCTCCTTTGTAAGTCTAATTTGTAGTGTCCTGCAGCCTACTCTTGTCTGCCATGTGCCTCTTCATTGACCTTTAGGTCATCTTGAACTCTGGTTTTTTTCAGAAATTGTGATATTCTACAATACACAGCCAAAACAACAGCACTGGAAGAGTATTAGAGTTAAAAGATGAGCCCTTTATTTCAGGGGAAAGTTTGGAGTTGTTAAAAGAACTATGCAGTTTCCTTAAGGTAATTCAGCTTATGTTGGGACAAAGTAGGAGAATAATAATAATAACTCAAGTGGTGCTTAAAGTTTTATTGATGCCATTTGTTTTTACATTGCATTTATATTTGGATACAGCATCCCTCATCCCCAAGGGAATTGAACCTGTCCTTTAACAATGAATAAAGTTGAACAGAAAACTTACTTTAATACATCTGCATCTGACAAAGTATACAACATTTCAACTTCTTATCCCTCTTTCTGCCAAGAAGAAGGAGGCACTACCTTTCATTTTCTGTCTTTGGGACCAAGACTGATTTTTTACAATTATTCAGAGTTTGGCTGTTTTTTTAGTGTTCCTTTCACTTATATTATTGACATAATACTTTAAGGGTTACAAATTATATTCCTGCAATAATCCTATGAAGTAGGTTGTGAGTATTGTTACATATTTCAGTTTTCTAGATGAAGGAAAGTGATTTGTCCAAGTTTATACAGCTAGTCAAAGTTTCCAGTGTGATTTGAATCCAGCTCTTTTTGTTCCACATATGTTCTTCTGTTACTTATACCATGCTACCTCTCTTCATTCTTTTTTATCATCTTCCCCATAATAAAATATTTTGGTACTTATATTTTAGAGGGAAAATTGTTATGTAGAGATGAAATATTCTCATAATGCATTATTTGCATTGTATAAAACACATAATTTCTAAGGAACAGTTTGAGAAACATTGACTTAAGGTCATAAAGTTCTATAGATTTCTATGTGTTTTCTATTTTTTTTTAGTCACAAAGTTCTATAGATCTAGAATTTTTTATCCAATAGTAATAATAGTAGCTGACATTTATATAATACTTTAAGGTTTGCAAAATGCTTTATAAGATGATATCATTTAATCCTCATACAGCTCTGTGAGGTAGGTACTGTATTATTGTTGTCATTTTATAGCTAGGAAACTGAGGATTAGAAAGAAGTGGATAACTTGTCCATTTCGCAAGCCAGGAAGTATCAGAGGAAAGATTCAAAGTCTTCCTTACTCCAAGTTCATCATTCTCTACTATGCCATGGTTCCTTTCAGTGAAATTAGGAAGCTTGTCAGTTGCTAGAAATATGTTTTGAGATGGGGCTTCAGAACTTCCTGTAGTTATATCAAAAGATAAGTTTATTTTAGTTTATTTTACACTTAAATTCACCTTTGTTATTGATGAATCTTCCCACTAAAGAAATTGATTGTAAGGCTTATGAAGGCAGAGGCCGTCATCTTTGCAAATTTCCTAGTCTTTAGCATAATACTTTGCATATAATAGGTACTCAGTACATGTTTTAATTAAATTAAATAAGAACTGACTAAACTATTATAGAATTTGTAACCAAGAGAAAAAAAGCCTGTATACTTGCTGGAAATCCGATCTTGAAATAAGGGGAAGGTGAAACACAAATATAAATCATTTGAGTAATTCACCATCGGAGGTAAAGTAGAGATAATAATATTTATATTACCTTTTTTTGTAAGGATCTATTGAGATAATACAATATCCAGACTTGGCAAAGCTAGTCTTCAGAACCTATACTTGATCCCTTCCCAGTTTGATAGAACCTTCAAAAACTGTCAGGCATAGCCTTGGATGACCTGAGGTCATCTGCATCCCACGATGAAACATCTGGCCCGACTTTAGTAGAGGCATAATCAATTATACAGTGTGAAGAGTACTGCGCTGCTGTGAACTAACGACACGTTTACATGGTGTTTTGGGGCTTACAAAGTACTTCATCATAAAAAGAGCATGACACAGTGCAATTGTTTTCTCCATGAACAAACCGAGGCTCAGAGCTTAAATGGTTTGTTCAGGTCCCTTGATTGTAAGCTTTTTCTTTTTTAATAGTTGATGCTTTAAAAAAAATTACTTCCTAATGCCCCTCTCCCTCCTCTTCCAGTTCTCCCAAGAAACTTTCCTAGTAGTAAATAAGTACAAGTAAGGAAAACGAATATACTGCTTGACTGAACACTGCTTGACAATGCCTGAATACATGTCTCATTCTACTCTGCTGAAAGGTGGGAAGCATGACTTTTATTTTAGGCAAGTAATTAGACACCAGATGGTGGCTTGCCCCATAGTAGGCACTTGATAAATATTTGCTGAATCAATGCTCTGTTTGTTTCTCCAGTTGTATGTAGCAGATCAACTGCATATTTTGATGGAATTACTTATTTCCCCAAGTCTACTTTGTGAAGGTATTTTGAGTTCCTTGGTTGCTGAGGAAAGGTATTGAATGACAAAATAGTATGTAAATTCAGGCTATTGCGTTTTCTATTGTTCTCTTATTTTTTTAGTTTCCATAAAATATTTCTCTGTGGTACATTATGTAGGTATTATAACATTTTATGGTGTATAAAAGAACTATTCTAGTTATCAACTATATTCAGAAATTTTCTTATTTTAAAAAAAGGCACCTTTTAAGAAAGCTTAAAGCCTAATTAGGCTTTCCAAAGTGAATTATAATTTGATTAATTCAAGAAGTAAGATAAACATAATTCACATAGCAAGTTGTCATGAGATGAGAGAAACCATCTCTCCTTTGCCCCTCCTTTTTTGCTTTGAAATATATAGGGAACACTAAAATCCTAGAAAAAGAAATAACTGCTAACTTTCAGGTACGAGGGCCAGTATTTTATTACTAAGTTATGCCCCAACTACGTTGTCAAATCAGAAGTACTAGACTTGGAGTTAGGAAGACTTCAGCTTGAATTAAACCTCTCCCACTAGCTGTGTGATCACAGGTACATGATGACCTCATTAAACCTCATGTTCTCATCTAGAAGTTGGGATCATAGTGCCTAACTCTTAGAGTTATTTATGAAGCTCAAAATGTGCTAATGCTTATAAAATGCCACCTTAAAGTGGCTGTGAAAGTCAGCTATTATTTTTTATTCACTAAAAAGAGTATGGCTGTGGGAGATATTAAATATCTACATCATTTTCTGTTGGGAATACTTGGTGAACTTCCAAGTTCAGTAAATTTTTATTTTAGAAAATTTTTAATTGAAATTAAAAAAAATTTAATTGTAGGTACCAATTTTACTGATACTATAATTTGATGGTTTAAATCTGACACTAGACTCTTATGCTTATTGCACAGGCTATCTAGTTCTTTTCACTCATTTAAAAAATATTTTTTAAAATTTTGGGTTCCAAATTCTCTCCTTCCCTCAGGCCCTTCCTCACTCATTTAAAAGACAAACAGCATATCAATTGTACATAACCTTCACTCATTTTTTTAAAAATAGGTTTTTATTTTATGGTATACTTGTATTCAAACTAAATCTTTCTTTTTTAAATTGTGACTGTGAAACTCTTCAAGATACTGAAAAATCAAGTATTTGAGTGATGACATTTTAAAGTCTCTTAGCATTTACTGTGATTCTCCATCACTTTTTTTTTGTTTAAAAGCCTTAGTGTTTTCTCTTAAAGTAGGTTTCTCCTCTTCTTATTGATGTGAACATGTTTACAGGTAAATTTGTTTTAGAAGTGAAGAACTAAACTTTTGTGTATCCTATTGCTTTCATTTATTTTTTAGAACGTTTTTATCCTATTGCTTTTAATGAAAATCAGGCTATGTAAAACTTTGATTTTGCCATTTGAACATGGTCAAAGAAAAGTTTTACAAAATGTGAACATAGAATATTTTGATCATGATAACCTTCAAGGGCTATTTAAATGCTGACCCTCACAGCTGGTCACCTTAATTGTTCATATTCTTTGGAATATAATATTAGTTACAGAGCATTCAATAATGATTATTCATGGACAGTGGTCCAGAGAATCACTTAAACATAAAAAAGCATGACATCAGTGTAGGAAGGTTGAGTCTTTCTTGGCATATTGGACGTGGAAAGGTTCAGTTGAATAATACAGAAATAGCAGGTGTAGCCTGAAAAAGAAAAGACTTGGGGGCGATATGATAAAAGTGTTTAAATTTTGGAAGAATTGTCACATAGAATATGGTTAGACTTGTTCTACTTGATGTCAGAGGGTAAAACTAGGGAGCAATGAGTGGAAATTGTAAAGAGGTAGATAGAAGATTTATTTGGAGGAAAAATTTATAGCAATTAGAGCTATCTCAAAGCTAACGGCCGGTTTTGTGAGGTGATATATTCTTCTTTCCTAGAGATATTTAAGCAAAGGTTGAAAAATCTGGTATATTGTTGGGAGGATTTTTTTTTCAGCTATAGGTTAGTCTAGAGGGCTTTTGACATTTATTCCTTCTCTGAGATTCTGAAAAGCTTTGTATTTGGACTTATGGATTGGGTTGAAGTTTAATAAAGTTATTCAGCAGGTGATTATTAGCTAAAGGAAAACTGAGATTAGGCTGTTTCCAAGGTACTTTTGCCAGGGAAGCAGAATATCTAATAATTGTTGATAGGGATAGATTATAAAGAATGCTAAAGAACATCAGAAGGATGGGAGTTAGGCCTAAGTCCATGTTTTTGGCAGTGGCCCACTTTATTCCTTTGTGCGTTTGTTTTCTTGTTGACTCTAATTTGTCTCTGTTTCTCTTGTTTGAATTACTTTGCAGCTCTAGCCATGTTGTTATAATCTCTCCAGAGATTCTCTCCTGTTCATTCTTTCTGTTATTATATTAATATTGTGATGCTATCAATAAATGAGTTAGTAAAACATTCCTTTTCATATACTGTATGAACACGTGTGTTCAAAGTGATACTTGTGAGGTGGTCTTGATCAGAGGAACAGGCATATCAGAGGCTACAAATAATCAGTCAGGAACACTGATAAATGGAGGTTAGGGAAGTGTTGGGAACATAGTTAGGTGAGCGGCTACCTAAAAGTATGGTGAATGGTAGGCCAGTTAAGATTAAGAAGGTAGAGATAGCGTGTTCTATTAGGGATTAAAAGCATGTGTCCTTAAATGAGAACAAGAAGGTGATCTTCATAGTTAGGAGAGTTGATCAGGTAGGGATTAATGTGTTTACGTGATCAGTTTTGTATATATCTTATAATTTCAAAATATTGTAATTTTAAAATTCTCCACTATTTTATTTATTTTAAAATTATAAATGAGTGGTCATGAATATAATGGATTATACTTTTGATGATAACATTAGACAAAATGTTCCACCTAGTGTCCTGAAGAATTGAATTTTAAAGAAAATGCAGTTAGAGAATCAAATGGCTGAAGAAAGTTACACATTTTATCACCTATTAATTTATTTGAATGCTTTCAACTACTTTGATTTCCTCATTGTTGTCTTTTTTTCCTAAGAAACTAAATTTTGTTTTGTTTTAAGGTATAGTGTTAAAGAGCAATGAACTTTTAGTTAGTGGACTTTGAATGGTTACTTTGTTGGTTACTACTTGCGTGACTGCAAAAATTACTTTGGACTTCAGTTTTCTTTTTCTTTTCTTATGTAAATAGTTTATTTTTACCTTTTTAAAATTTTCACATCTATAAAATGAGAGGCTTAGATTAGGTGATTTCTGAGGTTCCTTCCAGCTCTAAAACTATCACACCCTAGGATATATAAAGAAGTTTTGATATTTGAACTTTTGTCCGATGTCTACTTTAGAAAGATCATAAAACATATGATGAAGGACATACATGAATAGGGAAAATTATAAGGAAATTTCTATTTTTTCCCCCAAGTGAAATATCACAAAGCATTTGAGATTATGTTTTTTGTTTTAATTATTAATATTTTAAATTGGGTTCAGAGATGAAAATTTCTCTCTTTTATGCTTATGTTTTACATATCCCTGCATTTTTTAGCCTTTTGGAACTGGCTTATCAGGTGTGACTTGCAATAAAAGATGACCAGAAAAATTATCTTCAATTTAGAAAGTTCATTTCAAATAATGTTGTTGTCCAAATAACATCAGTAATATAACCAAGGAGTGAGGTGGTTAGCCAATTTGTAATTTGTAGGTAGAAGGATTTTCTAAATTGTATTTAATATTTATTTACTATATTTGATGCCAGATTTTTTCTGAGGCTTCAGTTTATGAAAATAACTGATTTAATCTCAGTAAGAAAGTTGAGTGAAGATGAAAGAATAAAAAGCAAAAGCTAAAAAGAGAACCGATGGACTTTTTTTATAGATAGTAAAATATTATTTCTTAGTCAAATGCCATACCAAAACTTATGTAGCAATGCAAATAATAATACACATATTCAAATATTAACAGACATTTTCAAGGAATATTAAAATATAAATATATTTGCTGAATAACTAAAACTTGCTCTTTCCTTGATGCCATCAGAGGTCACTGATGGTTGTGGGGTCATTTTCTCTTATCTTAAATGGTCCCATAGCAGCTGTCCTTTTGAGTTCCTTTTTTGTGCTTTACATGTTTTTCATTAGGCTGCCCACATATCATTTGCTAATTTTTATTGATATTAGTTTATACGGTAACCCCCATACAGTTTGCTGCTTATAAATTGCTCTGGTTTAGGAACAAGAAAACTAAACTTAAAATACAACAACCAAATACCCCCAAATAAAATGTAAAATATATATAGATATAAATATTTTACGTTACTATGACTAATAGCTCCCATTCTACAATAAAGCCCACTTTGCATTAAAAAACAAAAAAAGTAAAGTTAAGCAAAACAAACCAATATATTGACTTTTGTTGCCAGTGTATGTCTCATCTTGCCCTCATTCATCATCATTTCTCTGAAGTCCTGGCTGGTCATTCTATTGATTTAAATTCTGTTGTCATCCAGTGTTCTTTTCCTGGACATCATTGGGATCATTGTGTGTATGTTGCCCTGTCCAGCTTGCTTGCTTCATTTTGTATCAGTTAAAATAAGCCTCTCCTAATTTTTATGACCTTCTTGTATTTGACATTTAGATACAATAAATAGATCAGAGCTTTGTTAACTAAGAGTAAGTAGACTCTAAAGTAAAGATCTGAGGAATTGTTCGAGGACTCAGATATATGAGTTGTAGTTCATGCACATTAATTTTGAGTTCTTGTAGGCTTTTTAGGCTTTTCTGGTTCTTGGCTGTATTGTAGCAATAAGAGGTTGCTAGGTAAGTTAGCTCTATATATACATATATATATATATATATATATATGTGTATAGTTTCCAACTTAAAAACTTAACTTAAACTTAACTTAAAGGTTGTATTCTAAACATTTATTTGTCAGCGTGGAACTCAGATTGAATTTTCTTGTAGAAGTAATGTCATTAATGGTGGTCAGGTTCCGAGGTCAGATCAAAAAGGACTATTCAACCATAATGTACCTGCAGTTTAGTATTAATGGTGCAATTTTTGCTATACCTAACTAGCACTTATAACAATTTTTCTGAGAAAATGAATTAAAATTTCTTATTCCATTCCCCATCTACTGCTAGGTGACTAAGACTTTCCTTGTAGCTGTATTTGGGAGCAGTAGGTCTTGACAAAAATGTGTTAAACACAAATAGTATGTTAACAATACCTGCATCAGGGAAGGAATCTTTCTGTATCTCTCTCTACATCAGCATCAGCTAAAGTACCTTTCTGTGTTTATATTTGTATGAAAAAAATACCTCTTTGGGTTAATTATCATTATTATTATTGTTATTTGGGTTAAGTAAATATTCCAAATTAGAAAATACAGGGTGGAAGGAAAAAAACCAAACTATGGACAGATATTTCATGAATACTAATTTAAAAATACTGAATAAAATATTAACAGAGTTGGTTCAGCAGTATTTTAAAAAATATTTTATTCTATTAGCAGGTTGGATTTATATCAGGAATTCAGGATTGGTTCTATATAAGAAAAACTAGAAATATAATAGGACATATTAACTAAAATCACATAATTATAAGATACAAAAAAGTCTTTTTACAAAACAACATCCATTTATGTTAAAAACATTAAAAAGCATAGGAATAAATGCTTTTCCTTTATATAGTATATAATATCTTTCTAACACCAGGAGCCAAAATGGAAAAACATTAGATGGCCTTCCAGTAAGATCAGGGATAGATAAAGCAAGGATTGTGTGTGCTTTGTCACCACTCTTTTTGATACTAGAAAACCTAGCTATAGATATAAGATTTGAAAAAGAAGTTGAAGGAATTTTCATAGGCAAAACAGAAAGATAATGATTCCTTTTTGCAGATATGATGATTTACTTAGAGAATCCTAGATATTCAATTAAAATTAATTGAAACTATTACATCAGTAAAGAGCAGGATAAAAAAACATCCATAAAAATGACTAGCTTTCTTTTATATAACCAACAAAACCATCAGAAAGTGATAGAAGAGAAATTCTATTTAAAATAACTTGAGAATATATGTTTTTTGTGAGGCCCCTACAAAGATGTATCATACACATATTTCTAACATTAATATGAATTATATGAATCCAACTATTAAACACTTTACAGAAATAAATAACAATAGTGGTATTTATGTGGCACTTTAAGGTTTGTAAAGCTCTTTACGTAGGTTTTCTCATTTGATCCTTACAGCCACCCTGGGATGTAGATACTGTTAACCCTTTTTTATATATGAGGAAACTGAGGCAGATAGAGGTTAAATGACTTGCCTCGAGTCACACAGCTAGTAAATGTCTGAGACAAGATTTAAACTCGGATCTTCCCGACTCCAAGTCTAGCACTCTATCTGCTGTGCTACTTAGCTGCTCCTTGCTATGTTAAGGAAGAATTAAATAACGGGAGAGGCAATTACTCATGATTTGGCTGATTTGGCTGTTCTAATATATTAGAAATGATAAAACTGAATTAATTTATAGATTCAGTGTTATGCTAATTAGACTGTGAAAGTTTGCCTCCTTAGAACGAAACAAAACATCAGAATTCATCTGGAAGAACGTAAGGTCAAGAATATCTAGAGAAATAATGGAGAAAAAAAGAAAACCAGGAGAGAAGGGGAGAGGGGGACTTTTAGTATCATATTTTAAACTATTATAAAGCAGTAATCATCATAATTATTTGGTACTGATTAAAAAAAGAAAAGTTGATCAGTTGAATATGCCAGGTAAATAAGATCTGGAAGCAGTAAACCCAAAGACACCAGCTACTGGCATTATGATAAACTATTTTAGAAAAATTGCTGAGAAAACTAGCAAATAATCTGGCAGAAATTAGATTTAGACCAATATCTTAGAACATATGCGACACTCAGCTCCAAATTAATGTAGATACAAATTAAAGGGGGGAAGGAGATAACCTGTCACTACTGTGGACAGGAGAAGCATTATTAACCAAATAAAGGATAAAATCATAGGAAATAAGTTGGACAATTTTAATTACATAAATTGTAAAATTTTGCACAAAAATCAATGTAGTCAGTAGTTAACTTGGAAAAAAATCTTTGCAGCACATTTTCTGATAAAGCTCTGCTATCCAAGATATTTAAGGAATTGATATGAATATCTATTAGGGAATGGTTCTTTTTCTTGTATAAAAGGTCAAAAGATATTACAGACATCATTCACAAAAATGAAAAATTTTGAATGGTAGACAAGTGGAGCAGTGTGGGAATTATTATTTTAAGTTTAATGCATACTTTAAACAAAAGCTGTACATAATAGAGATTCATGGTTACATACAAATCTTCATTTTCCCTTCTTTGTTCGTGGGACCTATTCCTCTGATGAGTGAGATCCTGGCTAGGATTGCCATTTCTTGAGGAGCTCTCTACTGGGCACACCTGATTCATTGCCAAGTCACTCATTTTCCTTTTGGATCTTCATTTTTCCATTAAATGCATAGCAAGTGCAATCACATTTTCCTGGAGAGCCTTATCTTTTTTGCCCCCTTTATATCTAACTTTGTATTCTTCTTATTTGTGTAGATACTCCTGCCTCCACTTCCCAGTAAACTCTTTTTTGGGGGGCAGGTAGTAGGTCACTTTTTGGCTTTGTGTTCCTCAAGCTTAGTATAGTGCCTTGCACATACAAAGCGCTGAAGTTATTGGATCTAATTTAATTAGGTAAATCTTGGATAAATATCTCAAAATAAAAATTTTAATTAAGTGTGAACATATGTACATTTATATATTGAGAATGTCTATAGTAATGTGATTTCCTTCTCCAGTAAGAAATATGTTAACTCATTGATGGTTGGACAGGTATTTCACATGAAGAGTACTAAGTTAAGTGAGTGCTATGTAGGCGGTGTAAATACTGTATGATTTTAAAAACCCTTTTCCACACCTCCCATACCACAAAACTAAGGAACATTTTGTGTTTTTTTCTTTCTTTCATGTGTTACTTTTGACCAAGTAATTCATTACCCAGTAACCAACTTATATTTGATCTGGGATGATTGGTTTCTGGTTAGCAGATATGATTTGTTACTGGGATAGTATCTGAACCCATTCCATCTTAGTAGGATTGACAAGAATATATTTGCCAGCATAGTTTTGAGAAGCTAGAGTTAACTCTGTCTTATGATAAGACATTAGAGTAGAACTTTTATGGAGATTAGCAATGTGGGGTTCATTCCTGAATAGGCTTAGTATGTGCAATCAGACCATTGACTTATTTTATCAGAAGTAAAAGTCAACAACAAATTGAAAGAAAAGGCAAAGATGAGAAGATGCTGTAGGCACTTACAGCAGTTTCAACCTGAATTATTCAAACATAAACTATTTGTGCTCAAAAATGGGAAATAGATATAAGAAAAGACATTGATAGAAACTTCTACAAAATGATGATAATCTAATGTAAAGCAATTTGAGCTAAAAAACAAACAAAACACGACAACAAAAATGACTTGGTAAGCAAATACTTGCTTTCTTTCCAAGAGGAGAGATATGGTAGATAAGGACCATACCAGTTTAGAATGAAAACTATTTTGCAAAATAGTATGAGGGATGGTAGTGGAAGATGATTAACTGCTCTGTTACTTTAGAAACTTGCAAAATTGTATTAGAGAAAATGAATCTACAGAAAGCTTGTTACGATATTCAAATAAGTCAGATCATAGATGAAACTTAAGGAGAACAACAGGTGAAAAATGAAACAAATCTGTCTCCGTTTTCATAACAAAGTATTCCATCATTGATTAGAATGAAATGACCACATTTGGGCCAACTTAATATTTGTTGTTTGAAAAAAATGAACTAAAGAATATATGAGAACAGGAAAAGCAGTTAGATCATAACAAAGACACAGAGAAGAATCTGATCACAACATGATTTTCAATGCCTTGAGGAGGCAGTTAATCTTCAAAACATCTGAAGGAAGGGAAGGTAGAGAATGATTTTTTTAAAAAAATCAGTAAACTAGTATTTAAGTGCCTATTGTTTGCTAGCCACTGTGCCAAGCACTGTGGATATACAAACAAAGGCAAAAAACAAAACAAAACAAAACAAAAAAAAAGAGCCCTTGCTCTTAAGGAACTCACTGTCTAATGGGGTAGACAACATGCCACCAACTATATACACAAGATACATATAGGTCAAATTTTAGGGAATAGTCTCAGAGGGAAGGCATTAAGATTAAGTAGGACAGAGAAAGGCTTCTTGCAGAAGGTAAAACTTTAGTTGAGACTTGAAGGGATCCATGGAAGCCAGGTGAGAGAATTGTAAGCATGGGAAACAGTCATCAAAAATGCTAAGAACAGGAAGATAAGTGTTGTGTAAAAGAAACAGCAAGGAGGCCAATATCATAAGAAGACTGGGAATGTAGGAATGGGCTATGTTATAAAGGGTTTTAAAAGTCAAACAGTCAATAAACATTTATTACTATTTTTTTCAGTAAACATTTATTAAGCACCTATTATATGATAGTATTCTGCTAAGTTCTGGGGCTACAAACACAAATAAAAATAGAGCCGCTGCCTTCAAGGAGCTTACGATTTAATGGGGGGAGATAGTGCACAAAATGAAGCTGAAAAACCATGAGAGTAGGAGCATGATGGAGAAGTCCACAGAAGTCTGAAAGCATTGTAACTGGTTGTAAATGCAGAGAAGACTGTGTTGTGCTCCTTCCTTAATTAAAAACCTGTTAGACTATGACTTTTGCCCTGAGCAGAGGGTATGAATGAAAATCGAATACTAAAGATTTTAATATTAAACAGAAGATTTTACATTTGATCCTGGAGGTAATGGGAGCCATTGGAGTATATTGAAAAGTGGGGTGGTATTGTCAGATTTGTGCTTTTTAGTAAGATCATTTTAATAGGATGGATCAAATGAGGAGAGGCTTGAGGGAAATCCAGCCAGCAAATTATTACAATAGTCAATGCATGTTATGATAAAGACCTGGAGAAGAGTGGTAGCAGTCAGATGAGAGAAGAATTTTTATATATAAGAAATGTTTTGGAGACAGAATTAATAGGACTTGTTGGATATGGTGGTGGTGAGAGACTGAGGAATTGGGATGATATCTAGGTTGTGAGCCAAGGTGACTGGGAAGGGGTATAGTAACCCAGGCAGTAAAATGGAAGTTAGGCAGAGGGTAATGTTTGGGGTGGGGAAGAAAATGATGAATTTAGTTTTGGACAAGTCGAATATAAGATGTCTGTAGGACATGCAGGTTGTGATATCTGAGAGGCAGTTGAAGATGTGAGATTGAAGGTCAGGATAGAAAATTGGGTTAGACAAATATATCTTAACAGTCATCTGCATAGAGGTGATAATTGAAGCCATAGGAGCTGATAAGACCACCAAGTGAAATAGTATAGAAAGAGAAAAAAGAAGGCCTGAAACACAGCCTTAGAGTACTCCTGTGATTAGTAGGTATGAAGGTAGTAAAGATCCAACTAAGAGACAGCAGGAAAAGTAAGAGGTAGGAGGAGTACTAGAACAGAATAATATATCATGAGTTCCTAGAGAGAAGAGGTTTTCAAGGAGCAGAGGGTATTAAGACAGTGTCAGAGTCTGGAGAGAGGTAAGAATTCAATCACAGATGATATTGTTACCCAGAAAAGGTAATTGGGAGAACATCGGTAGCACCAAATCCACATTCTTACTTTATAGCCTTTATAAAATCTTTATGGGAATGAGTTACTTATTTAGCAAAGGTATTTTTGATAAAAACAGGAGGAAGGGGAAGGAATGAGACCAGCATTTATTAAGTGCCTACGGTATGCCCAGGTACTGTGCTTAATAAGTGCTTTATAAATATTATGACTTGATCCTAGAACTCTGTGAGGTAGGTATTACTATTCCCACTTTATAGATGAGAAAACTGAGGCAGAATGAAGTTAACTGACTTTCCTAAGGTCATATAGCTAGTAACCTTCTGAGATAGCATTTGAACTCAGAACTTCCTGAGTCCAGACCCAGTACTTTCTCTACTGTACCACCTAGCAAAGAGTAAGATTTTCGCAGATTTTCTGTAGCAGAACAGATCATCATGATAAACAATTGCCTGAAAGGAGTAGAGAATACTCTAGATCCCTCTATATTTATTGTTTGAGTATACAAAAGCATTTGACTCAGCAGACCAAATTGAGCATCCTCTAACAAAGTGTCTCCTATGCATGTCTTAAGATTGGAGAAGGTTCATTGGTAAAAGGTACCTTTGTTTAGTGATTCTTTGATTATCAAATGGGTATAGAGATGGGGAACTGACTTTAGCAAAAGGCATTCATCACTTCACCACTTGGAAAGATGTTCTCTGCAGATTCTGAATTCAAGAGGACTCCTTGTCTTGTAGTTAGTGAGTTCCTCCAGATACTCTTGTTTGTAGTTAACTTATAAACTTCTTGAGAATTTTAGACAGGTTAGCAGCAGCTTAAGGTCTTAGGCACCAGAAGCTGTTGTTCTAATGCACCCACATTTTATAAAGTGTTAGTCTTCTTTTGTAATTGCCTTTTAAAAACGAGTTTAGATTAGTTTTCCCCCCTTATTATTTACATAGTTGTTTGAAAGCTTTGAATGTGGCTTTGAATCGTCCTCGACTTTTACTTGAAATGAATGTTTCTGAAAAACTGACTTTTTAATGTAAAAGATGTAGAAGGAGTTAAGTGTATATAAAAAAGAACATTGACAGCCTTTAATTGATTATGTGGTTTATATGGAGGGAACAATAGGTTAAGGAACCAGTTTTTTTTTGGTTGGCCTTTTTCATATTATGACCAGATGTTCTGTTTATCTGACTTCAGAGGTCTTTAGATAAGTTTAACCTGTAATATTAAATTTTCTATGATGAAATATATTCTGATAAAATAAAGCAATGATTATAGGCCCTGAAAGCTTCCTGTGTTTTTAAGAATATGAACCCTACAATACATTGTCTAATGGTATCCTGATTAAGTAGCAGATGGCTGGTTTGCATTAAACACAAATACTCCAGAGTATGATTTAAAGAAACTAAGTGACTAAGTTCTGAATTTAAAAGTTCAAAAGAATAATCTGACATTTGTCTGAGCCCATATTTTAATAGTCAAATTCAGAAAAGCTCAAGGTAAAAAACTCAACCTGTGCTCCTAAATTTGGGTTCAGGTTTCACCTCTGATACATAATGGTTAAGTGTTCTTAGGCAAGTCACTGAACCTCTTAGTGCCTCTGCCAAGTTTCTGAGCCTATACATTGCATAGTAGGTCCCCATCTATGTTAGTAGAAGAAATTCTTCACCAGGAATTTCCTACATGTATAAAGTCATCAGTCTGCTTTAAAAAATGTGTGCAGTTGAGGCAGAGTGGCATATTAGAAGGACATTGGATTAGAATGAGACTCCAGGGGTTCAGGTTATGATGTTGCCCTTAGTAGCTGTATGTTTGTAGGTGAATTGTTTAACCTTTCTGAGCCTTCATTTTCTTATATGTACAATAGAGTATTTGCACTATGTACCTTGTATTTGTTTTGAGGAAAATATTTTGTAAACTATGGAAACAAGTTACTATTTTCATTCTAAAGTAATTGAGACCAGATGACTGGCAAAGATTAAGTATAATTTAAAAGCATTTTAAAATTTATTAATTAATTGTAAACAATTTTTAATAGATAAAAACAACACTAGAACCCAAATGAGAGGAGCAAAAAAGAAACAGTGTGATTTGGTACAAATGGCTAGTCCTGGCCTTGATAGTTATTGGGTGGTGGCAGAGGTATCCCTTACTTACTTATGAGAGAGGGTTCTTAACCTGGCATCTAGGAACTTGTCGTTTTGAATATACAGTTATCCCTTCCACATGGTGACTTTCCCCATCTCAGTTTCTGTATATCACAGGTCAGCATAAGAAATTAAATGGGAATTTTTTAGGAGTTTTGAGAAAGCTGCTGATGACACACACAGGCCATCAGATGACACAGAAAAAGTTTGGAAACTCAGAAATGCATGAAATATATATATAGTATTGTATAATATCAACATATTTTATTTTTTAATGCCATAATAATTCAGACTTCTTGTCTGGTATGAAGGGAAGAAAAAAATTTACAAAGATTTTCCAGACTGTGAGGTGCAGTGTCCCTAACCCCCATGATGTGGAAGGGATAATTGTAATTGATTTTCTTTATAGTCATAGGTACTGAAAAAAACTTTTTCTGAGAAGAGGGTCCATGAGTTTCACCAGAATGCCAAAGGGGTCTATGAGACAAAAAAAGTTAAAAATCTGCACCTGCCTATGAGGAAGCTAAGATAAACAGAAGTTAAGTGATTCACTATAGGTAGGGTGTGGCAGAGGTGGTATTTGAACTGCTGTCCTTTGATTCCAAGTCCATTGTTTTCCATTTTAAGAATTATCTTTTGATTGAAATTAGTAGAAGCCCTTTGGTCATTCAGGAGAAAATTAGAAAATGGGATTAGAAATAACTAATTCAGCATGGAATTTAAGTAAAGAAAAGCTAAGGAGAAAGACGTGGTCAGTGTAGCTTTAGCAATGTACACGAGGGTTAGCAGGTCCTGATTCTTTAAACATATTCCCGTTGAATGGGAAAATATCTGCTTCAGGTTACAGAAAGAACAGAATGATACCAAAGTCCAGTAACCCATTGTGTACCAGCTTAATGGTTTAAAATTATCAACTTTGATTTTCCCTGATTACATATTCATCAAATTCCACTGTAGGCCTTACATTGTATTTTTCTTAATATATCTGGCAGATAGCCAAATTTTCAAATCTAATAGTCTGACACGTGAGTAGATAGCAAAATATTGATAACATATACAAGTTAAGGGTAAGTATGTTTTAGGGATGGGGAATAAGGCTGTAAGAGTAAGAAGAGTATCCTATTTAAGGTAACAGACATGTAAAATATCCTTCTCCATATGATTGAAGGAAAACTGTCAGTTGTCCTTTTGAGAACGATATGATAAAAACTAATAGTGAAAGTATGAGTTTTATAACTTCTTTATTGGGCTAACATCAAGTATATTATTGATTAAAAACAGTTCTTATTTATATAGTGTTTTTGAATTTGTAAGATACTTTATTGACAACAACTGAATGAGATGGCATTATCATTTTCATTTTACGTATGAGAAAACTGGGGCATAAGAGGTTAAGTGATTTGCTGTAGGTCACCCAGCTGGTATCAGAGATGGGAACTGAGCCCACATCCCTGACTCCGATTCAAGTACACTCTCTGCTATGCTGTGCTGCTTCATGTGAAGGTCCCTCTTCTTTTTTAACTAGAACTTAGAATAGAGTTCTAGCATGATAGTTTCCTAAATTTAACATTTGTCTGCCCAATTACTATGATTAACTTTGTCTCTAGTAATTGAGGAAAAAGGCAAGAGTAGGAAACTGTGATTGTAAAATATCCAATAATGCCTAAAACATTTTTCTCCCTTTGAAAATCAGTTCAAAATAAATTACATAAATGGTTTCCTATTTCAAAGCTTAATTTGGAGCATAAAAAAAATCTTTGTTGTACCTACTTTAGCATTGGTATGGAAAAAGTTTCCTATACCTTTAAAATGATACCATGTTTTTGACCTGATGTTAATGACTAAGACAGAATCTTTCCACTTTCCCAGCTTTTCCAAGGTTGCTGGAAGCATTGCCACTTTTTTTTTTTTGAACTTTGCAATCACACTGTAGAATTAGAAATCATAGAGAGTCAGAAAAGCCTCAGAAGAGATCCAGGCCACTGCCCTTGTGTTAGAGACAGACATCCAGCTCAGCAAATGGAGACCACATGACTCGCCCAACCAAGTTCCCTTAGCAGTAAGCATCAGATGCAGAATTTGAATTCAAGCCCTCTGGCCATACCCTGTCAGCTTGTTAAGTCTTCATTCAGTATTGTTTAATTTTTAAAAAAGCCAGTTTCATACACCACCCAGCTGTAACATTAACTGGTATGTGTGTATGTGTGTGTGTGTGTATGTGCGTGATTTCCTAGTTTTCACTCCTTCTACTTTATCCACATTAACAATACACTTAATTATATCAGTGAACTTAGTGACAGACTAGACTAATGAATATCCAAATCATTCTTCAGTCTGTACTATATGCATGTTGGCATAGTGTTTTAAATCACCAGGAGTCTTACCTTCAAGATTCACTTCAGTGGTCCCTGGTTAAATTTAAGGCTGTGTGTGTATGTTGGGGGGAAGGAGGAGGTGGGTGGCTATGGGAGGAAGCACGTAGAGTAGAAAGAGAACTAGAATTGGAGTTGTAACTTGGGCTCAAATCCTGATTCTGCTATATGCCATGTGACTTTGATGAGGTCATTTCATTTGTCTGGACTTTCGTTGCCTCATCTATGAAATAAAATATAACAGCTGACATACAAATTCTCTTCCGACTTCAAAACAAAATGAAAAACTTCTTTTTCTATGACCCTGTTTACCTCTTAGTACATCCTTCCTTTATTGATAGTGCCATTCAGACACCTATTTTCTCTCTTCTTTTCAAGATCCTTACATGTCTCACCTAAAATTTTGTATTACACTTGGAAAAGTTTGTCTCTCTGTTTGTTAATTTGGTGGTGTGTGTATTTGTGTCTGTTTTAAGTCAGTATATTTATCTATCTAAAGTAAGATCTTAAATATAGATACATATGTTTATGTGTACATGTTATGCATATAAACACATGCATATATATTTGTATACACATGATATACCTGCATACACACTAATACTCTTTAGTGAACATGTTTATATTTGAATACATTTGCTTATGTATGTGCATACAAATATACATATGTAAAATATGAATAAAATAATGAAGTAAATTAGATTTAAACTAACATAAGAGTTTGCACATTCAAAGGAGTTGTACATTTCAAAGTAGTAACATTTGGAAGGTATATGTATATTCTAATAATGCTTCCTTTGATTAAAGCATTTTGGGAACTTTGGTATTGCCTTCTAGGCCTGAAGCAGATAAAATTTTTATGGGTGTCAAATCGTTGTCCTTTGAGAGTAGATTTAAAAAAAATTAATTTGGATCTAGGTCTAAAGAAGAAGGTGGGATCAAACTGGGTAATGGTGATCTTAAGACAAAAATGAGGTATAATCGTGAAAAAAAAGTCATTTCTTTATGTGGCTTATAAACAGCTGGAGGGAATTCTAAAAGAGAAGTTTGAAACATTTCTACAAGTGGCTTCATTTCTGGAACATATGGGTATCCTGAGAGGCAGCATGCCAGACTTGGATTCAGGTTCTACTTTGACACATAGTAACTGTGTGCCTCTGTGCAAGCTATGACTTCAGTGCCTTGTCTATTCACTAAGAGCATAAGTTTCAGAATAGTTGATGAATTCCTTTGGTAGAGGATGTTTCTCTATCTGAGGGTTTCCTATAGTGATGAAATCATAGTAGTTCCACCAACAAACAAAAAGCCTCATAAGTTGTTTTCTTTGAAAGAGACAGTACTTTTTTGGATATATAATTTTGGGTGTATTCTTTTAAATTGAACTCAGTCTCACTGTCCTACAGCAACATCTAGATACAGCAATGGCTATATCTACATATTCTATACTGTCTTTAAATTTCCTTATTTAGTATGTATTTACGTGCAGCGCATGCTTGTGAATGGGTTGTTTTAAAAGTCGTTTTGTTTATTGCTTTGTAGCCAGCACACGTGTTCCCATAATTCTGTTCTATATGCTGGTATAGATTAAACCATAAAAACCGATTTCACTTAAAATGTATGTGAAATATAGAATTAATAAAACCTATAAAACTGATCCACGACATATACAAGTTTCTGTGGGAAAATGCAGTTTTGAAAGCCAGAAGTATACCTCTGCTAGGCCTTTTGGAAATAGTACTGGGGACTTTCTTACTACTTTTCTCACTTGGTAGTAGGAATTAAGACTCCCTCAACTCATATCACTGGTGGTGGCTTGGAATAGGGCCAGGGTGATGGGGAGTTTTGGCAGAGGAGAGGTAATTAAGGGTAGGAGTTATAGAGGTTCAGGGATGAAGATTTGCTTTGGAGACTCTGGAATAAGTAGCATAAATGGAGACTTTTAGGTAGGAGTGTGTCAGTCCATCAGTTAACAAGCATTTATAACTACTTTTTTTTTATACCAGTCACTGTGTTTTTCAATGGGGATACAAAGGTTCCAAGATAAACAATGTGAGATTTGGGTCACCTGAAAATGTAGACTATAGGGAATACCTCTTAGTTCTGGGATACTTCACTAGTTATTCCTTTGCTTTTCTCCTATTAGCCCTGTGGACTGGCTTTCCTATCATCTTTTACCTGCCACCATGTGCGATATCTGACGAAGACTTTTCTCTTTTCCTGGTATGTTGTGGAATAGAGTCTAGTCTTACAGATTCTCCCTTTCTCTCATCATATATTCCCTTTAATCTTTTTTAAGTATTTTTATTGCTTATTAACAACAAGCAGGCTAAAAGGTTCACTATATTATATTCACCATCCTATAGAATAGGAGAATTTGAGAGTTAGAAGGGATCTTAGTGACCCTCTAGTTCAATCCATGTACAAGAAGGAATCCCCACTGAAATATACTCAGCAAGTAGTTACTCTGCCCCTGCTCGAAGACTTCTCTAGGCAGTCCATTTCACTTTTGAACAGCTTTCACTGTTGGAAAGTTTTTCTTGAAATTGAGCCTAAATTTTCCCCTCTGCAACTTCAACCCATTGCTCCTGTTTCTGTGTTCTGAGGCAAAAAGAAACTAGTCTGTCTGGTCCCTTGAGAACATCTATCCTGTTCCCCCTAAGTCTTTTCTTCTCCAAGCTAAACATGCTCAGTTACTTCACCAAAGATATGACATGAAACGGATGACTGAAATGGTATGGACTCAAGGCCATTCATTCTGGTTGCCCTTCTCTGGACATTGGCCAGCTTACTATTATCTTTATACTGTGGTGCCCAGACCTGAATAAAATAACCCTAGCTGAGGCCTAAGTCAGAATCCTGTAGAGATGTCACCTTTTACTGGAAATTATGTTCCTGAGTGCAGCCCAAGAATACAGTAGCTTTTTAGCTGCTACATAATACTACTGATTAATATTGGGTTTGCAGTCCACTAAAAATCCCTAGATTTTTTTCAGAACAAATACTATCTAATTGTGGCCTCCCCAATTTGTACTTTTGAAGTTGATTTTTCTTGTACTCAAGGGTAAGACTTTACATTTTTCCTTACTGAATTTAATCTTAGATTCAGCCCAGGGCTTTACTGTCAATATCCTTTTGGATTAGCCATCTCTTTCAGTTTTGTACCTTCTGTAAATTTGATGAACAAGTAACTAATCCTTTATCCAAGTCATTCATGGAACCGTTAACATAGGACCAAACAAATCACTGCAGGGTAAGAGATCTTCTGCCAATTGACATTAAACTATTAATCACTCATTGAGTGTGGCCCATAAGACCATTTCTAAATCCCTTCTCACCTCAACACTCATTTCTTTTTCCATATGTTGGCAAAAATTGTATTTAGTATGCAAAAGTAAGTCCAGAATCAAATCATGTTGGGTATTTTCGCATTGATAGAGCTCTAGCTATGATCATAGGATTGTAGCAGTCAAGGATTTGCCATTGAGAGAGGGAAAGGAGGATAGCAAGAGGACAGAAATGGTAATTATTGTTTATAGTTAGTTAATTTTAATATAATTTATTAGCTGTAAGATTTATTAATGCATAAAAAGCTAATATAAAGCAGAAATGGAGCCATGGATGCATTTATACTTGGAAGCGATACATAATTATTCCAAGATAATTTGTAATGGACCACAGATTATCATATTATACTGTGTGGCAGGCAGAATATTTCGCACAGAGTATATCAAGTTAGTTTAGACAGTTATGATGTGCATACTTATTTGGTTCAGTAATATACCTATAGACATTTCTTAGAAAGTAGATATTGAATCTTTAAAAAATTTGTTGCTTTTCATTCAGATTTTTCTCATCCTGTTGGCTTGTCTATCCCTCCTGCTTTTCCTTTCTAATACTTTTCATTTGTCCATGTCACTGCTCATTAAGGAGAGGAGGAGGGAGAGAAGAGAGAGGAAGTGAAACCCCAAAATATTTGCTCCTTGAAAATAGTTTTTGCAAATGTTTAGTGAGCGAAGGATATGGAAATTAATTGATTTCATTGACCTATTCTTTGTCTCCTTACTGTCAGGAATAAATGAGAGGTATATTAGATCACATAATATCCCATTAAATTAAAAATGGAATATATTTCTTTACTTTCTTTGTTTTAAGTCAAGTCAACAAGCATTTATTACTTGTCCAATTTGTATTAAGCACCTGGCTAAGAGCTGGGGATACAAAGAAAGGCAAAAATCAGGCCCTGCTCTCAAGGGACTCTCTCTTATTGTCTAGTGGAGTGGGGGCGGGGGTGGAGGGGAGACAATCTGCAAACAACTATGTACAACATAAATTGGAGATAATCAACTGGGAGAAGACACTAACATTAAGGGACATTGGGAAATGCCCACCTTCCTGTAGAAGGCGTCATTTTATCTGGTACCTGAAAGAAGCCAGAGAAATCAAGAGGTGAAGAAGAGGGAGAGAATTACAGAAATGGAGGATAGCCAGTGAAAATTGGGCATTGGAAGTTGGAGTGTCATGGGAGAAGATCAGCAAAGAGGCCAGCATCACTGGGTTTGCAGAATATATGGAGGGAAGGTGAAAAAAAACTGGAAAGATAGGAAGGGGGCCTGATTACAAAGGACTGTAAAAGTCAAATAGGATTTTATATTTGATCCTGGAGGCAATAGATAACCACTTGAGTTCACTGACTAGAGAAATGACATGGTCAGACCTCTGTTTTAGGAAGACTGCTTTAACATGTGATGAACTGGAATGTTCAATCAATGGACTTGGGGCAGAGAGACTAATCAGCAGGCTATTACAATACAGGTGTGAGATGATGAAGGCCTCAACCAAGGTGGTGGAAGAGTCAAAGGAGAGAAGGGCCTATGTTCAAGAGGTATTTTCAAGCTAGTATCAATAAGCCTTGGAAATTGATTCAAAAAGATATGGAAGTAGGAGTGGGCAGTGAGAGAGAATGAATAGTTGGGGTGACAGATAGTGAGCCTGGGTGACTGAGAGTATGGGGGTACTCTTAACAGTAATATGGAAATTAAGAAGAGGGAAGAAAAGATGATTTTAATTTTGCGTGGGCACGCATGTGTGTGTGTGTGTGATAATGTAGAAGCAATACAGTCTAGAAGAAAGAGCAGTGGACATGAGTCAGAACACCTGAGTTTAAAGATCAATTGAAACTTCCTAACTCTGTGACCATGGGAAAATTATTCAACCTTTTTGAGTCTTTTTTTTTTTTACCCATAAAAGGGGATAATAATACTTATTATGTACTTTGAAAGGTTATTGTAGGGAAAGGGCTTTGTAAACCTTAAAGCATCATCATAAATGTGAGTTGTTATTGCCATTTTGGCAAGAGATTGGGGAGTACTAGTCTTATTTAATAAAGAATTACAAATTATTTGTGTTACTTTGTTAGTCTAGAAGCACATTGAAATATCAAAAGGTAATATTACTGATTTTAAACTAATAGTCTTCATTTTTAAATGTTAATTTAAATTTAATCCTGTCTTCATTAAGTGGGAAGTTTCTTTTTCCTTTTCTTAGAAAAATGCAAGCCAAATAAAACACGAAAGCTTTTAAAGTATGACTTTCTAATTTATATTTGATTTTTATATCTGTATTTTCTCATAATTTTCGACTTAATTTTTTGACTCAACAGTCTGCTGAGTTAAACTCTCACAGAGTGATGCCCAATTACTCAGTAAAACTTTTAGCTGACTTGGTTGTTTAATAAATATTTGATAACCATTAACATTCAGATATTTCATTTGAACTCAAATTTGTACCAAACAGGAGAAAAAAAGATACTTTTTTTTAAGACAGCACAAAATATTTTATGTTGCCTATATATTTCCAAACCCACAACACTATGAATTATATCATTTTGGTGTAATTTATTTGTTATGAAGTCACAGTTCTCATTTGCAATAGTCCCCAACAATCTATCAATTTAGAAAAAGTAATTTTACCTATTCATAATTACCTGGAATCTATGTCCTTATAGCTAGCACAGCCTTCTTAATTTGAAATGGGCTATACTGAGCTCCAATTTCAAGTTTATGTGGTCATACTTTAAGTATTAAATAGTAAGTACAGTCTTATTCTATTAAACTTTTTATTAATAATTTCAGCATCCTATGAGAAGATTTGCTTTTGATTTTTACCCTTCTTTCAGTAATACATCTGGAAATGCTCAAGAGTTGTTTGCCATATTTGAGAGAACAGTCTGCAATGAAAGTATAACCTCTTTAGAGGTGAGGTTCAAATTAACTAACAGTGAGCCATAATGTAAGGAAGCATAATATTGTGAATTATTGTTTGGCAAATATAAGTAATGTCAGCATTAGCTGCTAAAGTAATTTGAAATGTACTACTTGCAGAAAGCTAAAGAGATATGCTATACAAAACTTTCTCTGTAAGTTCTCTAAATGTAACTAGAGTGCTGTTTAGTTTGTTCAGTAAGGGCTGTAAATTCTCTAAGTATAAGCTTGATATGTTTGTAAGTTACATGACTAATATCTAATTCAAGTATGAAAGGAATATTTGGAGCTTGAAGGTGTGAGCATTGTCACACTTTTCTTAAAGCTAGAATATGTTTAAATGTACATATTTTTGAATGCATTTTTATTTCTATAATCATATCAATCCTTCAGACTAAACTGAGTTTTCAGAAATAGGATCATTGAATAGTATGGTCAGTTAGTACTCTTAAAAAACAAAATGAAAACAAAACAACCAGAGTCTGTAGAGGGGGTGTATTTGTTTTTAGCCTTTTTTTTTCATGGCTTTTCAGAGGTGTATCATATTATAAATACATTAGAAATGTTTTGCTCTGAGGATATGTAGCATTCCTATAAAGGTTAAATCAATAAAAATGATTTGGCCACATTCCTAAGCATGGCTAGAACAGGTAGCCCGTTGTTTTAGGTACCCTTGAGTTTCTGGATCGGATCATTATGGCGCAGCAAAAAGGGCTTACTAAATGCTGCTTGCTCCATGCAGACATTCTAGAAGATGCTATCAGCCTAAAAAAAAAAGTCAGGCAGATTTTTCTCAGCTTCTAGAACTTTTTAAAACATTCTTGTACATATTATGTCTTTTATGTCATATTTTGTATTCTGTAGTAAATCATTTAAGGATTTTTATTTTTGGCTACCAGAATGCTGAAGATTCTTCCATAATTGATAAGAAACAGGTATGTACAGGACTAGATGTAATACATAAGACTTTGAAGCCAATTTTGAATGAGTGGTAATTTTAAAATTTATAAAGAAAGTAATTCCGTAGCAGCCAAATTTAGTAGTTAGGTGCTTTTAGTCTAATGAGTATTTAAGGAAATGCAGTAGTCATTCAGCAATGATTATTTTGTTGTTTTGGGCAGCTAA
Source organism: Phalanger gymnotis (assembly GCA_028646595.1). Taxonomy (NCBI): domain Eukaryota; kingdom Metazoa; phylum Chordata; class Mammalia; order Diprotodontia; family Phalangeridae; genus Phalanger; species Phalanger gymnotis. The sequence continues at coordinate 190,502,761 of CM053627.1, forward strand.
AAAGGCCAGTATGAATTTTCAAAGTATGTTTTTGTAGGTTTATTGGAAAAATCTCTGTGTGTCCTTATGCACTTAGAATATACCCTGTACTGAAGCAGCTGCTAAATGTTCTTGTAATATGGAGCTCCATTTTATATATTTGGTTTTAAATACACGTTAGCGTTTTCCCATTGATTTTTCTGCATTCGATATTTTTAAGACCAAGATATTTTTTTTTTTTAGGATTACTCTTTAAAAATACTACCCTCTACCCCTGCTGGTAGTAATAATTAATGAATTTATTTCTAAAATGTGTATGAAGTAGAATTTTAGCATAGAACAATTTTAAAACTTAAAGTAAGGGTAACAGCTTCTAGTGATTATTGTTTATATTTTCTAATTATAAAAGCTCAGTGAGTTAACCACTTACTTTTTTTGAGTTATATTAAGTTATATTATTTTTAGTTATATTAAGACAGTCTTATTATGCATGTCTTATTTGCCATGATAACATTTTGATTGTTGATTTGTAACAAAAAGTAAGACTTTACATTACATCACATTTTATTGTACACCCAAAGTTGTATTTATTGGGGCACATTTTCCCTAATATTTAATATTTTAATGATAAACTAGAAAATAGGGTTAAATTATTTCCTCAGAAGATATTTTTGCATAAATTACATATATATACATATATATATATATATATATATATATATATATATATATATATACAAGGACCTCTTTGAACTTTTTAACATTCTTAATAACATAAACTTAGATTTTTGTTTTTAAAATTTTGAAAGAATATTAATTAAAAGTATGTTGCTTTGTACATAGACCACTATATAAAAATTCAGAGAAAATTATTTATAGAAAAAATGAAAAGAAACTTCAGTTCGTAATCAGCATGTAACTATGTGACTTTAAATATGCTTTTTAAGGATGTTTGAAATATAAATTTATCTCTTTTTTTAGTCATATTGAGTGCGATAAGTAATTTTTTTCTTTTACCATTGTAAATCTCAGGCATGTTTTTGTGAATAGAAACAACATTTTGTTCTCTTTAGTATTAAAGTAAACTAACTCATTGTATACTTGTTTAGCACCTACTATGAGCAAAGAAGTCTAATGGGCTCAACTGATTTACCCTACGAAGCTATGATTAACATTTCTATTAATGAAGTTGATGTTATCAATAAACATGTCAGTAGAGTATTAGTCTGTGTCTTCTGAATTTTTAAACAGCTGGGCTTAGTTTAAAAAGCTGGGAAAATGTGAACATTTATGTCTGTTCTAGCCATCTTCATAGAGTGATGCTAACGAATAATGCTGCAGCACAGGTAGTTTAGAAAGGTGACATTAAGATGTGATGAACAGAGAAGCGAGAGAGAGAGAGAGAGAGAGAGAGAGAAAGAGAGAGAGAGAGAGAGAGAGAGAGAGCGAGAGCGTGTGTGTGTGTGTACACAACGTAGAAAATATGAACTTATTTTGGTAACCATTACTGAGGAGCTTACAGAAATTCAAGAATAGCTTCACTAGATTGCTTTCCTTTGTAAAAACAATATAGTGTCTTCATTGTTAGGGAACTGCTGTTTTCAGATCATTTCCTCAATGAAAATCTTATAAAATCAAATATTTCACTGCCGATCATTTAAATTCTTTGACATTCAGCACAGTAGGGGATGGTATGTCACACTATTGCAGTTACCACTTTTTTAAGAAAACCATTTTTTGAAAACAGAGATTATCAAGATGAAAGTTAACATATGTTACTAGTAGATTTATAGTTGAGGTAAAACATGTTTATGAAGTAAAGCTGAAATTTACCTTTTACCCATGATATTTTTGCTATTTCTTAAGGAGTTTTTATATGAAACCATTTTTGTAATGCAGTTATTCATGCGGATGAAAGGAATTTGTTAAGTTCTGGACATCAAAGAGGCCATTTTCTAGGAACAAATTACTTCAAAATTAAATAAAAGCTACATTTGTTTTTTTCATGATGCATTGAGATACTTTGTAGAACTGACTAGATGTACAGTGCAGTAAAAATTTTAAAGCATGAGTTCACTACTGAGTTTCTTAACTCTAGCCTTAGTTCATGTTTTTAGATGCTAAGTTGTAGGGTAGTTAGCATGCTGGATCTGTAGTCAGGAAGATCTGGGTTCTAACCCTACCTCAAACACTAGTTAGCTGTGTGACCATGGGCTAGACATTTAATCTCTCTGAGCCTATTTCCTCATCCGTAAAATGGAGTTAACAATAACTGACATTTATGTAGGACTTTAAAATTTTATTCACGTTATCTCATTTGAGCCTCACAATAACCCTGTGGAGCATATATTATAGATTTTATTTTCTGCATTTTACAGTTAAAGAAACTGAGACTTTGAGACTCTATGTTCCATGTGGCAGTACCTATGAACATATTATTACGAGGCTCAAATGAGATATATAAAGTGTTTTGCAAATTTTATAGCACAATGTATATGTAATTTATTATTATTTAAACTTGGGTTCATTTTTAAGTAGATATACTTGAAAGACTGTTGATTCATTTTGGAAATTTCAGATGATTAGAGGAAATATAAATTTTTTTTAAAAAATAGTTGAAATGAATTATATATTAACAGAGTCTCATGTGGCATCAGAATATAATTTCCTTTCAATTCTTTGTAACATATATCTCTGGAGCCTACGATGTTTTGTATAGAAATATATAGAATGTGAAAGCAAACAGAAAACATATATGTTAAGAACCAAACTAGGTTGGAACTTTGGGCCAATATTATTAATCATTTTCATTAGACTCATGTAGTTAGTCTTGTTAAGTATAATTTATTTTATCTAAAATCTTAATATATAATTGTAATTACTTGCCTCTTAGGGGAAGATAATGCAGTTGAATTTAGTCATTGTAGTTGTTCAAGAATGTTTTTCCTAGTAAGTTCCTACTGTTAGTCAATATTTTCATAAGCTGATAGTTCTCTAAGATATGATTAACTTGTATAATTTAGTGAAAGAACTGGAAGAACTCATGAATTTACTAGTAAATTATTCATACCTTACAGATAGGAGCCCAGGTTCTTTAGCTTTAGTGCAGATGTGTAATATACATTTATGTAACACATAGATGTGTTAAGCTGTTAATAAAAATTTTAAGCTAGATCGATACACAGAGGAAGTTCAAGTTGAATATACTTGGCAAGATATTTTATTTTAGCATATAAAATATACTAGTATTACATTTATCTGAGAAAATCTCATATATCTCTTTTTCAAAACAAAATGTATGTGCCTTTTGTTGATTTTACTGTTGATTGTCATTGGGATTTTGGCAATTTTTTTTTCCCCCTGGAAAACAATAAAACATTATATGGCTGTCAACTTTTCTGTCTTTCTCTTTTACCAAACCACAAAGTGGATTTAGATGTTGGGTATCTGACCACAAAGGATAAGTAAACAATGGTTTGGCATACTCATGGTTCACATAAATTCAGGAGAAAATTTAAATATATATCTTAAGACATTGAATTTTTAACTTTTCCTTTTTATGTGAATAAATTTTTATGAGATTAGTTGGATGATTCTAATAAATTAACTTTTAAAAACAGTAAAAATGTTCATTTCACTGAGTATAAGATGAAAATTCTTTACTTTTCATGGCAAAGGTTATTTCCCTTGCTGAAATTAAAGACTGTTGTTAAGTTCTACCTATCAAATGAATACAAATTTCCTAAAATGTACATAGCAACTATTAAACAAAAGATAGCCTTTAAAGTTTTGGCCAAAATATTCCTAAATAACTTTCCTGAGAATAAATGTAACACGGAAAATTTTTCAAGTCAGAGTAATATAAAAGTTGCTTAAAACTTGGTGTTATAGTGTAGTTACTTTTAAATCTACATATCTAAAAGACACAAATATCTAATGATGTTGCTTAGAAGTTTATTTGGAATAATTTAAATGTTAAAATAATTTTGCCAAAATAAATGTGTTGGTTATCTCTGTGAGACAGCTTCTGTCATGGTTAAGATACTTGCTTCTGTGAAGGACATTGACTACTTGTGCTGAGAATTAAAAAGTATAAAAGTATAGGAAACTGCTGTGTAAATAACCATTCTTAAAAATGGAGTAGTTAGGTATGCAGTAGTAACTATATTTCAGCTCATTTAAAAATGCATGTGTGTGGGCATCTACTTCAAAATATATTGGGTGATAACATTTATTTGTAAAAAGAGAACACTTTTATGAAAGGAAATGTATTCTAAGTTTTAACACCTCCATTGAAAATGAACACCTGAGGTATTTGATATCCTGTTTACATTTCTTCTACCACTCCATCCTTCAATTTCTCATCCTTCATTAAGCAGTATAAAGAAAAAAGAATATCAAATATTCTACACAGTGCAAAATATTGTGCAAAAGATAATCAAATAGCTGTTCTCTTTCTTAATAAGTTTTTTTAAGGACCAAATGGTAATAATGGAGTATATATAGCTTTTTTTGGTGGGTATTTGCTTTTGAGGGGACAAAAATTGTGGTTGACTTCCTTAAGCTTGATGAAATTCACATGGAAAAGTATTTCCTTGTTATTTTTCATATTGTAATGCATCTGTCATAATAAAGCAAGTTTTAATTCCTCCTAGGCCAATTGAAGTCCATAATCTGTTTTTCAAATTACAATAGACTATATCAAGATACGTATTTTCAGTATATGAAACTTCCTTTTTATAGGATTTGTGCTTTCCATAAAACCTGAAATGTTTAATATTTTAAGTTTTTTTTTACACTCCTAGGGCGTCTAAATTAGAAATATTTTTTTAGTGTGTTGTAAACATTGTAGTTCATTGTAATTCTTACTGAAGTGCATTCAGTTGCTTATGTTCTTTGGGAAGGGGGAACTATCCTATCTATAAGAGAAGCTATAGTATTAATTATTGTAGAAGGAAAATGTAGTGCATTTAAAATTCTTTACTGGAAACCATAACCTATAATTAGCTATAGTGTTGCTGACATACAATAATATATTTTACCAAGTGAATGACCATTAATACTTAAGAATTACATTTATATTAAAAAAAATAGCAAGTATTAACGTGTCAATGCTCTCAGAAAAAAAGTTTTTGGCATGTTCACTTGAGTCCTTAGGTATTTGACTCTTCAACAAAAGAGAGACAAATGAATTATTTATGTCTAATATATAATACAGCTGGTCTGATAATACAGTTATTCAAAGGGACTATTTTTGTAAATGTTGCTCCTTAAGACTGTTTGGTTAAAAACATATGAAATCTCACAGCTTTTTAGGAAATTTTGCATTATTTTGTTATTTGGTTACTGAATTTCAATTTCTGGTACACAAGTTAGTGCAGCACGGAAGCTTCATATTTGTACAGTTTGGCAAGGAATTTGAGGTGTTACCCTATTTTGACTTCTGTTTTCAAGTATGCACTGGTGTATCATTAATCATAGGAAATGCAAAAATAAATAATCCAGTCCCATTGGATTTTTCATGTGAATACTTACCTTTTCCTTTTTTTGTATATACAGTTGAGGTATTTAGGTAACCCCTAACCTTTTGCTTCAACAAAGAGGTACAGTATAAAAATATTACCACAGTTTTCATATGAGCAGCCTTTTTTAAGAAAACCTCTAGATGGATATTTATTGAAAAAAGAAAAGTTGTGATACATTAGCTCAGCCCCAATACTATATTTTAGACCACCAGTGTATAAAATTAAAAGCACATGAATTTTGAAGCACTAGAAAAGGTTTGTAATTGATTAGCGCTGCTTGAAAGAATTGAAGTGTAGTAAGTTTTGATTTGTGAATGGTTCTATTCAATAAAGATTAATCCTTTGTGTTTGATAAAATCTTAGTGCCTCCAATGAGTTAGTTTTTTTTTTCTCTGCAGTTTATTTAACCATCAAATATTTCAGTGTTCTTTTAACTAACTGGAACATTTTCTATCTTACTGAATTTAACTTTAGCATGACTGATTTAAACAAGTCATACTATCAGTGATTAGCTCAAAGGAAGTACTTGAATAGATGAATATTTTGTCCTTTTAAAAACAGTTAGAATGTATTATGATGTAATCATGCATATTTCATGCCTTTCATGTGAGTTAGAGACTATCATAAGCTATACACTAAAGTGAAAAGAATACTGACTCTTTCAAAGTATATCTAGCAAGATCTTTCATAAATATGATATATATTTATGAAATTGAGTTTAATTATTACAGTCAAAATACCTTATAGTGTAACCTCCTGGGAATTGTATTAATAGTAATTTTCCCTGTCTTACTAGACCACGAAAATGCACATTTGCATTTTCACTTCCTTTCCCTGAATTTTGAAATGTAGTATGCTAATTAGCATGAAAGCTATGAGACTTTCTAGCTGTTAAAATTTTAAACTAAAAAGTTATTTAGTGCATAATGGAAGATGGACTACTATAGTTGTTTTGGAAATTATTTTTCACTTCCTTTAGTTCAGTTATAGTCAGTTATAAAAACTATAATATTTTAATCTTTTAAAGAGGTTTTCGGAAATATGCATTAGAAATATCATATTTAATCTTCTGTCAGCATTGTTCAAGTTGCTATTGCATACCATTTGTGTTGCTTGTAAATAGCAGTAGCAGATAGACTTTGAATAATGAGGTTCTGGATTATATTTGAAATAAATGGCATACTTCCAGTTATCTGAAAAAGTGGTACTATCTATCCTGTGCATCAGCTTTTAAAACATGAGATGAATCAATTGATTAGACCTGTGCTATTGTGCTGTCTTGAATATATCATGGAATGCTTTCTTTACTAAGCTAGGGTACATAATTCTTGGTAATTCAAGAAGTCATTCTAATGATAATAGAATTTGGAGGTACAAGTAAACTTATTAGCACATTTGAGTAGATTTGAGAATGTAGAAATTCACCTAAAAAGTATAGTGATAACTTTATATAATTGCCTCACCTACATATGTAACCTTTTATAATTCTTTTGGCATATTAGTTCATTGGAAAACTTAAAAAACAACCACAACAAGCCTCAATAACTCCAAAAACAAAACAAAGACCAAGTTATAGAAGATGAAGGAGAACTTGGTTATAACATTTAATCCCCTCTACCCCTAAAAAAATAGAATCTTCTGAGTAATCCAATGCCACTTTTATCTTTTATTTTCATTGTTTTGAAAGTATTGAATGTATACTTGAAATATGATGAGAAAATAATTATTGATTCAAATGGTGAACAAAAGGACTCTCCAGTCAGTTAAAAAAAAATAAAATCCAACAGAAAACCCCCAAACTTTTCTTTAATAAATATATATTTTAGATTAGCCCAATTTTCCTAATTTCATTTTCAAATGACATAATATATGTGTAGTTCTTTGTATAGATGCTATAAGTGTTATAAATAATATTAATATGTTGCTCAGAATAGAATTAGAATAGTGTTTCCAACATGATACTTGATACTCTTTAAAAAAAGAGATCTGAAATAGGTGTGTATGAAGCAATTAAGACCTGTATATTATTATTTTAACAAAGTAAATATCTGTTGATCTCTTTTGGAATTAGTAGCAGGAGAAATTCCCATTCATGTAAGCAATACTCCCTCCTGTGAACCTGAGGATAATATGATCAGCCTGAATTTGTTAACATTCATTATTGTAATAGTTTTCTGTCATGGAAAAGGTATAGCTTCTCTCCATTTCAGAGGATCATTTCCTATATCATCACTGTGAGATTTTATATACAGTAACTCAGTAAAACTCCTTATAGACATTATCTATGTCACAATTTAGAAGTTTTGTAAAACATATAAAGTCATTTCCCCCATCCTTTAAGATCAAGCTTTTTTTTTTTTTAAAGAGATTTAATTTTCATTCACTGACCTACACCAGGACTGATCCTTAAGTAGTAGCCAGTTAAAATGTGTGAAGTAGGAGGAGTGAAGGAAACTCCAATCATTAGTTATGTTACAAAGCAAAGCTAATCCAGGCATACACTGTGAAAAGATTTCTAGTATCTTTCCCTTTTCTTCATTTTCAAAGATAGTGGAAAAAAAAAAACCAGTTGTAAACTCTTCTTAGTTGGAACATCATGGACATCATAAAGAAAATCTTGTAAGTTTTTTAGATACTTTATCAGACTGTGTCAGATGATGAGGTAATTTTGCAGACCTTATCAACTATAATCTTGTAACATGTCGGATTATAATTAAATGTTAATGAGAAACTGACATTTCATCACATCTTAAATTCAAGCCTATCCAGTTATATAGACTGCTTAAATGATACATTATCATGATTTTCTATGTAATTCTGATGACACTTTATTTTACTTGAGACTAAAATATAATCACTTCGACAGATCAGAGAACTTAAGATTAAAAGTACAATGTTTAGTGTTTGTTGCCTATCGTAAATACCAATATTCTTTAACATATATAGTGCATGTATATGGAGAGTTAAATGTGGAGAATTATTTACATGTTTGCATGGAGTTTTTTTTTAAGACATCTGTGTTTACTGTTCTGAAAATCTAAGCCAATATTTAGCGACACTCTTATACAGAACTCTTAAAACTGCTACTATAATTCAGGCATTATTTTGTATGGTTTTCCCTTTCTTTTCCTTTATAATCATATATCTCCATTATATTTATGCAGCGATGTAAACTATATGCATGGTTTGATTATTTTTATATAAAATACCGTAGAGTATCTGTGCCAATATTTCCATTTTTTTGTGAAAGGATGAATGCAGATTAATGATACTGGCTAAACTGATAACTGTTGAACAAGAGTTAGTTCCCTGTCTGAAGTATTTTATAAACATGGTAGTTTCAGATCATGCATCAGCAGAATATTTTTGGCAAAAAATGCATTTCTTTTTGAAATTTCAGTTAAATACAGGGTCCTGTCAGAGGTCAGATAATTCTCTCTCATCTGATTGACATGCTAGTTTTAGTGGCTAATCTTAGTTAAAAGCATTAGGTAAGATATAAAAGTGTTCTAATGTTTTATAATGTCTTTTTTCAGTTCAGTAGCTCTAGACAACTTATCTTGTTCTAAGGAACTTCCTATTTTCTAGCTTCAATCATTCCTCAATGAGTTAGATAAGTGACAAATGGATATGCCTATTGCCAAATGCAAAGATTTACAGTGATTATTTTTCTTTCTAGCTTTCCATGTAATAAACTACATTTCATGTCTACCTATTTTTTTGTATCCTGGTATATTATCCCTAAAATCAAATATCTTATTTAAGAAACAGACCTTTCTACTTAACAGGTTCATATTTTGATGACAAGCAAAATTAGTTTTAGAACTTAAAAATATTGTTAACACTTACCCCAAAAGAAGTTTTGCTGACATGGTGTTACAGTGCTGAAGAGGCTGTTTGATGCCATAGTCCCTCTTTTTTTTCAGATAGGATTTGTACCCTCTGGTGTAAATACTGCTTGCAGCCTTAAACTGAAAATACAAACCATAGCCAAACCTTGTTTTAGTTTTACAGTATGCCTGGAGTGCATAGATTTTATATTTGTTTTTTTCTGTCAAGAAATTATGTAGCTGGTAACATGTGAAAAGCAAAGAAACAAAACAAAAAAGAGAATGAGCAAATATTTGAAGGACCTACTATTACTGCATAGACTGTGGTTAGAGAGCACTCACTGACTCTGTTGGTCTCGGTGGCTGGTAGTGACCTGCGGAGATTAACCATTTAAAAACCAGAGACTTCTTGCTGTCCTCCTGGAGAAAGTTTGCACCGCACTTGTGGTTCTGTGGTTGTTTGTGAGGCGAATGAAGCATTCACACAATCCAAAAAAGCAAAAGCTTTAAAACTCCTTTTTTTTTGCAAGCACTATTACTGGAGAGACAGAATCATGTGGTTTGTGACCTCACAGTACTCAAAGTAAAGTGGGACTGCCTACCACTGTGGCTTTTTTCCTTTTCTTTTTCTTTCTCCCCCCCCCCTTTTTTTTTTTTGACAAAAGGTCTGTGGTAAGGCCCTTCCTGGCATCCAGAAGGATATAGCTTTTTAATTTTGTGACTCATGGGGATTTGGAGAGAGTACAAATGCTGAAGGAGCCCAAACTCCTGTACAGTAAAAGCATATGTAGAGCAGAACTCTTATTTCTACTCTGCAGTTCAGGTTTTTCCCCCTCTTTTGCCTCTTCTCTTTAGTTCATTATTGTGTCTGTGGAAAAGTGAGCAAAATTGGCACAAGTGACTGTGTGAAATTCTGAACAACAGTGATGATTTACAATAATTTACATCTTTGGACTGTATCACGATCTAGGGTCTGCTTCATATTTGCTGGGTGGCTGGATTCCTTCTGTTTTTCTTTTTCTTCTTGTCTTCTTGTACTTATGAATCTGTAACTCATTGTAAGAAGTTTTACCTTTCCTAAGGTCTGGTAGCAGACTTGCTGGGCTGTGTTATGTGCTGTAATTGGCTGTCATGGAAGTGTTAGTCTAGGGATTCTTTTACAAATATTAAATCACGTCTGTCTAGCTTATGTATCATCAAAACTATATGGCAGCTTCCTAAAAAGAAAATTAAATGTAATTAAGCATCTCTTTTTATATGACGTACAGCATCTTATTGATAAATTCTAAATAGTTTGAAGGTTATATAAATTATGAAATTTAAATAAAATGAGTAGATAATAAGAGTATAGAACTGACTTTGTTGCATTAAAATTTTGATTGTTTATATTAGTTTCTTTATGATAGTAATGATTTTGATTTAAATATAATTGGCTCACATGTTGCTTTATACAGCTTTATTCTACTGTTAACTTTAATAGATTCTTTGATAGGAAATCTTATACATATGTAAGATAAAACACTTATGTTGTCATTTAGATTGTATAATGCAGGATTTTATGGGCTCAGGATGGAGTGGGTTAACAGAAGCTGTATTTTTTTGTTTATAATAGAGGCTTTGAAATAAATTACAAAATGCTGTGTGTAGTAAGGAATAATGCACACAGACAGAGTGTGTTAGTCGTCTCGATTTGCTAACTCTGATTCAGAACAAAATTGGAAACATCTTTGGGAAACTATCTCCTTTTTGCCCCTTTGGACATGTATGTGTAGAACTCATTTTCTTATTAGGATGATTATATATCATAGGCAGTGAATTTTATATTTATGAATAGGGCTTCCTGTTTTCATCAGTTGGGAGAGATGGGGTATTTTACAGCAAAAATTGTAAAACTGAGCAGTCCAATTTTCTAGGCATTTTTCACCATTTATTCATGCCACTCTGAATTTGCATGTCTCTAGTTGTTAGACTTCTTCCTAGTGTGATTTTAACTAGGAGTGGCATAAAGTTAATGCTGAGAGAGTGGGTGGAGACTGTGATCTGCAGTAAATTTTTTAGGTGTATAGTGAATGGGGTGAGGTCTGGGGAAATGCATGTGAATATTACAGTTAACTGTAGCTAAATATATAATGCATCTATATACTCTTTTAGAGCAGAGCATTATCTGTTAAATCACCTTAAAGTGTATAAACACATTCTTGAGATTTGTTTATGGAAATGTGATTTCAGCATTTCAAAGAACATTTTAAGTGCCTAATGTGTGCAAGGTACTGTGATAAAAGAAATACTCAGACACACAAAATGGGAAAATGTTAGAATGTTTTTTGTTTATATTTGTTTCTAAATTTCTATTTCTCTTTTCATAATAAACTAACAAAGTTAGGAAACCAGAAGCATTTTATACTGTTTAAAGTAGGGTTCTTGTGCCTATATGCTTATTTTATTTGAAAGGAGAAAACTTGGTTATCATAGAGTTATTCACATAAAAAGAACAAAAAATATTTAATTATCTAGTTAGCATAAGCAAAGTATAGTGGTATAATCGAGGCAGCTAATAGTGACAAAAACTGTTTTGAGGGTTTTGTCATAGTTTGTGAATTTCTCATTGAACTTCTGAACGTTTTTGCCCATGTAATAATGACATAATCTAATGATTAAATAATTTTAACTGTTGTGTAATGCTAAATAATTTTTTTGAACAAGTTTCTTATTTCTCCATCAGGATTGGAGGTTCTCTGATCTCATACAGCTTGAAACATTGACTTACTTTGGAACAAACAACAAAAAAATTCCCACCCTTTTGTTGCCTTCTCTCTTACCTCCTTTCATTATTTCCTCCCTCATACATTTATAATTTGGACCCTTACACTGACATATAGTCTTCAGTCTTAGGTAAACTTCATGATCATTGAAAAATAAACTTACTGTGTCATGTGGTTGCTTGCATAATTTTCCTTGTAATGACCATTTAGTGGGCATTCTTTAGGCTAATACCAGTACTTTCTATCAAAACTTAATAGATGCTTGTTGAATATTTGTTGAATATATCTGTTTGATATTTCATTTTTGCATGAGGCCCATCAAACTCTACAAAGGACAAAATAGTGCCAAAGCATGCTTTAATATGTTTTGGGCGTGTTGTGCTTATTGTACTTATATGTGCTTTCTCTAAGTTAATATATATCTTCTTTTGATCAGCTTTTTCCATTGTGATGAGTTTTTAATGACAAAAGCAGTTATTTGTATAATCTGACAATTAATGGCTTGCTTCATTAGGAAAATTTTACTAAATGTAATGATGAAAAGATGAATTCTAAAAAGAGCCACTGTGCAAATAAATCTCTTGATTGCAGATTTATATCCATGAAGTATTATGTTTAAAATCAGAACTGAAAACCACAGTTCAATTTTATTTAAAAAAATAACAAAACTCCTCTTCCTTTGGGAATATTTTAGTAACTGGTATGCCTAAGTAGCAAGTTTAGATCTACTGTATAAATTATATACTTTAATTTTACAGACATGAAGTATAGCTTTGAATTTGAAGTAAATCACAAAAAAGTAAAGATGTTGGTGTCACTCTCTTCCATTCCCTTAAGTCTGTTATATGTTTTTGTCAGAATTAGATGGCTTGCATTTTTTTTTTAAAAAGCAAAACATTTGGAAGTAATAGAATATTACATATCATAATGTTTAAATCTAAGTATACCTATGCTTATTGCTATTTTAGCTGTATTTTTGATTGCAGCTGATTATCCCTGTGAAAAGATAGTGTATTTTAATAGTGTAATTTTACGTGGTAACACTGTGGGATGCAGTATATTGCTATACCTTATGAGAGCCTCCTGATCTTTTCTTTTATAAAATTGAAAGGAACATCAAAAACGTATGATTTGGGAATTTTACAAACAGAGGCTTTCGTTTTAATGAAACAAGCATTTATTTATTTGGTTAAAAACAAATGTGGATCTAGGGTTTAATTTATCACTGGCATTTCTAAATTTATCATTTCCACATAGTTTGTATGGTGACATTTATGGAGTATGATTTGATGTGTTCAGATTTTTTTCTGCTATTCCGTTTTGTGCCTTATAATAGTGACTTTAAATAATTCATCTGTTTCATGTTATTCAGCCACTAAATATAAATACATTTTAATTGATATTTTAATTTTTAAAGTGTAGAAACAAAGGAGTATTCAATTTTCTTACCTTAAGTCATTTAAAATGTCATTATCCATAGGTCATTTATGGAAACTGTTGATTGGATGGGCCATATTTCTTGCTTTGTTGGCCTTCAGTAAAACTAATAAATATAAGTCTAAAATTTTATTGATGTAACTAGATTTATAGATAGATCACTTTATTTCCTCCCCAGTTTTCAGAATCACCTGTTCTTGTCCTTTCTTAGGTATATTATGTAGAAATTGGAGGCTACTTAACATTTTTAATAGTTCACTCAAATTTAAACATGCATTTTTGCTGTGTACTGTTTTAACATTTTATTAAGTACTGAAATACATCTCTTAAAGATTGACTGAATTATGTATATAGGTGAAGGTGACATTAATCCTCAGTAATAAGTAGTTAGCATAAATTATAATCATTAGCAATGTTGTATACCTCATTTTGCCTTAAGATATTAAGACTCATTTGTCAGATAGCATTAGAAAAGGACAAATTTTTATGAACATAAAATACATATACCCAATTTTTCTTAACATTTTAATACTTAAAATTGAAGGTAGATACTTTTTATTGACTTGAACACTTCATTTATCATTTCATTAACACTTTATTCACCAGCACTTATTTTTATTTGATTTTTCCTCTGCCAGTTATTAAATGTGCAGGATAGCCCAAACTTCCTAAAAGTAGGTGTATAATCTGTGCTGCTTACAATTAGAATAATTTTTACTACTTCTGTAATTTTCTGAAACAGAAAAAAAGAAATATTGCAGAAAATATGGGAAACTTGTCTCATATAACAGCTGAGGATGTGGCTAGGCTTTAGCAGGAAACTACTACCCACAATGCAATGTTACATACACTACCACTTAATAAAATTTATTTCAAACATGCTACTGACAAAACCAAAGAAAATAATATCATAACTATGCTAGTTAACATACTAAATACATCTAGGGAAAAGTGAAACTAATGTTTCTTTCTGCAGCTTTTGTCCTTATTGTCTATAATAACTGAATCTCTGGGCCATCATAGTACACTGGAGCCTAGTTTAACTCTGTCCTTTAGGATCCTGTTGTAGAGCTGGTTTTTAGTTGAGACTGTCTTATAATGAGGTACTTTTGGTACTTACTAAACCCTCTTGGATAGGGTCCAAGAAGGTCCTGCTTTTTTACTCTATGTGGCAAGTTGTGTTATGGTGTGGTTCTGGTGTGGTTGAAACAGTGTACTATATTTTATCATATTCATTGAAAAATACTTGAATTTCAAAAGCTCTTATTCCTTTAAATGTTTCTTTTACATTAATTTCTTGCTAATTTGGGGGGTCGTGAACTTCCACTGAGACATATGTGTGCATATTTGTCTCTTTTATTCTTTGCTTGATTTCTACTTTTATTTACATTTTAGTTTACCTGTTTCCTGGTTAGTTGAAGTCCTCTCCATTCTCCTTCCCATGCCCCTCAAGAGAGATAATAATAGGCCAGAATGTTTATTTTAAAATGTAGGTAGGTAAGATATTAATGTAGCCCCTTAGTACATTTCCAAGTAGCATCATTTTGTAAAACTTTACATGCTGTTGATTCTGATAAGCTTTGTGATTTGGTAGAATTTGAGATTTAAAGGAAGTAAAGTAAGATCAATTTTTGAATTGCTATATACTGTATATGCATTTTATCAGGGGATTAAAAAGAACTTTAAGGCTGTGAACTGACCCCTTAGGCCATTCCAGCATAAAAATAAAAAAAATATTTTATTTGCATAGGGGCTGCATTTTTGCCTTTCATTGTTGTTCAAATGATTGCGTATTAAGGATGATTCTCTTAACAGTAGAAAATTTTTGAAGTATTTTCTTTAGTTAGAGAATGCTTATCAAGAACAGCTGTAGGACTATGGATCCTATCCATGGACTCATGGTGGTCTGTTGAACAACGTTCTTCAACTTTGACAGGTGAGACAGAGACTCTCCAGTGCCACTGCTTTTGGATGAATCTAGCTGTGGTTGGAGAAAGTGCATCTTGCCAAAATATATGGGTGAGACCACACACAGCCTTTAAAATAGTTATTGTAAGCTTATTTTTAGGCAATATATGTCTTGACAGTCCTTTTATTTGCATGCCAGTTTCATTTCTGCTTATAGTTTTTTTTTTTCATTTGTTTTAGTAATGGCAATTGCAGATTTAGGTCTATATTTGTAAAACTCTTACACATTTTGCAGAAAATACTCTGTTTTCAGTCATAATCAAGTTTGTAAGATAGACACTTTAAAATTCAAGCAGTAGTCTACTAAATTTATGGTGTTGTGAGTATGTCACTGTTTCTATTCAGTTAATGTACTTATTTTCCAAATTAGTTCAACAATATAAAATTGTTCCAGGTTAAAGAATTCAGGAGTGAGTTTCTTACATGTCTATCTTTAATTATATCACTTTCGATATGTTCAGGGGTAACCATTACTCTTTGGGTACGTATAGTTAAAATATTACCAAAAGCAAGCCTTGATATAGGAATTTTTAGTTTATTTAACAACAAGCAACATTGAAATTCATTTTCTGAAAAAGCTTACTTTTTGATACATAGATATAATTTGTGGAAGGTACCTAATTTGGAGAAGGGTGTTTCAGAAAATATGCTTAATTAGGTTGATTCATGATGCCAAATGAGTAAATTGATAGATTTTTTAAGTAACTATTGAAGCAGAATAAACATTTTCT
Source organism: Phalanger gymnotis (assembly GCA_028646595.1). Classification (NCBI taxonomy): domain Eukaryota; kingdom Metazoa; phylum Chordata; class Mammalia; order Diprotodontia; family Phalangeridae; genus Phalanger; species Phalanger gymnotis. The sequence goes on from CM053627.1 coordinate 190,518,993, forward strand.
TCAAACCACATTTACAAATATGTTATATAAAATGTGATAGTTTGTCTGAATTACTAGTACTAGAAAAGCATAAATATAAAAGTATTAAAGTGAAGCTTTTTGAGATCCAGCTGGTTACTAGACTTCAGCCTTTTTGCTTTAATATCAAGGATTTGAATGTTTCTCAGGTAGACGTTGACTGTAAATTGTAACCAAATGTTTGGTCTATGGGAGACAAGATTAAAGTTTCAGTTCTGTTCCTAGTTGACAGTAAATACTAATGAATACCTTCTTAGGTGGTTTCATAGTGAGAACATGATCTGAATAGATGTATGGAGATTAAATTTTCCTTTACCTTGTACATTTAGTATTTTGCCATTTTTGAGTGAAACAGAAAGTGTCTTGAAACTTATTTTGATGCAGCCTTTGCAGTATCTGTTAAGCTAGGCCAGATAAAATAAGAAGAACATAAGTAGCATGCCCACGATGTCTTAAAAAAAAAGTTCTTAAAAACTAGCATTATTTGTAGACTATTCATAATAGAATATAGTCTTAGCTTTTTCACTCTTGACTAACATGAAAAATACCAGTCTGAAAGGCATATATCATAGAATAATTTTTAAAATGTAGTTTAGTTACTTTACTGTATCTGTAGCAACTTAGGCACAAACTTATCTACTAAAAGTCCTTAGAAGATCTATTCATGAGTATTTATAATTAGTATTTCAATTGTATAAACAGTTCTTTACTGAAAAGGCTTTTAAAAATTTTGGGTCCAAACATTTCTCAGAAATTTGTTTCTAGTATTGATTTGCATTGCCTATATAAGTTTGCTAAGTGGAAATGGATATCACTCCACTTCTATTCAAAGTTAAAATTCTGAATTAACAGATTTCAAATGAATAATACTGAATTTTATCTGAATTAGTTTATTCATATACTTTAGCAAACACCAGTGTTTTGTAATTAGCATGCATTTTTTTAAATAAATTTGTTTGAAAAAAACTTTTTAAAAAGATCTCTAAAATATCAGAAAACTTAATCCTTCCAAGTAATATATATATGTATATATATATATATACATACACACACACACACACACACCTAGCAATTGTATCAAACTGTGTTTGAATTTTCAAAAATTACTCTTACATGCAATTTGAGTTATCAAGAGTTTTGGTATATTGTAGAATAATAGAATGTATTACAGTCTCAGAGTTTCAAGAGACTTCAGAGGCCTTCTAATAAAGTTCATATAGAACATTCTTAATAAGAATTTTATCTATAGTATACCTAACAAATGGTCATTTAACCTTTGCTTGAAGACTTGGAATCTGCTACAGCAGGACACATTTTTAGGTAACTTTAACTGTGGGAAAATGTTTTCTTGTATCTAACCTAAATTTGGCTCTTTCCAACTCTGCACAGTTGTACCCTTTGGGGACAAATAGAATTATGAAATCACAATAGGGCAAGTCTGTTTACTTTTCCATATTGCGTGCCTTTTAGATACTTGAATATAGCCCTCCTAAATCATTAATTCACTCATTCAACAAACCTTTATTGAGTATACACTGTGTATCTGTCAGGTATTGTGTCAATCACTGTCTTCTCTCTTTTCCTCACTAAACATCCTCAATTCCTTCAACCAGTCCTCTTGCAGTAAAATATAGAGACGCTTTACCATGTTGGTTGCTCTTGTCTGGACACACTCTAGTTATTAGTACTCTCCCTCAAATGTGTTGTCCAAAATGGAACGCAGGATTCTGCATGTGTCCTGACCAGGTCAGGATATACTGGGACTTTTAGCTCTTTTATTCCCAGGCTCATTGCTTTTTAAAAGTACATCTAAAATTATATTAACTTTCTTAGCTACCCTGTTACATTGTTGATTCACATAGAGCCTTCTTTCCACTAAAACCCCAAGACACCTTTTATATGAACTGTTCTTTAGTTATGCCTCTCTCATTTTGTATTTGTGAAATTGATTTTTTTTCAAAGTGAAAAGCGTTTCTTTTTATCCCTGTTAGATTTCATTATATATGATTCCGTCCAATGTTCTAGCCTGTCAAAATATTTTAAAATCCTGATTTGTTCTTTTTAGCATATTAACTTTCCTGCCTAGAACACTGGTCTTGTAGTCAGGAAAAGACCAGATTTTAATCTGGCTGTAAAGCTAACTAATTGTGTGGCCTTGTTCTAATTACTAAATCTCTTTGCGTCTTTCCTTCATCATCTATGAAATGAGGATGATATTATTTGTATTGCCTACCTTGTAGGGTTGTAAAACCTTAAAAACTTTTTTAAAGTGGTTTTAAATTCCTGTATCTGAGAATTGCTTGTTGTTTACCAAAACTAGGGCCTATCCCCAAGGTCATTCTTAACTTTTGTTAGCAGCACAAAAGATTTAATGCCAAGAGTTAAGTTTCTGGTAATGGTACAGGTAGTTTTCTGATTTCCCCTCCATGTATGAGAAGTCCTATAGAATTCTTGTGGAAAGAAAAGATAACAAAATCATCAATTCTTCAGAGTATTATTTATCCTCCATTAGTGTATGTGTGTGTGTGTGTGTGTGTATGTGTGTGTGTATCTATATATCTATTAGAAATAACATAAACCAAATTACTTGTATGACCCATATTTATTTATGATGATGGCTGAGCTGTGGGGAGAAAATAATGGTATTTTTTTCCAGTAACAAATAGTGAAACCAGTAGGAAGTAATTTGAATTTTCAAAAGTCAACGTGGTTAAATTAAAGAAGATTCATTTTTATTTTGAGACAAAAGCTCAATAGTAGCATTAGAGTAATAGGTTAGTTATGGTATCATATGATTTAGAACTGGAAAAGATGTTGGAGGTCATCTAGTGTAATACTAGTCTAATTTTATAGATGAGTAAAGTCACACCCAGAAGGCTGAAGCAACTTGCCTGAGTTTATACAGGTAGTAAATAGGAGAATTGTAATTCAAACTCGGGCTTTCTGACTCCATACCCAGGGCTGTTTACAATTCTCTTTTCCAAAAGTCACTTGTCTAGCAACCTCAACTGTTTAGAATATTGCTAGAAACCACAAGTAAGCTAAAAAGTCTTATGAGTGGTCAAAATAGATATTATGACATTTATGTGCTTTATTCAGGGGAGAAACACCTCAATAATGCCAAATACATGATGTAGTATTGCAATTTTGTTCTGTAGTAACTTTGACCTAAAAAAGTCCAATGTCTTAATCAGATATAAAACCATATATTTTTTTTTGTTTTGTTTAAGTTTAGGAAGTTAAAGTCAAGCTAAATTTGTAAGGTCATATTTTTAAAAAATACATTTTTATTTATAGCTTGTGTTTTTCTATTACCTGCATTTCTCATTATAGTCTACCCTCTCTGCCCTGTAGTAATTCTTTGTAATAAAGAAAAAAAAAAGAAAAAGATGTTCAACAAAACTAAAAAATATAGCTAAAAAGTCTATCATATGAAGAGTTCCACACCTAAATTTAGTGATTATAATATTATATAATTTTTGTTTTTGTTTTTGTTTCTAGTTTCATTGTTATACTAATTTTGTATAATGTTTTCCTGGTTCTGTTTATTTCACTTTGCATAGGTTCATATAAACCTTCCCATACTTCTTGACAGTCATCTATCATATTTTATAGCATAATCATTTTAAGCTATTAAATCTTAAAGCCAAATTTTAGTTCAGCCCGGATTAGTTAGGTTTTTGGAAGAGCTAGAATTAAAGTCAGTTTGTACATATCTGTTGTTCAGCTGTTTCAGTTGTGTACAACTTTGTGACCTCATTTGAAGTTTTCTTGGCAAAGATACTGGAGTGATTTGCCATTTCCTTCTACAGTTCATTTTACAGATGAAGAAACTGAGGCAAACAGGGTTAAGTGACTTGTCCAAGGTCAAACAGTTAGCAAGTGTCTGAGGTCAGATTTGAAGTTGGGTCTTCCTGACTCCAGGCTTGGTACCCTATCTGTTATCCCACCTAATTTCTCCAGTTTGTAGATAAAGTTCCTTCTAATTTCTTAAGTTTTTTTTTTTATTTTGTAATTGAGGGGAAATATGAAGAGTAGTCTGTTTTTAACCTTGTTATCCTGTATGCCTCTCATAATTAGGTGTAATGAACTGAGGAAATGTACTGTAATTTGTATAATCTCTGAAAACTATTAAGTAGGCAAATTTGCTACATATAAAGTTTGGAATTCTGTGAATTCTGTATTCAAATATGGATGCTTTTTGAATTATTCTTGGTCGTTTTTATTTGAGTTTTCTTTGGTATCTTTATTTTGGAGTGATTTTCACTTTAATCTAAACAAGGAGAGAAGCTTTTATAGTTAACTATCCATAATTCTAATGAAAATATAGGTAATACTTTAGAAGAAATTCTTAAAATGTTTAAAGATTATTTGGTATGAAAATTAAAAGGATTATCCCAAAATATTGGATTTTGGAATGTACTGAATCACTTGAACTTCTCTTTCTGTATAGTGAGATACAGTGTTTCTTTTATCCTCTTTATATTTGTTGGTAGCCCATGACCCAGTTGGGTAGAGACAGTATGGTAGGAGGAAAGCCCTGGTTTGCTTGGGAAATCAAGGTCTGTTAGTATGTCTCTGGTATACACACATACATATGTACATACATATGTTCGTATGATGCATACAAACAAAAATACATGAACATATGTGTACTTATTGCATATGTAGTTTGGGTAAGGCATAATCTTCCTATCAGTTTCATCATCTGTAAAATGAAGGGGTTAATATAAGGTCATTTCTAGTTCTAAATCAAATAGTTTTATATACATGGTTCCTGGTGCATAGTAGGCATTTAATAAATGCTTGTTAATTTATTGATAGTACGTCCCTAGATTTGTGATATTGTCAATGTGGATACTCTCCCAATGATGCTGATCCTTAACTACCCCTGTCTAATAAGAGTAATAATAATAATAATACTCTGTGCTAATCGCTGTGCTAAGTGCTCTAAAAATGTTATCTCATTTGATTCAGCAACGCTGAGAAGTAGGTACTATTATTATCACGACTTTGTGTCAGAGAAAACTGAGACAAACAGAAGTTAAGTAACTCGCCCAGGGTCACACAGCTAGTAAATCTGAGGGCGGATTTGAACTCCATGACGCTGTGCCACCTGAGGGCAAGGGAATGAAATCAGATGAAAACAAACATGGGCAAGTGCAGTTTACAAATGAGAACAAAGTGCCCTAAAAGACGCCATTTTTTCTACAATCTAGTTCACTGCTAAAATAATTTTAATCAGTCAGAATGTAAAGTCAAATGTCAAAACAGCCCTAGGGAATCTGCTATTGAAACTTAGAGTTAATTTTCAAAAGACTCAAGAATGCGAAAATTTTTAGTAATCCTTAAAATGTACATTGGTTTAACTAGCATTTACCACTACCATCCATTCTCAATATTTTATGTCTTAAGCTTCTTCAGTTCTTATCTAACATGTATCTACAATCAATAGACTATATATAATAGATTAATAAAAACATTATAATAATTCTATAGAAGTTTTTCTTCATTGGCATGAAAACTCCCTTTCCAAAGGTACAGATCCTAACCCTGTCATGTTTTCTCAATTTGTGTAACTTTTTTTCACTTGCTTTCATAAATCCTCTGAAGGATGTCTTCCTAACTTTTTGCAAAGATACCAATGGAGCATGTGGGCTGTCCATCCAACTTTTAAGTTTATGATCTGTCTGTCTCCCCATTAAATAGTAAGAGATTGTTGACAGGAAAGATCTATGTATTTTAATTTCAAAGGCAGCCGTAGCATAGAGAATAGAAAGATGGACTCAGTACCAGGAAGACTGGGTTCTAGTATTGTTTCTAACAGATATTCATAGTAGAATCCTGGGAAGTCACTTCACTTCTTAAAGCTTTAAAAGGCAATTTTGTAAGACTGTAAGTTACAGAAAAGGTGCTGATTTGCACTGGTAGAGTTTACTCATGTAAGAATTTCCTTAATGAATGAAATCACAAGAACAGTTCCTGTCCGTTGGATAATGTGGCAGCTAGGTGACACAGTGGAGAGAGTGCTAGGCCTGGAGTCAGGAAGACTAGAGTTCAAATCTAGCCTCTTAAACGTACTGTTGTGTAACCCTAGTCAAGTGTGTTTGCCTCAGCTTCCTTAACTGTAAAATGAGGATAATAACAGTTCCTACCTCTCTAAGTTGTTGTGAGGATCAAGTCAAATAATGTTTTTAAAGTGCTTAGTGTAGTGACACACTAGGACTCCCTCTTTTCTGGCCTTTCTTGTTAAGGACTTTTTCTTGCTTTGTGAGCTTTCTTTGTGTGGCTTTGAAATCACTTCTGGTAATAGTCTGTTAGAGTTTTAGGAAAACTGATACCAGCCTTTTAAATAACTGGAGTACTTGTATATTTACAAGCTAAATATAATAATCAAACAGTTGGGAAAACTATAAGTTTAGTTATATTTTGTGTTCATCTACATAAATAATAATAATAGCTAGCATTTATATAGTACCTACTATGTGCCAAGAACTGTGCTGAATCCTTTACAAATATTATCTCATTTGGTCCTTACAACAACCTTGTGATATGGTGCTACTGTTTTTCTCATTTTACAGTTGAGGAAATTGAGAGAAATAGGTTTAAGTGACTGGGCTAGGGTCACACAGCTAGTAAGTGTTTCAGGCTGGATTTGAACTTAAGTGTTCTGTGATACAATGTGATTTGCTTTTCAATATCAGAGTAATTTATGTTTTTTAAAAAATCAATTACTTAATACAATCCTTCATTACTTTCAGTTGGATAGAGTTTTTTTTTGGGGGGGGAGGAGGAGGGAGAGGAAAGGGACTTAAAACTAATTTCGAAGGGTAGCTTGAAAAAAAGTAGATTTTTATCTCTTAGATATGCATGGTAAAGCCAATTTAAACTTTCTCTTTAAGTGGTTGGATCGATAAAAAAAGAAATGATTGAACACTGACTTCTTATGCTCTTGGGAAAATATTTACAAATTACAGTATTTTCCATTTAAAGCATTCTCTTTAGTCACTTAAGACTGCCTCTTCATTTCTCCTTAATTCATTCTTTCTCATGCTTTGTAACTTGAGATACCTCTATCAATCAAGCTACCTAAATTCTTTTATGAATATATTCGATCAGTTCTGCCTCCCTGAGAAAGTATTATGCGATATGGTTTTTAGGTTCTCAGAGAGAAAAATAGTGGAATGTTATTGGTTGCTTTTTGAATTTTTACCTGGTTTAAACCACTTTGATAATATTATACAGAAATTAGTATCTGGTACTTCCTTGCAATTTCAAGAGTTTCTTGACAGCAATACATGTAATCTGTATAAGTTCATGTCAAATTTTATTTCTACTCTGATTACAGAACCTATACAAATCTGTATAGTTCACTGTAAAAACTTAGTAGATTCTGAAATATTTGTTGAACAGATAAATTTATCAAATCTTTGATTAGTTGCTAAATGAATGGCAGAGACTTAGAATGGAAGAATTGGAAGGACTTGGTCATTGATTATGGTATATATGTAATAAAAGATAATTTTGAATGGAGGAATGTTGGCGCCATTAAAAGTATTTAATGTAGTACATTCACATACATGTGAGATATATGTGTATGTGTATCTATGTCTTTCTGTCTATCTATATATGTATAAAACTTGTTAGAAGAGGAAACTGTTTGATATAGTGCATATAACATCAGACTAGAAATCAGGAAACCTAGCTTGTAGTTTTAACTCTACTGCTTATTTGTGGGCAGCTCACTTAAATTTTCTGACCTTATTTTAGATAAAAATGAAATAACAATTCCTTCCTTATCTACTTGATAGATTTGTTATGTGGATAAAAAGAGGCTAGGTATAAAGTAACATTTAAAGTAACATTATAGATTTTTATGTATGTTTTTATAGTGATATTAGAGAGATTGCTAAATTTCCAAATGTTTAAAATGTCAAATTTTATTGCTTATTTGCATTCTTATTTGCAGGACTTCTGCATGTTTGAACACATAGTAGATTTTCAAACATAAATTCATTTATTCAATATTTAATTAGCTGTGAAGTATATGGGAGACACTTACAAAGGATGTATCTATTGATGCTTCAGCATAACTCACTGTCTTTACAATAGCAAAATAGACTGTCAAGTTATTGAAAAAGCCTTGTTATATATAATATTTAAAAAATGGTTTTATTGGTAATTAAAACAATTTTGTTTTGCTATGTTGTGAGCTCCCCAGTTGGAAATAACTATCCTTCTCAGTCTTTACGTTTTGAGGAAAGGCCCAGCCCAATCATGCTTCACTCTTTATACTTTGCCCATAATTCTTTAGTGGCCTTTTTTTCTGCTCTTGTGATCCCCTTATCTCAATGGTGAAATCAGTCAGGAACCTCTATTTTTGAGGTATGCCCAGGCCATTCTTCATTAGCCTGAGTTTGTTACCGTACTGCCATGTGAGTATTTCACCTAATCTCCTGTCCTCCCACTCCCCACCCCCCAACCTTTTCAGCTCTTTTATATGTTTGCCTCTCCCATTAGTATGTAAGCTTCTTGAGGTCAGGGACTATTTTATTTTTATGCTTTTATATTTGAATTCTCAGAGCTTAGCACAGTGCCTGGCACACAGTAAGTACTCAATATGAGTTTGTTGACTTAACTTCACGTAATAGCTTGTTCTGCAGCTCTCTAGTGTATTTATCATATAATGTTGTGTATTATAGCTATCCTTTTTTATGTTTTATCTCCCCACTACATTATAAGCTCTATGAGATCAGGGGTTTTATCTTCTATAAACTTTGTTTCCCCCTTGCTGCTTATTACTATCCTCTGCATACAATAATTATATAAATATTTTGAATGAATGCATGAATTTATTGACATCTTTTGAGATAGAGACAACTAGAATAACAGAAGAATGGACATTTAAAATCATTGTCACCATTTCGTCTATTAAAGTAGCAAAATATGAAATTTGAATGAAAGGAAATGGAAAACAATTCTTTAATTTCTATGATTCTTATTTTAATAGTATTCCATATAAATGAGTGAATTCACTTTTTTCTTTTAATTAATTAACAAATTTTCTTGTTTTGTGGAGTGGCCATTCCCATCTATAAGTCTAGGGAGTCAGGTTTAACTAGAGATTATCTATAAGCTTCTTCCTGATCCCTCATTTGGGAGATTCCCTAAGTTAGTATGGAAATTTACTACTTTTTATTCCCTTTCTTGCCAGATTTCATTCAGCATTAGATGATAATTGTTATTGTCTCTGTGACTAGAGTATTCTGCAGTTGAGTAAAAGTGCTCTTAAGCACCTTGGATACCATCTTTCTTACTGTTAGTTCCATTGGTCTTCCTAGGCCAGCCTAGACTTGCACTGAACTCTCTAAAGTGGGCTTAGGCCCAAAATAAGGTATCTAGGTTGGTTTCTGATCTGGGAATTTCCCAGGGTACAGTTGACTCAGTGTTTAAAAAATTGAGTTATGGGTGCCTGGTAGCCATACCTAGGCTAGTAACTTTCCACTAGCCTTTGGCAGTTCTTAGTGTATGCCAAATTATCATAGTATTATTGAAGTAATTTATTAATTAATTTTTTTTTTTAAATTGAAGAACTTTAATAAAATATGTTGATTTTTTTATTATTTCTCTAGAGAGAATTTTTTTTAGCACAGACTTCCCACTTAAAACATTTATATGTATTCTCCTTCCTTCAATCATATTTTGTCTTTTGGCTGCATCTCTTTTTTCTGAAAATACTTGTATGAATATGAAGGGGAAAGATCTGCTTCAGAGATCTTCTCTGAGACTATAGCTATTTACTAATGAGGGTGAATAATGAATCCAATGAAGTAGTTATTTTTCAAATTCACATTGCTTATTGCTATTTGTCTGGAACAAATTAACATATTTTACAAAATTATAACTAAGACTAGTGAGAATTTGATTATATGATTGCCCTAGAGCAGTGCTTCTTGGCAACAGTGAAAGGTTTCTGAATGTGCAATGACCAAAAATTAATTCTGAATCAAACATGTAATGAATCTAAAGTGTTTCTGGCATCTTTGCATCATGCAGTTTTACCACACTTTGCACTGGGCATACCCTCAGGCCAAAGACCCACTGTGGAAGCTGAAAAGGGATTTTTGGATCTTGGGTCTTATGGAAAAGGTTTAAGTGTCCCTTCTCTAGAGGATTCAGTGTTCTAATTAATTGGGCCTACCTGTATTCAATCTGATTCTACAGTATTTGCTTCTTCTCTTCTTGCCAACTACTCACACTCATAAGGGGATTGGTGATTGTATTTTCTATACCCATTATCTTTCCTTGACTAACTGCTATTAGTATCATTTGCAATGCATGTAATTATCTACTTATAGTCCATAAGTCTTGCAGCTGAGTGTTATTTCATATTCTGTGTCATTCTTTTTAGTCATTTTATTGAACAATACCCACATCCAATCATACTGTATTCCCTCATTATGTCTTGTGCCCTCAAGATAAAGTGTTTTGTAGAAGTTTTACAGTTCTTTTGGGGAAGAAAAGATGTTTCAACTGCAACCAACATGTAACTGTTAGAAATTGGCTAACTGCTATGACTTTGTAAGCTACTGTTAGTAGTTTTGGGGGCTGATTGTCAGCTAGTTGACATACTGAAGTCATTTTTCAAAAGAATGTGATATCATCTGCCATCAAGTTTTAGTAAGAGAATGAGGTCTTTTCTTTGACATATGTTCTCAGATTATATTGTGCGAAGTTTGCTTGTATTTTAGGTTTTCGTAGCCCAATTTTTCTATTTTCCTGATAGTAATAGACTTTTGAAGGGCTATTTGTGTTTTACATTTTCAGTCTGTGTTTCTGTTTTCTGTTATGGTTTGCAATAGACTTTTGAAGGATGGAATTTATTAGCAATTCTCCAAAGGTAGCTAATAGTCACTGTCAGTTGGTGTATTGTATGCTAGGTGAATGTGGCTCATCACTTGGGTTTCCAGAAAGAGTTTTGACCTTGTACCTTTCTGTAAGGTTATGATCTAATCATTATCAATGTGTCATTCACTGAAGTACCTATTGGTATCTCATGAAGGTCATTCTTTGTTTTCTCTCTCCTTTCTCAGCTGTATATCCTTAGACCTAATTGTAAAGTAAAATAAATGTTGGGAAAAGTAAAAGTTAACTTTTCTCCTACCTTCACTTGTAGCATTCTTCTGCAGAATGAAATCCTTCTGGAATATTTACTTCCTTTTTAAGACTCATGATGATGATCTTTTCAGAAGTGCTGATCTTGGGTTTTTTTTTCTCCAGCACCTTGATTAAAGGTTAAGCTTCCTCTTCTTTGTAAAGAAAAACATGGCAATAGCACTTATTTCATTTCTAAGTATTCTTTGCATTGTTTATAACCATGTTTCACTTTGTGTGTGTGTGTGTGTGTGTGTGTGTGTGTGTGTGTGTGTGTATCTGGACTCTGTCCTGGACCCTCTTCTTTCTCTAAACTCTCTTTGGGTGATTTCATTAGCTCCTGTGGGTTCAGTTATTATCCTTATACAGAGAATTCAATTCAGAATACCTGAGTTTGCATCCTGGATCTGCTCTGTGACCTTGGGCAAGTTATTTAGCCCCTCCAGATCTCAGGGACTTTAAGCCCCCATGGTCTTTTCAAACTCCTAATCTGGTTAAGTGATCCTATGACTTACAGATATACATATCCAATCCTTAAGTCTCTCCTGAATTCAGGCCTATTATCACAGATATCCTGCTGGACTTCTCTACTTCTATGTCCCATAAACATCTCAAACTCAGTATATATGAAACAATGCATTATTTTTCCTCTTGAACCCACTCTTCCTTCTAATTTCTCTGTTTTTATTAAGAGAATCACCATTCTTTGCAAAATTGCATGCTACAGTTCTTCTCCAACTCTTCTCTCTCAATCAGTAATAAATATTTATCGGCCTACTACATGCAAGCATGCTAAGCCTTGGGGATAAAAAAAAAGACAAAAGACAATTCCTGCTTATAGTCTAATGGGGAGACAATGTGCAAACAAATATATACAAAGCAAGCTAAGGATAGGACAAATAGAAAATAATTAACAAAGAGAAAGCACTAGAATTAAGAGATATTGGGGAAGTCTTTGAGTAAAGGATGGCATTTTAGTTGGGACTTAAAGGAAGTCAGGAATTTCAGTAGTCAGAGTGGAAGAAGGAACAGCAAGGAAGCCAGTGCCCCAGAATTGAAAAGTACACAGCAAGGTGTAAGAAGATAGGAATAGTAGGAGGGGCTAGATATTTGCTTCTGGAAGCAATAGGAGCCACTGGAGTTTATTGAGTAGAGTGTGTGTGTGTGTGTGTGTGTGTGTGTGTGTGACATGATGACCTGCACTTCAGGAAAATTTCTTGAGTGGCTGGCTGGAGGATGGATTGGAATGGGAAGGGACTTGAGGCAGGCGGACAACCAGCAAGCTATTGAAATAGTCCAAGGGTGAGGTGATGAGGATCTGCACTGGAGCGATGGCAGTGTCAGAGGAGAGATGCTGCAAAGGTGAAATCAGTGAGTCTTGGCCACAGATTGGATATGAGAGATGAGAGGTAATGAGGAGTTCAGGATGACTTCTAGGTTGTGAGCCTGAGGGATTAAGAGGATGGTGTTGCTCTCTTTAGTAATAAGGACTTTGTATAGAGTATTTAGGAAGAATAGTACTGCTGTTGTGAGTGCTGGCTGAGCCCTTTTCAGCGCTGCTCATCCATCTTTGGTGTTCACCTTTCACTCAGCTTTTACCTGTGGCTCCAAGAATGTGCAACGGCTACATTTTGGTAAACTGTCTTGGCAAAGGGGTAAACCAGGGTCTCAAACCCATCAGTGAGTTAGGAGAATGTTTATCCCAAGCATGTGAACACTTTCCCTGGTGGAATGAGTAGATGAAAACAATTTATTCCAAAGGCCATGAAGGTAGCTGAAACAGGTGCTGTGTAGTGTTTAGAGCTTGGTCAGACATTGAAGACATCAAGGTCATCCACTGCATCCCATGCCATCACCAGTTGTTTTGACATTGTCTTGCCACTGGACTTTGATGATTCTGGAAGAGAGAGTGAGACTGATGTCTGTGCAGCTTTGCCTCGTTTAAATCCAGTTCACCTGTGATGTCATTGGTACACTTTGAAAATGGACAAATAACAGCAATAGGGAAGATGGCATGCAAGGGTTTGGGGGGAAAGGTAAAGAGTTAAATTTTTGAAGATAATTAGTTTAAGATGTCTATTGGACATCCAATTAGAGATGTCTGAAAGGCAGTTGGAGATGTGAGATTGGAGGTCAGCAGAGAGTTTGGGGCAGGACGTTATCAGGAGCATCATCAGGAAGATGAAGAATATATAAACATCTGAAGAATGGGAAGGTCAAAGAATAACTCATAGAAATGATAGAAAATTCATCAGAGAATAATGAGGTGAACTTTTAGTATACAGCTAAAACACTCCTTAAGGGAAACCTTATGTCTCCTAACATTTTCTTCAATTGAAGAAAATGAAAACAGATCAGTGATTGACCATGATACTAAAAAAAAACCACAGTAAATCAGAAAATTCCAACACCAAATACACAATTCTGAAAATCAGATATTTATTTTTATTTTTTAAACATTTTTTAAAGTTTTGAGTTCTAAATTCTATCTCTCCCTGGGAGGTTAAGCAATCAGATGCAGGTTATACGTGTGCAACTATGCAAAATATTTCTGTATTAATCATTTTGTATAAGAAGACTCTAATAAAAGAAAAAAACAAAAGAAAGTGAAAAATACCGTGCTTCAGTCTATATTCAGATAACATCAGTTCTTTCTCTGGAGGTGGATAGTATGCTTCATCATTAGTCCTTTGGGATTGTCTTCAATCATTGTATTACTGAGAATAGCTAAGTCATTCACAGTTCTTCATTGAACAGTATTGCTGTTACTATGTATAATGTTCTCCTGGTTCTGTTTACTTCCTGCTTGTCATTTCTTACAGCACAATAGTATTCTATTACAATCATATAGCACAACTTGTTTAACCATTCCCCAATTGATGGGCATCCCTTTGATTTCTATTTCTTAGCCAACATAAAAACAACTGGTATAATTATTTTTGTACAAATAGATCTTTTTCCCTTTTTTGGGATGTCTTTGGGATATAGACCTAGCAGTGGTGTTGCTAGATCAAAAGGTATGCAGTTTTATAGCCCTTTGAGTATAGTTCCAAATTGTTCTATAGAATGGTTGGATCAGTTCACAACTCTACTAACAGTGCATCATTATCCCAGTTTTCCCACATCCCATTCAACATCCAACATTTTCCTTTTTAATCATATTAGCTACTCTGATTGGTGTGAAGTAGTGCCTTATAATTGCTTTAATTTGCATTTCTCTGACCAAAAGGAATTTAGAGGGTTTTTTCACATGGCTATAGATAGCTCTGATTTCTTTAAAAACTTGTTGTTCATATCCTTTGAACATTTATCAATTGGGGAATGACTTGTATTCTTATAAATTTGACTCAGTTCTCCATAATTTTAGAAATGAGGCCTTTATCAGAGACATTGGCTGTAAAAATTGTTTCCCAGCTTTCTGCTTCCCTTCTAATCTTGATTGTATTGATTTTTAATTTTTTTATTTTATATGTTTAAATTTTATGTAATCAAAATTATCTATTTTACATTTGTAATGCCCTCTATGTCTTCTTTGGTCCTAAATTCTTCCCTTATGTGTAAATCTGGCAGATAAACTATTCTGTGCTCTCTTAATTTGCTTCTGGTAGCACCCTTTATGTGTAAATCATGTACCCATGTGTGAAATATTGGTCTATACCTAGTTTCCGCCATACTCTTTTCCAGTTTTCCTAATAGTTTTTGTCAAATGAGTTTTTGTTCCAAAAGCTTGGATCTTTGGATTTATCATATACTAGATTACTATGGTCATTTAATATAATGTAATTTGTGCCTAATCTATTCCAGTGATTCCACCATTCTATTTCTTATCCAGTGTCAGATTGTTTTGATACTTACTGCTTTATAATACAGTGTGAGATTTAGTATGGCTAGACCACCTTCTTTTGCACTTTTTCCGCCATTGGTTCCCTTGATATCCTTGAAGTTTTGTTCTTCCAGATGAATTTTGTTATTATTATTATTATTATTATTATTATTATTTTTTGTAGTTTGATTGGTATGGCACTGAATAAATAGATTAGGTAGAATTTTGTCATTTTTTTATATTGGCTCAGCCTACCCATGAACAATTAATATTTTTCTAGTTCTTTAGATCTGATTTTATTTGTGTAAAAAGTGTTTTATAGTTGTATTCATGTAGTTCCTGGGTTTGTCTTGGTAGGTAGACAAGTTGTCCATTTTGTCTACAGTTATTTTAAATGGAATTTCTTTTTCTATCTTTTACTGCTATGACTCTTTTGGTAATATACAGAAATGCTGGTGATTTATGTGGGGTTGTTTTTTTTTTGGTATCTTGTAACTTTGCTAAAGTTGTTAATAATTTCAAATAATTTTTTAGTTTATTCCCTAGGATTTTCTAAGTATAACATCATATCATTTGCTAAGAGTGATAGTTAATTGTTTCCTCCTTGCCTATTCTAATTCCATTCATTTCTTTTTCTTCTTTTATTGCTATACCTAGCATTTCTAGCACAATAGTAAATAATAGAGGTGATAATGGGCATCACTGCTTCGCCCTTGATTGTATTGGGATAGCTTTTAACTCATCCCCATTACAGATAATGCTTACTGATGGTTTTAGATAAATATTACTTATCATTTTAAGGTAAACATCATTTATTCCTATGCTCTCTAGTGGTTTTAATGGGAATGGGTGATGTATTTTGTCAAAAGCTTTTTCTGCATCTATTGAGATAATCATGTTTTATGTTGTTTTTTTTATTGATATGGTAAATTATGCTGATAGTTTTCCCAATATTGAATCAGCTCTGAATGCCTGGTGTATATCCCACCTGGTCATAGTGTATGATCCTCGTGATATAGTGCTGTAATGTCTTTGCTAATATTTTATTTAAAATTTTTACTTCAATATTTTTTAGGGACATTGGTCTATAATTTTCTTTCCCTAATTTGACTCTTCCTGGTGTGGGTATTAGCATCATATTTCTGTCATAAAAGAATTTTGGTAGGATTTTGCCTGTTTTTCCAAATAGTTTATATAGTATTAGGATTAGTTGTTCCTTGTGTGTTTGGCAGAATTAGTTTGTGAATCCATCTGGTCCTGGAGATTTTCCCTTTGGAAGCTTGTTGAAGGATTGTTCAATTTTTTTTTTTAAAGATTGGTTTTTTTAAGTATTTTATTTCTTCTGTCGATCTGGGTAATTTATATTTTTGTAGATATTCATCCATTTCATTTAGATTGTCAAATTTATTGGCATACAGTTGGGCAAAATAGCTCCCACTTACTGTTTTAATTTCCTCTTAATTAGTGGTGAATTCACCCTTTTTAGTTTTGATACTGGTAACTCGATTTTCTTCTTTACTTTTTTATATCAAATTAACCAGTGGTTTATGTATTTTATTGGTTTTTCCATAAAACAAACTTCTAGTTTAGCTTATTAGTTCAGCAATTTTCTTACATTCAATTTTTATTATTCTCACCTTTGATTTTCAAGATTTCCAGGTTGGTGTTCAATTGGGGATTTAAAATTTTTTTTTCCTAGTTTTTTAAGGTGCATGCCTAATTCATTGATCTGCTATTTCTTTATTTTATTCATGTAGCAAATAGGTATATAAAATTTCTGCTAAGTACCACTTTGGCTACATCACATAAATTTTTGTACATTGTCTCGTTGTCATTTTCTTTAATGAAATTATCAATTGTTTCTATGATTTGTTCTTTGGTCCTTTTCCAGGATTAGATTATTTAATTTACAATTAATTTTTAATCTCTTTTTCCATTGTTCATTATTGAATGTAATTTTTATTGCATTATGATCTGAAAAGACTTCATTTACTATTTATGCTTTTCTGCATTTGTTTGTGAGGTTTTTATGTCATAATACATGGTCAGTTTTTGTGTAGGAGCTATGTGCTGCTGAGCAACAGGTATATTCCTTTCCATTCCCATTCAGTTTTCTCTCCAGATCTATCATATCTAACTTTTCCAGAATTTTATTTCACTTCCTTAATTTCTTTATTTTTTTGTTAGATTTATCCAGTTCTGAGAGGGGAAAGTTGAGGTCCCCCACTAGTATAGTTTTATTATCTGTTTCCTCTTGTAACTCATTCAGCTTCTTCAGAAATTTAGATGCTGTATCATTTGGTGCATATATGTTTAGTAATGATATGACTTCATTGTTTACGGTAGATTTCAGTAAAATATAGTTTCCTTCTTTATCTCTTTTAATTAGATTTTTGCTTTTGCTTTTTTCTGAGGTCATGATTGCTACCCTTGCTTTTTTTTGCTTCAGCTGAAGTATAATAGATTCTGCTCCAGCCCCTTACCTTTACTCTGTGTGTATCTGTGCTTCAAATGTGTTTCTTATAAACAGTTTATTGTAGGATTCTGGTTTTTAGTCCAGTCTGCTATCCACTTCTGTTTTATAGGTGAATTCATCCCATTCACATTTATAGTTATGATAATTGTGTATTTCCCTCCATGTTATTTTTTGCTTGTTTATCACTCTCTCTTACCTTTCTTTCTTTCTCTCTGTACAAGTGTTTTACTTTTGACCACTGCCTTTCCCAATATACCCTTACTTTTTTAAGTCTCCCCTCTTTCTTCTATTATTCCCACCCCTTTATACTTCCTTAAAGGGCAAGATAGATTTCTATATCCAACTAAGTGTGTATGTTATTCCCTCTTTGAGCTAATTTTGATAAGAGTAAGGTTTAAGCTTAACCTGTCACCCCTGCCCTCCTTTGTCTTCTGCTCCATTATAAGAGCTCTTTCATGTGGGATAATTTACCCCATTCGGTCCTCACCTCTCCTTTTTCCAGTGCATTTTTCTTTCTCACTGCTTTATTTTTGTTTTGCATTATTATCCTATCAAAGTCACTTTATATTCATACCCTCTGTCTACATATACTCCTCCTAATTGCTCTTATAATACTAAAATTGTTGAGTTACGAATACTATCTTGCCATAGAGAAATATAATCAGTTTAACCTTACTGAATTTCTTATGCTTACTCTTTTTCTTGTTTCTTTTTTACCTCTTTATGTTTCCCTTGAGTCTTGTATTTGGAGGTCAATTTTTTTTATTCAGCTCTGGTTTTTTAATTAGAAATTCTGAGGAGTCTTTTTTGTTAAATGTCCATTCCCCTCCCACCCCCCTGAAATATTATATTCAGTTTTTCTGGGTAGGTGTTTCTTGGTTGTAATCCAACTCCTTTGCCTTTTGGTATATCTTATTCCAAGCCCTCCACTTCCTTAATATGGAAGTTGCCCAATCCTGACTGTAGCTACCTGATAATTGATTTGTTTCTTTTTAGCTGCTTGTAATACTTTCTCCTTGATCTGTGAGTTATGGAATTTGTTATGTTCCTGGAAGTTTTCCTTTTGGTATCTCTTTCAGGTGGTGATTGGTGGTTTCTTTCAATTTTAATTGTGTCCTCTGGTTCTAATACAGGTGTCCCTAAAGTCTGGACACATAGGAAATCTCATTAACATTTCATTAACCATTTCACTGAAGACTCTGTGTTGTTCAGCGACTTCTTTTTTTGGGGTATGCTAAAGGAGAAGGTGTACTCAATGAAAATCACAGATGCAACACACTTGATTGAACGCATGAAGAGTGAATGTGCTAAAATTGATGGCAATGTGGAGTTACTGAATTGAGTTCATGTGAATCACGTGAATCTTGCAAAGCACATCAGCCTTTGCATCACAAATGATGGAAATCATATTGAAGATGTTATTTGTTAATATCCAATTAAATAAAATGTTGTTGAAAATGTCATTCATTTCATTTCTTGAAAATATGCATTTTTGCCTGTGTGTCCAGACTTTAGCAACATACTGTATATCAGGGCAGTTTTCTTTGCTAATTTCTTGAAAGATGTTGTCCAGGCATTTTTTTTGGGGGGGGGGGTCATGGCTTTCAAGTAGTCCAGTAGTTTTTTATTATCTCCCCTGGATCTGTTTTCTAGGTCAGTTGTTTTTCCAATGACAAATTTCACATTTTCTTCTATTATTTTACTTTTTTGATTTTATTTTTTCATATCTTGATGTCTCATAGAGTCATTAGTGTCCACTTGTTTAATTCTAATTTTTAAGGAAATATTTTCTTTAGTGAGCTTTTGTATTTCCTTTTCCATTTGATCAATTCCATTTTTTAAGAAGTTATTTTCCTCAGTAAATATTTTTGTCTTTTCCCATGCTTTTGACTCTTTTTTCGTGATTCTCTTGCATGACTCATTTCTTTTCCCAGTTTTTCTTCAACCTCTCTAATTTGCTTTTTAAAATCCTTTTACAGTTCTTCTTGGAATTCTTTTTGGGCTTGAGACCAAATGAGATTTTTCTTCGAGACTCGTAGCCATTTTGATACTATTGGCCTCTTCTAAGTTTATGCTTTGATCATCCATATCATTGAAGCAACTTTATAAAGTCAAGGTCTTTTGTTTGTTTGTTTGGTTTTGTTCATTTTTTTCTGCCTTTTTTTGAGACTTGGTGTTTTTATGTGAGAATCGGGCTCTGGTCCTGCTGTGACTCTGGGTTTTACTGCTGACTTTTACTGGGCTTTAGGGCTTATCTGTTGGCTTTCTGTTCAGGGTAGACTTCCCTTCTGGTTTGTACTGGGTGAGTAGAGCCTCCATGTTGGCTTCTCCTTGATGTGGGGTTTAGCTGCTAGCCTACTTCAGGGGTAGGGCTTTGCTGCTAGGCTGCTATGGAAACAGGGTCTCTCAGCTGGTAGGCCCTGGGGGTGGGATCTCCCTGTTGCCTGCCCCAGAGCAGAGCTTAAATACTGGTCAGCAGTGGGGTCAAGTTCTAGTTTGTAGCTTATGCTGGGTGTGAGGTTACTGGGGTGGGGCCTTGCTGAAATGCATAGACTGCTCACTTGCTTAGAGGGTTGTTGGCTTGCAGGAGGGCAGGGTTTTGCTGGTGAATCGCCCCAGGCTTAGGGTCTTGCTATAGGTTCCCTGCTATGAGACTGGCTGCTGTTGGTCTTGGACCTGGCTCCCCTCCCACCCCAGAGAGACAGACCTTTTCTGTGCACCTGGTAAGCTGCTTCTGTGCTCCTAGATCAATTCTGAGGTGGTTTTCTAGTTGTTTGGAGGGGAATTTTGGAGGGCTTTGGAGGATTCCTTCCTCACTCTACCATCTTGGCACTGGAAGTCTCTGAAAATCAAATATTAACAACATTGAAAGGAAAAAAAATTGATAAATAAAAACCCAGAGATAGATTTAAAAAAAATTCATAAAGTTAGGCTGTTCAAAAAATGGGGGGAAGAAAATATTATCAATATAAAAAAATTATTTGCAACTGAAGATCAAATAAAGAAAGCTATTACAAATTATTTTACCCAGAAGAATTATTTTGCTAAGAAGATTTATTGCTTACATGAAATAAAATATATAAATTTAGAAAAATATAAATTAGTTTTATAACAATTAAAAACAAAAAATAGACTATCCATCTTAATATCAAAAAAAGAAATTTAATAAGCCATAAATGACCTGCCCTTCCCCTTAACAAGAAAAAAAGAAACTAGGCACCAGATGGTTTATTAAATAGTCATATGAAACTTTTAAGGAACACTTCATTTCAATATTATATGAATTGTTTTTTAAAATAAGAAAAGAGATCTTACTTGTAATCTTGATACCTAAACTAGGAATTGACAAAGCATAGAAAGGAAAATAAATTTCTATTCTGAATATCTATCCAGGTTTTGGAAATGGTAGTTATACCAGTAAGGAGAATATATATGTATATTTTTTTTTTAAATTATTTTTTTATTTTTAGTTTACAACACTCAGTTCCACAGCTTTTTGAGTTCCAAATTTTCTCACCCTCCCTCTCCCCTTCCCTGAAAGAAGTCATGTTATCCAATAGATGTTCTACATGTACCTTCTCATTGAACTTATTTACATAATAGTCCAGTTGTAAAGAAGAATTATAACTAATGGAAAGAATCATTACAGAGAAGAAATGAAACTAAAAAAGAAGAGATAAAGAGCAAATAGTTTTCCTCAATCTGCATTCAGACTCCATAATTCTTTCTCTGAATGTGTATAGCTTTTTCCATCAGGAGTCTTCTGGAGCTATCTTTGAACCTTTCATTGATGAAAAGAGCCAAGTCTATCAAAGTTAGTCCTCACAGATACTGTGTCTCTGTAATCGTGTATGATGTTCTCTTGGTTCTGTTCCCCTCACTCAGCATCAGTTCATATAAGTCTTTCCAGGTTATAATGAAGTCCTTCTGCTCTTCATTTCTTATAGCACAATATTATTTCATTACATTCATATACCACAATTTGTTTAGCCATTCCTCAATTGATGAGGAGAAAAATATTAATGGAATAAATGTAGGCAAAGAAAAAATAGAGCTTAATTTTTGTAGCTGATATAATGGTCTCTCTAGAGAACTCTAGAGGTTCAACTAAAAATTATCTGAAATATACGCATTTCAGCATTACATGTACTGAATTGGAAAAATACAGAGATTAGCATGGCCCCTTCAGAAAGATGTCATGCAAACTTGTGGAGAATGCCTTTTTTTTTTTTTTTGTATTCAATAACAGGTTAAAAAAATTTAAAAATCAACTGAAGCAATAGCTTTAGCATTGTAGCAAGTTACAAAATATACCTACATAAATCATTAGCATTTCTGTGTATGACTTCCATATTCTATCAAAACACTAACTTCCACCCTTCATATCCAAAGGTTTGTAATCTCAGTATTATCTTTTCTCTCACTCCACATATCTAGTAAGTTGTCAAATTTTGCTGGTTCTACCTCTGCTATATCTTGTACTTCTGACCTCTTTTCTTTACTTGGCAGGTCCTCATCACCTCTCATGTAAATGATTGCAAGAGCCTCAATTCATATTCCTGCCCCAAGTTTCTTATCAATCCTGTTCGTCCTACATGATGCTGTCAAAGTAGAGTTTTCAAGTGCAGATCTGTTCATGGGATTCCTTAATCAATTTCAGTGACTTCTCTTTACCTCCTAGATAAAATAAAAGCTTATTTGTTTAGCTTTTTAAATCTCTCCACACTCTGGCCCCAACCTATTTTTTCTGCTTCATCAGACATTAACATTCTTCCCTTTACCATGTGAATCAGCCAAATTGTCCTTGTCTCAGTTTTTCATAAAGCCACTCATAAAGTCTCCCAGCTCTTTGTCCTTGTACTAGCTGCCCCACATGCTCTTAATGCACTCCTTCCTTATCTCCACTTCATTTAGTTCTTCCCTTTAAGGTTATAAGTTCTTTTTGGGTAGAGTTTTTTTTTTTGTACCCTGTGCCTGGGATCCCAAGCACTTAATAAGTGCTTGCTGATTGATGACTAACAAAACCCAGTAGGATCCGATAGAAAGAGAAGTTTTGTTCATTATTATCTGTAGTATGCATAAAATATTTGGGAGTCTATCTAATAAGAAATATGCTGGAATTATGGGAAAACAAGTACAAACTATTTAAAGAAAGAAAGATCTATACAATTTATAAAATATCAATTACTAGTAAGTAGACCATGCCAATATAATAACAGCATAAGAAAGGCAGCTCAGTGGCAAGGTCTTGCCATAGAGTCAGGAAGAATCACTTTCAGATTTCTTCTCAGACATGTAATAGCTGCATGTTGTAGAAAAGTCACTTTTACCTCTCTCTGCCTTAATTTCCTTATTTGTAAAATAGTTATAATAATAGTACCTCCTAAAATTGTCATGAGGATAAAATGAGATATTTGTAAAACATAATACAAATGCTAGCTATCATTATTAAAAATAGCGATACTACCCAAATAATTTTCTAATTCAATGCCATACCAACTAACAATAACTGACAAAATTCATTTGGAGAGTTAAAAAGATCAGTAATCTCAAGGAAAATAATGAAAAGAGCCTGTCTGTACCACCAGATATCAAACTCCACTACAGTGTAGTAATCATTAAAACTATTTGGCCCAGGTCAATAAAAAATAGTAGTACATGATCTAGAAGCAAATTAACATAGGTTTTGATAAACACACATCTCCTTTCTCTTGGAATGTGGACTAACCATGTGGAGGAAACTCGAAACGAATCTAGAACAAATTAGGTATGCAATGACATGTCACACCATGTACTCAGATAAGCCTTCAGTGGATGTATTGTTTAGATATAATGATCAGATAATAAATTAAAGCTTCAAGGAAGGAAGGACTTTTTGCAAGTGAATAGAAATCTGGTTAATAACCAAATAAGTGAGATTGTAGAGGAGAAAGTGGTTAATTTTGCTTACATGAAATTGTGTACTTTTTGTAGAAATATCATGTAGTTTATTAGAAGGCAAATAGAGGGAAAACATTTTTTCAGCATTTTTCTCTGATAAAGTTCTCATATCCAAGGTAAATGAGAAAGAAATTCAAGTATATAATAAAAGCTATTCCCTAGTAGAGAAATGATCAAAGGATATAAACCTGCAATTCTCAACAGAAAAATTCTAAGATATCAACATATATTTTAAAAAATGCTTCAAATTACTAATAACTAAAGAAATACAAATTGAAATAAACTCTGTGGTTCCACCTCACATTTGGCTAAGATGATGATAAGGGAAAATATTATTTATTGGAAGAGCAGTGGGAAAACCAGCACAATAATGTACTGTTGGTGGAATTGTGGATTAGTTAAGTTTTTCTTGAAAGCAAAATGGAACTGTATCCCACCAAAGTCACTAAACTTTGCAATGCCTTTGACCCTGAAATTGTACTAATAAACCTATTTCCTAAAGAGATCAAAGAAATAGAAAAGTGATCCATCCATATAAAATTTTTTGTTACTGTTCTTTTTGTTATGGCAAAGACGTACCTAAAGAAGTACCCTTTAATTATGGAATGGCACAACAGATTGTGATAATATAATGTTTTTCCTGAGAAATGACAAAAGTGATGGTTTCAGAAAAACCTGGGAAGACTTACATGAAATGATGCAGAATGAAATGTATATAATCCCAACATTATAAAGAAAAACAGCTTTGTAAGACTTAAGAATTCTGACCAATAATATGACTAATAACCAAGATTCTAGAGGACTCATGATGAAGCTTACTACCCAGCTACTGATAGAAACAGAGTAGATTAAATATGCAGAATGAAAATTTACACTTTTTGGCCATGGCCAACGTAGAAATTTGTTCTGCTTGACTTTGATTAGTTTTTATAAAGTGTGTTTTTTATCACGGGGATGGTGGTGGGAGGAAGGGGTTGGATAGGGATAGAATTACAAAAAAAGCAATAATAGGTAACATTTATATATCACTTTACGATTTGCAGAGTGCTTTGCATGTGTAATCATATTTGTTCTTCCCAATAACTTATGAGGTAGGTGCTATTATCATCTCAGTTTTACAGATAAGGAAGTTGAAGCTGAGAAAGAAGAAAGAGAAGAGTCACTGGAGAATTAAAAAAAAAATAACACAGAAGAGAAAAGAGGGAAAGCCAGAAGGAAATACAGTCAGAACTTCTTTGAAGGACTTGTGTATTTAATAGAACATGTACTTAAAAGAAAAGAGAAGCTGCGTGTAAAAGTTTTAACTTATATGTATACACACGTATCAGATTAGCTAACATGACAAAACAGGAAAAAGATAAATATTGGAGAAGGTAGAGGAAAGTTCTAATTCATTGTTAGTGGAGCTGTGAGCTGATCCAACCATTCTGGAGAGCAATTTGGAATTATGCCCGAAAGGCTATAAAAAATGTGCATACCCTTTGACCTAGTAGTACCGCTTCTAGGGTTGTATCCCAAAGAGATCACACAAATGGGAAAAGAACCATATGTACAATAATATTTATAGCAGCTCTTTTTGTGGTGGCCAAGAACTGGAAATCAAGGGGATGCCCATCAATTGGGGAATGGCTAAACAAGTTGTTGTGTATGAATGTAATGGAGTCATATGATGAACAAGCAAACTAAAGAAAAACCAGGAAAGCCATATATAAACTGACCTGAGTGAAGTGAGCAGAACCAGGACGACATTGTACACAACAGCAGCCACAGTGTGCGAGGACTGATTTTAATAGACTTCCCAGCAATAGACAGACTTAAAACTTTTCTAAAGGACTCATGATGGCAAATGCCATCCACATCCAGAGGAAGAACTATGGAGTCAGAATGCAGACCAGAGCATACTGTTTTCTCTTTTGTATTTTGTTTTGTTTTTTTCTTGGTTTCTCCCAGTTGTTACAATTCTTCTATGCAACATGACTAATGTGAAAATGTGTTTAATAGGAAGGTATGTCTAAAGCCCATATCAGATTGCATGCTGTCTTGGGGAGGGAGGGGGAGAAAATTTAAAACTTATTGACGTGAATGCTGAAAATTAAAAATAAATTAATAAATTGGGAAAAATTTATATTTATAATCTTCTTTTTTCCTGTTCTTTTTTGTATACAGAAATACTTTAAAAAAATTTTAGTAGTGTTCTGAATAAAAAAGCTAAATTTAAAACAAACAAAAATACTTTACAGTCTGACTCCATCCTATTTTTCCTGTTCAGTTGCAAATTATATACCTGTCACCCTGTACATTTTAGCCAAACTGACCTGCTCACCCCTAATATACAATATTAAGTCTCTCCAATCCATGCCTTTGTATAGGCTAGTTCTCTATTCCTTGAATGTTTTCCTTCCTCACTTATGCCTCATAAAATCTGACCATTTTCAAAGCTCAGTTCAAGTTCTATCTTCTCTCTGGGCTTTCTTTACTTTCCCAGTTATTATTGTGTTATCTGGAGTTGCTTTGTATTAATATTGCATCTTTTTTGTATTTACTTATTGTTTAACATTGTATTCCTGGCCCCAACAGAATATAAGCCTCTTTAGAACAGGTCCTTTTTAGTTTTTGTTTGGTCACTTCTAAAGCTATAGTGCTTAGCAAATAGCAAATAATAAATGCTTTTTGAATCCGATTTTTTTGTTAGACACTAGACATTTTTTTAGTTCCACTACATCCCAGGCTGTGCTAAGTGTTGAAGATGCAAACATGAAAAATAAAGACAGCTCCTGCACTTGTGACTTACAGTCTTATGGGGGAAGAGAAAAACAAAAAAAGAAACTAAAAAGGGAAAGGGGAAAGAAAGTACCCAACATGGCGGGACATAATGGAGAAGAACAAAGGAGTACATAGGGGATAAATGTAGATACGGTAAGCTTAGGTACCCTCCTTAAAGGAAGATTCTGGGAGGAGTTCTTGGCTCCACCCACCAACCATACAGTGATTAATGTTAAACATTGGAAGAATCGCTTGGACTACAGAAATGGGTTGCATATAAATCTATTTCTCCTTCAGATACAGCTGGCGTACATACTGTATAAGTGATAAAATGAAAACCAGTCGTTTTAATTGATCCTTTGTTTTATTGTCAGTATTGGTTCTTTCTATTGTAAAATTCGTCAGTGGCTATCCTGCTGTCTTCTTTATGATGGTTTTGTGAATCTTAAGATGCACAAGATCATAGATTGAAAGATGGAGGGGACTTCAGAAGTCATCTAATCCATCCTTCTCATTTTAGAAACAAATAAATAGGCATAGAAGGGTTAAGTGACCTGGTCAGGATCATACAGGTAATAAGGAAGCAGGTTAGGGGAGATTGTTTGAATCTATGTCTTCTTTTCCTAAGGCTCTCTCCTGGGCACTGTTCTGTTCTATCTCTATGCTCCTTCTTTTAGTGATCTGAATAGCTTCCAGGGTTCATGATCATATCTATTTAGATAACTCCCATATCTTTATATCTAACCCTACTGTCTCTCCTGATGTAGCCCCAGTCTACATCGCCAGCTCTTTGTTGGACATATATCAGATGTCACATAGACATCTCAAATTCAACATGTCCAAAGCAACTCATCATCTTTTGCCACATGGCCCTCCTTTAATCACAGGTGACTTCCTCCCTGGACTTCTATTTTGGAAGAATACTCCAACTTGGCTGTCCTTCATTCCCTTCCTGGCTCTGCTTCTCCTGACTCTCTGGACTTAGACTTTTTAAAATTTATTTTTAGTTTTCATCATTCACCTCCATAAGATTTTTGAGTTGCACATTTTCTCCTATCTCTCCCCTCCCTCCATCCAAAGACGGCATGCAAACCAATATAGACTCAATGTATACATTTATACCAAGCCTATTTTCACATCAGTCATGTTTTCCATAAGAACTAAAACTGGTGGGAGAAACCACGAGAGAGAAGAAACACACACACACATACTCACGAGAGAGAGGGGGAGAGGGAGAGAGGGAGGAAGAGAGAGAGAGAGAGAGCAAATGATATGCTTCGATCTATATTTCTATTCCATAGTTATTTTTCTGGATGTGGACAGCATTTTCCATCATGAGTCTTTTGGAATTGTCTTAGATCCTTGCTTTGCTAAGAAGAGTCTATAAAAGTTAGTCATCATATATTGTGGCTGTTACTTTATACAATGTTCTTCTGGTTCTGTTCACTTCACTCAGCATCAGGTCATATAAATCTTTCCAGATTTTTCTGAAGTATGCCTGCTCACCATTTTTTATAGCACAATAGTACCGTTACAGTCATATACGACAACTTATTCAGCCATTCCCCAATTGATGGGCATCTCTTCAATTTCCAATTCTTTGCCACCACAAAAATAGCTGTTATACATATTTTTGTACATGTGGGTTCTTTTCCCATTTGTATGATCACTTTGGGATGCAGACCTAGAAGTGGTATTGCTGGATCAAAGGGTATTCACAGTTTCATAGCCCTTTGTGCATAGTTCCAAAATGGTTGGATCAGTTCACAACTCTACCAACAATGCATTAGTATTCCAATTTTCCCACATCTTCTCCAGCAGTTATCATTTTCCTATTTTGTCATGTTAGACAATCTGATAGGTGTGATGTGGTACTTCAGAGTTGTTTTGATTTGAATCTCTCAAATCAATAATGATTTAAAGCAGTTTTTCATGTGACTATACATAGCTTTAATTTCTTCATCTGAAAACATATCCTTTGACTATTTATCAGTTGGGGAATGATTCGTATTCTTAAAAATTTCACTCAGTTCTGTATATATCTTAGAAATGTGGCATTTGTCAGAGACATTGATTGTAAAAATTGTTTTCCAGTTTTCTGCTTTCTTCCTAATCTTGATTGCATTGACTGTGTGCAAAAACTTTTCAATTTAATGTAATCAAAATTATCCATTTTCCATTTCATAGTGTTCCCTTTTTTCTTGTTTTGTCATAAATTCTTCCATTCTCCATAACTCTGACAGGTAAACTCTTCCTTGCTCTCCCAGTTTGCTTATAGTATCAGCCTTTTATCTAAATTGTGTACCCATTTTGACTTTATTTTGGTATATAGCGCAAGATGTTAGTCCATGCTTAGTTTCTGTCATATTATTTTCCAGTTTTCCTAGCAGTTTTTGTCAGATAATGAGTTCTTATCCCAAAAGCTGGAGTCTTTGGGTTTATCAAATTGTAAATTACTGTAGTCATTTACTACTGTTTCCTGTGTACCTAACCTATTCCACTGATTCACTACTCTATTTCTTAGCCAGTACCAAGTGGTTTTGATGATTGCTGCATTATAATACAATTTAAGATCTGGTATGGCTAGGCCACCTTCCCTAGCATTTCTTTTCATTAATTCCCTCGATATTCTGGTTGGTATGTCACTGAATAAATAAATTAATTTGGTAGAATTGTCATTTTTATTATATTAGCTTGGCCTATCCACGAGCAACTGATGTTTGTCCAATTATTTAGATGACTTATTTGTGTGAAAAGTGTTTCATAATTGTGTTTATATAGTTCCTGGGTTTGTCTTGGCAGGTAGACTCCCAAATATTTTATAATGTCTACAGTATCTTTAAATGAAATTTCACTTTCTATCTCTTGCTGTTGGGATTTGTTAGTAATATACTGAAATGCTGATCATTGATGTGGGTTTATTTTATATCCTGAAACTTTGCTAAAGTTGTCTATTATTTGATGTAGTTTTCTACTTGATTCTCTAGGATTCCCTAAGTATAATATCGTGTCATCTGCAAAGAATGATAGCTTTGTTTCTTCTTTGCCTATTCTAATTCCTTCAATTTCTTTTTCTTATTGCTAAACCTAATGTTTCTAGTACCATGTTGAATAACAGTGGTGATAGTGGGCATCCTTTTTTCACCCCCAATCTTATTAGAAATGCTTCTATCTCATCCCCATTACATATAATGCTTGCTGATGGTTTAAGGTAGATACTACTTGTCATTTTGAGGACGACTTCATTTATTCCTATGTTTCCTAGTGTTTTTAATAGGAATGGGTATTCCCCATGGGTGTAATATGGTGTAATAAATGTCTGAGGCAGTTTTTGAACTCAGGTTTTCTTGACTTTGGGTCCAATACTGTCTTCATTGAACCACTAAGCTGTGTAAATATTTTTCTTCATTTTCTCATCAGAATCAGTCTCTATAGGAAATGGATACAAATATGGTATTTCAAGTCATATATGTGGCATTTAAAATGGAATGTGTTAGTATTCTAAGAATTAGAAATAACAGTTTTAGAAGTAGCAAGAAAGGGTACAGTGGATAGAGCACTAGACCTGCAGTCAGGAAGATTTGAATTCAAATCTAGCCTTAGACATGTACTAGCCATGTGACCCTGGGAAAGTTACTTCACTGCTATCTACCTCAGTTTCCTTATCTGTAAAATGGAAATAATAATAGCACTTAATTATCAGAGCTGTTATGAGGGTCAATTTAGATAACATTTATAGAACACCTAGTGCAGTACCTGTCAGATAGTGGGTGATTAATAAATGCTAATAATAATTATTATTATTAACTAATTATGAAAATGTGAAATTGGAAATACAATAATTGCTCTTACTACATTATATATAATGGGCATATGAAGAGTTAACTCTAATAGTTATAGTCAAAAATTGAAACCTATTGTACCCTTAAATTATATTTGGGACAGTAAACATACGGAGATTGCTCTCTTCTCCCCTTATATTTTCATTCATGCTTTGACATCTTAGTTAATAGAAAAATCCATCACCAAATTTCCATCTTTTCTCCTTGGTCTGTAGCCCAAAACTTCTGATATATATTCTTCATAATTATTTCTTTAGTGTGGTGTATTTTCAAATATTTCATTGCAAAAGACTAGGAAATAAAAACTTCCTTTAAAGAGATTAATTGGTGCAAACATAATTTTGCATGCATAATATATTCAAAGCCTGTATTCAAAGAGAAGTTATAATTTGTGTTGGATTGCTGAAGGGACCACACAAATTTTATGTGGTTCTTTCATGGCTGTGTGGAACACTGTTGATTCTTTTTTTCTTGAAGACTTATTATTTCTTGATGCAAGAAGTAAAAATCCTCAGTTTACCATGCTTCATTTATTTACAGTTTTCTTAAATGGGCTCGACAGTATACTAGTATGCTAGACATCTTTACTCTGTTGTTCACGTAACTCAATTTTTAGTCGCTTAGTTGCCACAGAATTTCGAATACTGAGAAACTTAGTTTCCTAGAAGGAATAAAAGACTTTTGATTTAATATTTACCACATCAGGCAGTTTTGAAGGGAGCTTTGCCAATTTATTGTTGACTTGAAGAGGATAACCTTTGTGGGCTTTGAAAATAAAGCAACTTAGAATGGATATAGATAGGAAAGATTTAATGAAGATGCAAAAGGAGCAAACTGGCAGAAAGAATGAAGTTGCCATGGAGTTTTATATATTATTTTATGCTGTGTGTAGCATCTTGATCTATGTTTTGATGAAATCTAGGTTCCAGGCTATTTTTCTTATATATCTTATGAGAAATAAGTAAAAAATTATTTTAAAGCACCTACTGTGAGCCAGACACTGTGCTAAGCATACCAGGAAAGGTAAAAGTAGTCTCTTCCTTTCAAGGAACTCACTCTCTGACAAGAGATACAACATAAATAAGTAACTTGGTAATAATGACTAATTATTTGTTATATTGCATTTCAACATAGGTGTTCTAAAATTCTCAGTGAAATCATGCATCGTATTTATGAAGGGAGAGAGGGGGAATAAATATTTTTAAAAGCATCTACTATGTGTTAGTATACTGAGTGCTTTATAAATATTATCTCCATTTGAGCAATCTTTATCTTTTTTTAACCTTGCAAAGATCCCCACCAATCAATCAGAAACATTTAGTGAGATTTTACTCTCTTATAATCTCTATGTTGGAAATTTTTCAGACATAGCTATAGCTACATACTGTGGGACATTGCAGAAATCTACAATGAAAGCAACTTCTGCTGCCAACCTCCCAGTGTTCTTTAGAAGGAAGCTTACTAACTAGCTCTTTCATATCTCTGGCTTTTTTTGCTGTTAGCGAAGCAAAAGCAACAATATTGCTTGCTTTCTTAGCTATTTCATGATGTGTCCTTTCGTTAGCTTTTCAGTCTTGTTTGCCTTGTAGGGGGTAGATGAGAGTTGTCTTCTGCTAGTAGTGTTTTTATGCTTTTGTAATTGCATTCCTCAGAAAAATGCTAAGTTTCAGTGGACAGAGAGGAGGTAATTGCTTTTTGCAGCTAGCTCAATTCCAGAATATTATTGAAGAGACTTTATACTTTAGTGAGGTTTTGGCATTTTTTATAAAGAAGCTAATTGAAATTGCAAGTTTAATAGACCCTAAAGTCAGGGTATAGTCGAACCTTAGCATGTAGCAGAGTTGTTGGTGATTTGATAAAAAGTACCTAACATCAGGGTTAGCTAGGTGGCACAGTAGATAGAACACTGGGCCTGGAGTCAGAAAGACCACAGTTCAAATGTAACCTCAGACACTTAATAGATATGTGACCTTGGGCAAGTCATGTAACCCCTGTATACATAAAACTGGGGAAGTGCATGGCAATGCACTCTTGTATCTTTCCCAAGAATAACCCATGAGATCACAAAGAGTTAGACGTGAGTGAACAACAATAACTTAACACATCGCATACTTCATTGAACACTAATCTTGAGTTAACATTTTTTTAACTTCTAGGATTTGAAAAATTAACCCAGTTCCTTTTCATTTGCCTCACTAGTCGATAGTTGATGAGTTGTCAATAAATATTTATTGAGCATATGCCAGGCGCTGTGCTAAGTAAGCACTGAGGATACAAAGAAACGCATGATATTCACTCCCTTCCAGTAGCTCACAATGGAATACAATATATAAGAAGAAGCTGAATGTCTGTGGGGAAGGGGTGGGAGCTGGGGCCTGGGCATGGTGAAGTCCATTTTCATCTTAAGGAATCGTGAGTTTCTGAAGATCATGAAATCTAGGAGGTCTTCAGGGTAGGAAAGGATGAGGTGAATACCTTGGTAGCCCTTCTCATACAGAAGCTCTGAGAGGAGTCTATTATAGAAAACGTTTTTTTAAAAATAACCGTGGTACATTTTCCCATGGTTTTTTTTTTTAAATTAAGGAGCTAGGTTTAGTATTGCTGTGTTTACTTATAATCAATCGATCATTGCTAATGCTGGGAAAAACTGTACAGTGATAGATTGTCTCCCTTTGGGGTCCTCTTTTTCTCCCCCTCTCTCCTCTGTATCCTTATCCTTCATTACCTTCAGGCTACTGAATATTTAAGAAATTTAATTCACACTTAAGTACAATCCATTAAGAATTTCTTAGGTACCTACTCTATGCTGTGCACTATGGGTATGAAGACAAAGTGAACAACAGTCCTGCTTTCAGTGGATTTATATTCTCTTGAGGATATCTGTTTGGCTAAACATGTAAAGCAGGTAAGTTTTTATATTCATTTCAGTTAAACAAACATTAAGTGATTTACATGTTCACTATATTATATTAGGTATCGGGGATACAAAAAAAAACAGGCAGAGTAGACAAAACCTGCTCTTAAGTAGCTCACATTCACTCTTAGGGGATGTTCAGATAATAGATTTTGTGCAAAAATAAACAAACATAAGTTATATACCAGCTGAAGTGTTCAGTCTCTCTCTTACGTATTCTCAATGTGTGAGTTAAATGGCCCAGAGGTAATTAGAGGAACATAACATTTTCTAAAACTTTAGAACCCTCAGTTTATTTTGTGTTAGGTTTAACTCTGAAATTTAGTGTTGTTTCCTCCCTTTGGACATGATCATTCTCATCATTGGCACAGGCTATTAATCTTCTCTTCTTCTTTCCATTCTTTTAGTTTAACCTGTCCGTTGAAATTTGCTTTTATAGAAAAATGAGCTGGCGGTACAAGCAGGATATGGAACTTCGGAGGAAGCAATTTTTTTGAGGGTCCTTACAAGTCAACTGGAGCTAGTGGTACACACTTATAGTTCTGGTTACTGGGGAGGTTGAGCCTAGTGGATCACTTGAGCTTGGGAGTTCTAAGTTATGAGAGGACTAAAAGCCCATTGGGTGTCAGACACCAATATGGTGACCTGGGACCTGGGGGCTACCAGTGTGACCAAGGAGGTGTGAACTGGTCAAATTTGGAAACAGAGCTGGCCGAAGCTTCTGTGGTGATCTGTTAATGGGATTGGGTTGGTGAGTGACTGCTATGCTTCCAGCCTGGCCAAGACAAGGAGATCCAGTCTCGCCCTTTCCCCCCCCCACCCCTGCCCCTCCTAGGCAAAGTATGTCACAGTCCTATTCAGTTTTATCTAATGGTTGTTTTGGACTTTTTTCTACCTTTTTTAGTTAAGCGAGGCAGTATGGCATAGAGGGTAGAGACCCAGACTTGGAAGCCAGTAAGACCTGAGTTCAGGGCCAGCCTCTGATGCATAGTGGCTCTGTTACTATGAGCGAACAACTTAACCTCTTATTAACCACCAAGCAACTCTAATTCTAATAGTTGTAGCATGTAATTGCAGAGTGCAAGAGGAAAAAGTCCTGGATTTGGAGTCAGAGGACCTGGATTTGAATCTAAGGTCTATGATTTACCACCTGTGTGACACTGGACAAATTACTTCACTTCTCTTGGCCCCAGTTTCCTTATTTGTAAAATGTAAAAGTGGTCCTAGGTGATCTCAGAGGTCCCTTGTAGCTTTCAGTCTTTTTTCTATTTCTAGTCTTGCTTCCAGTTCTTTCCAATGCATCCCTTGCACAGCTGCCACAATATTTCTAAGTCACAGGTGTGACAGTGGCACCCTCCTGTCTAAGCATTTTGAGTGGCTTTATGTTACCTGTAGGATAAAATAAAATCTCCTCAGTCTTACAAACCTTTCACAGTCTGCTACCAGGCTACCTTTCTTAAAAGACATAACTGTCCTTTACATTCTTGCAGCCAAATTGTCCATGTTATTTCCCAAATGTGGCATTACATCTCTCAACACTTAACCTTTGGAATGGCTTTCTGTAATGTACTCCATTTTCATCTCCACCTCTTAGGATCTCAGTCTTCCTTCTCAAGTGCCACTAAAGTGCCTTTACTGATGCCCCCTTAGTTATTAGTAGTTTCTTTTTTGCTGCTTGAGGGAAAGAGCTATTTTTCGTTTTGTCTTTGTGTCTTTTAATACCATACATTGTACATGACATATACTTAATAAATGTTTATTAAATTGAATTGGCTCCTGGTTACAGTGTTCCAGAAAATCTCACTCAGAAAAAAGTTAGGTTAATTGGATATGTGGAATGAGGAAGATTACAGAGTCCGGGAAAGTCTCCGGGACTGTTTTGTTTGAAATGTCCAATAGGCAGTTGGTGATATGAGACTGTCATAGGGGGTGAGACTACATAGAAAATGGATGATTGTTAAACACGTGGGAGCTGCTGTGGTTTTCAGTAAGGGGAATGTAGAAGAAGAAGGGAAAAGGGCCTAGGACAGAACCTTGGGCAGTACTTCTGATAAGAGGTATGATATAGATCAGGGATTCTTAAACTTTTTCCACTCATGATCCCTTTTCACCCAAGAAATTTTTATGCAGCCCTGGGTATATAGGTATAGAAAATAGATATACACATCAAACAT
Organism: Phalanger gymnotis; assembly: GCA_028646595.1. Lineage (NCBI taxonomy): Eukaryota > Metazoa > Chordata > Mammalia > Diprotodontia > Phalangeridae > Phalanger > Phalanger gymnotis. The sequence continues at coordinate 190,554,097 of CM053627.1, forward strand.
TTACTGATAATAAATCATAAATTTATTTTAAAATAATTCTTTAAGTATGCATGTAATTTTACCATTTATTAAAGATGAAAGCAAATTTGCATACTGATGAGATGGATGTGCTTGTTTACTTTTACATAAAGAATTAAGTCTTGGCAAGACGTCTGATAGCAGGTCATAGAACATCCTTAATGTTTTGGAGAGCAGACCCACTATTTTGATTTTATAACTATCAATGTTGAGAATGCTGCTTTGCATAAATATATAATACAAAATGGCAGAAGTATGTTTAGGACCATTTCAGAAATTTTTGGAAATTCCTAATCCCAAGCCAAAATCGATTTAACAATTTTTTAGGAAACTCAAGTTTTAAACTTGCGTTACTTGATAACTCAGCAAATTCTTCTGGAACTTTTTTTATTTCAATTGTATATGGTTTATGAACCCAATTTAGTTTTTTAGAATTACAATTTAAAGGGAAGTATTTTTGAAACTGTGTCTCCAGGCACTTCAGATGATCATTTATAATTCTTAAAATGAAATCTTTGGGAAGATTATTTTCAACTATAAAATCATCTGTAGTTATAAATACTTCTAAAGAACCATTTTCTATCCTATTCCATATGTTAACTTTTTTTAGTAAAACTTTCAATTTTATCTTTTAACAAATATATTATAATTTTTTCCTTGAAGTAATGTTTAAATCACTGAGTTTTTTGAAAATATCCAACAAATAACAGTTTTGAAAGCCTTAAGTCATTATGAAAAAAATTAACGAAATAGGACTTTTGCTCAGTCGAAAATATAACAGCTTCATCTTTCAGTGTCAATCATCTGTTTTGGACTTTGCCCTCTTGAAAGCTACCTTAGCTCCGCATATAGTAATAAAGCTTTTGCAGGCAGAGTCCACGTCTTTCCAAAGGTTTGAAAACAAATGACTGTTAAGGGCATGGCTTTTAGTGAACTTAATGATTTTGATAGTATCACAAAACACAACATCTGTCTGTGGTGATATTTTTTTTGGTCATGAGTGCCTTCCAATGGATCATGCAGTGAGTAAAAGTGATGTTTATTGCCACCAGCTTTAACTTTTGCTACAAATCCAACATTCCCACCCATCATTCCTCCAGTACCATCTGTACATGCTCCAATGTAATTTTTCCTTTTTTAAACCTTCATCTGTGAAAAATTCATTGACTTTAAGGTATGTATCTTCCCCTCTTATGTGCCCTTCCAAAGGGTGACAAAACAATAATTCCTCATGTATGCTTCCTTCATAAACTTATCTTACATAAAGTAATAAGTTGTTTCATCTAACTGACTTGTAAACTGTGGGCTGCCCTTAAGCCTGGTAATAAGCTGCTGGAGTTGGTTATTATTAATTTCAGAAATTCTTTTGGAGGTATTATCATTTGATAAGGGAATTTTGTGAATTTCATCCCATACTTTTTCCTGTGAACTATTTCTGATGTTTTAATAAGGAACAGTAATAAGAGATCTGTTATCTCATAGGGCTTTTTAGTTTTTGCAATTAAATAAGAAGTTTCCTAAGATACAAGTAAATACTTTTTGTTGGCAGTAACGAAATCCTCAAAACGTTTTTCTTTATTTGAAGATTTTAAAAGTCATTCCAAAGAATATTCCTTTGGTTTATTGCAATGTGCTTTATGCTTGGTATTAAGATGTCATTTTAGTTTGACTGGTTTCATGCTCTTTGATGCCAAAATTTAATTACAAGTTAAGCAAAGAAGGTTTTCCACACCATTATCATTATTAGAAGTAAATCCTTATTGCAAAAATGATTTGACATATTTTGTTTTACTTGTCAATTTAGGTGTACTCCAACCTGGTAATGAAGACTCTGATGCATTGTCATCAGTATTTTTACCTCTTCTGTCTAAATTTAGCCACTTGTCCATAACTGAAAAATATTTTTGTCCTAAAATATAAATAAATATTGCTAATAATTTCTCAAATAAACACTAGCTTTAGTGTATGAAATTACATTTGTGCTTAGTTTTAAAAATCGATATTCACACTCACATACACCTACAGTGGTGATGGTGGAGAAATTTTATTCAGTGAGTTATGTCTTTATTTGCTACAATTAAACACGCTTTTGTAAAAGAAGATAAAGCAATTTTAAGAATGAAGCGTTCTCACACGGTACATTCCAAAGATATACTAATTCGATACTTACATGCTAAGGAATGATGGTAGCAAAATATAAAAAGTCTTTATTTTCCGTAATTTAGCTATTATGTTTCTGTAAGAGCAGAAAAATTTGTATGTACAGTAAAAACACTGCAATTCATAACATGCTGTATTCTTGAATCTGAGCCAAAGTGTTTCTGGCAGCGTTTGTTGGCATTGTGTGGCATGATGGCATGCTCAGTGCAAAGTGTATGTTATGTAAAGACTGCAGTGAAGTTGTGAGATACAGCATGGAAGAGCACTGCCAGAAACACCTCAGATTCATTATGCATTTGATTTTGAATTAATTTTTGATCATTGCATGTTCAGAAACCTTTTAATGTTGCCAAGTTTTTTGTGACCCTCACATTCAGTTACACGACCCCATATGGGGTCATGACCCACAGTTTAGGAAGTGCTGGATGTGATGACGAACCAGCAAGATGAACAGAGAAGGGGCAGTCATTTAGGAGGAGAACCAGGAGAGAATTGTTTGGTCATTTCAGTTATGTCTGACTTTTTGTGCCCCATAAGGGGTATTATTGGCAAAGATACTGGAGTGGTTTGCCATTTCCTTCTCCAGCTCATTTTATAGATGAGGAAACTGAGACAAACAGGATTAAGTTGCCTTGCACAGGGTCACACAGATAGTAAATATCTTAGACCAGATTTGAACTCTGGAAGATGAGTGTTCCTCACTTCTGTCACAAAAATCCAGAGAGGAGAATATCCAGCAGGAGAAGGTGCCTAACGATGTCAAAAATTGAGAAGAATAGGACTAAGAAAAGACCTTTATATTTGATAAGTAAGAGATCAGTGGTAACTTGGGAGAGCAGCCATTTCAGTTGAATGATGAGGTTGGAATCCAGCTTACAAAGGGGTGAGGAGGGTGTGAGAAGAGAAGAAATGGAAGCAGCTAATGTATATAATTCTTTCTAAGAGTTTGACTGAGAGAGGAAAGAGAGATATAGAGTAGTAGCTTGAAGAGATGGTAGGGTCAAATGAAGATTGTTTTAAGGATGGAGGAGATTTGGGTGTGTTTGAAGGCACTGGAAATAGAACCAGTAGACTGAAAAAAGTTATAAGTTTTGATAGAGGGAGAGGAGGAGAAGGGGAAAGGCAGGAAGAAAGGATGAGGGAAGTTGTAATCTGTTGGAATTTGAGCAGGTAAGGATAGGATAAAGTATACATATAAAAGCCTTGGCCAGGAGACAGACAGCTATGTTGTCAAACTGGGAATGATGTTATGTGCTTTTCAGATGAAGAAAATGGAGAAGAGGAACTTTGTATCTATTGTCCTCAATTTTCTTAGTAGCGTAAGAGCCCCTTTTCTTAGTTGAGGAAGGAAGAGAAGATCCGAAATATCTTCTGTTGTAAGTGAAGTTGGAAACTTAATCAGAGAGGACCAAAAGACTTGTCTTCCTTCGTTGAGGCCCCAGTTGAAGTTGAGTAACATTAATTTATGATGTACCTAGTGTAATAACTGATGTCCCGTACTGCAGGTAGGCTCTAGAGGTAGTAGAGTATAAAAATCCCACACTGATTAGGAGACTCATGCCTGTGCAATGAAAAATGCACTTCTCTCTCTGGTATTGACTTTTCACCCCAAATTGTTCTCACGCTAGCAGGTTTAAATTCCTAGCGATAGACTACTACCACACTCTGCATTCAGCTTATGTGACACAGTGACTAGAGCACCGGGCCAACAGTCAGGAACACATGAGTTCAAGTCCAGCCTCAGACACTTATTAGCTGTGTGACCTTGAGCAAATCACTTTATCTCTGTTTGCCTCAGTTTCCTCAGCTGTAAAATGGGGACAATAATAGCATCTACTTTGAAGGGTTGTTGTGAGGATATTTATAAAGTGCTTAGCCATATAGATAAATGCTAGTTATTATCATTGTCATTATAGTTATTATTTTATTCACAATCAAGTATTTATAGAGCATTTTTAAGGACTTACTGTTTGACAGACAATTTAGTGCTTTGTCTTTTACAAGCATCTTTATCATTTGGTTAAGAATTCTCTCAGCAACTATAATTGTGAATGTTACCCTCTGTTCTCCTGTAATTAAAAAAATAATCGGGACTTTTTTTTTTAAGATTTAGTATATATTTGGAACTTATTATGGTATATGGTCTGAATTGCTGATCTAAATTTATAATGTTTGCCAAACTAATTACCAATTTTCCCAGAAGCCCGAGATAAATAAGGAGTCTTTTCCTACATTGATTTACATTCTTGGATTTATCCTGGACTGTTCATTTTGCAAATGGCAGTAGATGACAGTTGGAGAGTTTAGGTCACTTGCCTCTAGTCTCCTGGTTAAGGTATGGCAGAGTTAGCTGGAAACCTCTTACTCCTGGGTAAGTAGATACCCTTTTGATTGTATCATGCTTGTAGTAATCTTTAAAAGAAATCTAGATCATGCTCTGGTCCATCATTGTAGTTCAAGGACATTATTTTTAGGTTTCCCTTAAGTTGATATTTAGTTCCTTCATCTACCAGGATATACCTCCTATGGGGAATCCGAATCTTCCTTCCTTCCTTCCTTCCTTCCTTCCTTCCTTCCTTCCTTCCTTCCTTCCTTCCTTCCTTCCTTCCTTCCTTCCTTCCTCCTTTTAAATTTGAGGATGTTTTGAAACCTGTTAGAGACTAAAAGAGAGGAGGTTTGACTTGATGATTTCTGAGGTCCCTTCTACTTTTGCTTTTTTCTGCGCATTTCTACCCCCCCCCCCCACAATGATGGCCTATATTCTAATTGCACCGTTCCCCAGTCAACCCTCCCTTCTGTCACCCCACCGCCCGCCCCCCCTATCACCCTTCCCCTTACTTTCTTCTAGGGAAGATAGATTTCCATACCCCGTTGCCTGTATATTTTATTTCCCACTTGCATGCAAAAACAACCTTTTTTGGGGGGGAAGGCATCCACTTTTATTTTTATTTATTTATTTTTTTGTATTTTATTTTAATTTATTTTTGACATGTTTGGTTTTCAGCATTGATTTTCACAGGCGTTTGAATTACAAATTTTCTCCCCATTTCCTCCCCCCCCCCCGCCCACTCCAAGATGGCGTACACTCTGGTTGCCCTGTTCCCCAGTCTGCCCTCCCCTCCGTCGCCCCATTCCCCTCCCATCCCCCTTTCCCTTCCTTTCTTGTAGGGCAAGATAAATCTCTGTGCCCCATTGCCTGTGCATCTTATTTTCTAGTTGCATTAAAAAAAAAAAA
>CM053627.1:190560009-190624483 GCA_028646595.1 Phalanger gymnotis
GTTCCAAATTCTCTCCCTTCTTCCCTCCCTACCCACCCTCCCTAAGAAGGCAAGCAATTTAGTGTACGCCACACATGTATCATTATGCAAAATACTTCTACAATAATCGTGTTGTGAAAGACTAACTCTATTTCCCTCCATCCTATCCTGTCCCACTTTATTCAGTTTTCTCCCTTGACCTTGTCCCTTTTCAAAAGTGTTTGCTTTTCGTTACCTCCTCCCCCAATCTTCCCTCTGTTCTCTCATCCCCCTTTTCTTAATAACCCTTCCGCCTACTTTGCTGTGGGGTAAGACACTCAATTGATTGTGTATGTTATTCCCTCCTGAAATCAAATACGATGAGAGCAAGATTCACCCATTCTGCATCACCTGCCCCCTCTTCCCTTCCAACAGAACTGCTTTTTCTTGCCACTTTTATGTGAGATAATTTACCCTATTTTATCTCTCCCTTTTTCCCTCTCTCAATATATGTCTCTCACCCCTTAATTTTATTTTGGTTTTTTAGATATCATCCCTTCATATTCAACTCACCGTATGCCCATTGTCTATACGTGTGTGTATATATATATATATATATATGTATATGTGTGTGTGTGTGTGTGTGTATGTATATATATACATATGTATGTGTGTATGTATATTCCCTTTAATTACCCTAATACTGAGAAAGGTCTTATGAATTACAAACATCATCTTTCCATGTAGGAATGTAACCAAAACAGTTGAGCTTTAGTAAGTCCCTTATGATTTCTCTTTCTTGTTTACCTTTTCATGCTTCTCTTGATTCTTGTATTTGAAAGTCATATTTTCTATTCAGGTCTGGCTTTTTCATTGGAAAGCTTGAAAGTCCTCTATTTTATTGAAAGTCTATGTTTTGCCTTGGAGCATGAAACTCAGTTTTGCTGGGTAGGTGATTCTTGCTTTTAATCCTAGCTGTTTGGCCTCTGGAATATCATATCATGGGGGAGAGCTTAAGCGAGTCCCTGCTTTCCAGCTTCCATCTTCGCTCCATGCCATGCCCTCCCCACCCTTCTACTTTCGATAGTTTATGGTCCTATTGTTAGCTTCTTTTCTTGATTTTTCACGTAAATTGTATTGGCCAACAATGTATTTCCAAGGACTCCTTCCTTTGGTTGGTAGGTTATTTCATTCTGTTATTTTGTTGGTAGAAGTAACATGAATTGATTGACCTCCTACTGTCCTACTTCTTAGTTATAGTTTGCTTTGTCTGGAAAAAAGGTAAAAGCTAATGTTGTAGATACTTTCCTCTAACTGAGACTTGCAGGGCTATTTGGTTCTCTCTTCCTTTGTTCATTCCCTTCTTCCCTGAAGCAATATTGTTTCTCTCAGAATCCGTTTCATTGGTTTGATCTGGCTATTCAGTTGATAGTTCCTGCTCTCAACTTCACCTTGCTTATTGCCTCCTTTCAATCAACCTCGGTCATCATCTACCAATGTGACAAGGAGTCCTTGGAGAAGTTCTGGTGTAGGAGCTGCTACGCATTCTCTTCCTTCTTCCCCCTAGTGAAGCTTTTGTTAGATCTTCTATAATTACTATTTGTTCAGTCATTCATTTGTTCATTCCACAGACATTTATTGAGAGCTTACTGTGTGTAGGTTCTCTGTTGCTTTCATTTAGGCCAGAAGTACTCGAGAGGCCATAAAATATTCTCTAATTAACTTGTAAGGTAGGGTGAGAATGACACATAATGCAAAAAACTTAAGTGACTGACAACCAGGGTCGGACAGAAAGGGATATAAAGACCCTGAATGAACAGCAACAATAAGGAACATTTTATTAAGCTCCTGTTATGTGTCAGGCACTGTGCTAAGCAGCTGGATACAAAGAAAAGCAAAAAACAGTCCATGCTTTCTGGGATCTCACGGACTAATGAGGGGAAAAGTGGTAGAGTTTGTTACCCACCATAAAAGGCGCACTGCCTTTTACGGTTTTTCTTAAAGGTATCAAACACATGTCCTGTTGGCCCTTGGAAACCTACAAAATTTCCAAACCAGATTAAAATGTTATTAAGAAATTTTTAACAAAATTAATAAAAATACATAAAACATAGATAATGTTATGTTTTATAACTAAGTCATTTTGTGACCCACAGGGATCCTTATTGTGTATAGTTTTGTGGCCCTCATTATTGAGTTTCACACCACTGCTTTAAAATACTTTGAAAATTCATATACATTATTTTTGAGAAGAGAATGATTTTTGATTTCTTAGAAAATATATATGATGATGTTGAAACTTGAAAATTCCCTAGAACACTACTTTAAAGCATTACACAATTGTACCTGGGTCTGGTGTGTTTTTTCCATTTTATATATTAAAGTAAAATTCAACTATATAATGAGTATTTTATGGTTACTAACACAGTATTATTAATTTGCTTGTTCCATCGAAATATTTCAGTTATGTTTCATTTTATGTATAAAATACTTTCTGGAAACTGAATTTATGGAAGTTAAATCTGATGTTTTTCTGTTGAATTTCATTGGAAGATGAAAGATGGGTTCCTCTGGAGACTTTTGCAATCTACATATATCACTTTGTAATGACGTTTTGCAATAATTTACGTATTTAAAAGAAGTACAGTTTTTATAATGAAATAGTGATACTTAATCAGTATATAAAATGCACAGGATTATCCCTTTGTTCTGACATGAACAATACAACTGTGTAAAGAACATTCCCGAATGGAAATGTCTCGTATTTTAAGCTCTTAGGATTTAAAGCTTGGAGACATCTTGGAGATTATCTATAGTGTAGCCCCTTCATTTTAGAGTTGAGGAAAACAAGACCCAGTAAGATCAAGTTATTCACCCATAGTTACTATTATAAAAAGTAGCTGAACTAGCTTTTGAAGTTAAGGGCACCATTGATCCCAAATACAGTAATCTTTTATTGCACTTCCGTCCTGAAGATGGTAATAATCATAATAGTAAAAAATATTTATATAGGGCTTACTGTGTGCCAGGCACTGCGCTGAGTACTTTGTAAATATTTTATCATTTAATCCTCAGAGCAACCTAGGTGCTATTATTATTCCCATTTCACAAATGAGGAAAAAGAAGCAGAAAGATAATGACTTGCCCACTGTCACATAGCTAGTGAGTGTCTGAGGCCAGCTTTGAACTCTTCCTAATTCTTAGCCTGGTAGTCTATCCACTGTACTCCCTAGCTTCCCACATGCCTTTCTTGATTATAATAATTGATATTTCAACGTAGGAAAAGCCTTTTTCCTTTACTTTATTAATATCTGGGGCATGGAGACACATAAATATAAACTGCAGATTCATTTACTATTTTGTAGTAAATCTTTCCTCCTACACTGTTCCCACTTTCCTCAGTTTATTCAGTTTGCTGCTTTTTGAACCACTGCCTCTTATTATCTTCTTATCTGTTTCTTCTTATCTCCCCACCACCATCACCTCTTACCCTTTTTCAACCTAGTTTAGTCTTTTCTTTAGACTTTAAAATTTGTTGTCAAATTTAAAGAAAAAGGAAGTGGCATCCAGGACTGAAGTAGAGGCAGTAGGAAAACAATCCTGTACTCATTTGCCTATATCTGTCCATCAGATCATGAGATCATAGATCTTGAGTTGGAGTTACCTTAGAGGTCATGTAATTCAGTTCTCTCCTTTTTCAGATGAGGAAACTGAGGATCAAGGAGTTTATAAGTAGCTTGCTCATTTTTACCTAGGCAATTATCAGAAGCCATATTTGAATCTAGGTCCTCTGACTTTAGAGACAGTTCATTTTTCATGTTACCATCAGCCTTTTACTTCATCTTTCCCCCTCCCTCTTCAGCATGATATAGAGCAGGCCTGCAAAATGTATAGTTTTTCGGGAGGACCATGAAAAATTTAGAGGATGTAACAGAAAGTAAAGGTGTAACGAGTGTTTTGTCCATGCCTCCCTTAACCTGCCTTCCACTGGTCACTATTGTGTCCATCATGCAACTTGGCAGGTAGGTTGCCATTGCACACTCTGCCCTGTTTGTTATGTGATCCATGGCAACCAGCCATTGTCAATTTGTGTTTAGTCTGAGAGGAGCATAAATTTTATCTTTTTGCTGTGTTTTCTGTCATTACTGGTGTTGAACAGGGACAAAGTGAGTGCAGCCATGTGCCAGTGCCACTGATACCCACTATGTGATGACAGGTAACAACTGGAGGGCTTTTTCCCCTTCCCTCCCTGCACAGTCATCCTCCAGGTTACATGAATGTCTGGTGCTCTCTCCAAGGTCAGACACTTAGTTTAGTACTTCTTTGGATGTGAGCAGTTGCTATGGAGAGTTTTTGGCTCTAATATTAAAGTTTTTGGGGTGATTTTGTAAAATGAGTGATAAAAAGAAATGGAAGATTGAATCAGAACATAGGGTTTAATCCAGAGTGGACAAATAGATACTTGTTTATTTACATGAGAGACAAAAATTTGTGTCTTGTTTGCCGAGAAATAATTTCTGTTCCAAAGGAATACTATCTTTGTTGCCATTTTGAATCAAAACATTCTAACTTAAGCAAATTGGACACCAATGGAAAAATAAATTGATGCATCCAAATTGTTGAAAAATCTCAGTGGGAAACAATGGTTTTTCAAGAAAGTAAATTCAGAAAATGAGGCAGCTTCTAAGGTTAGTTCTCAGATTTCTAAAGAAATCGATTTTAAACATGATTCCGGAGTACAATAAACTGATTCCTCACAAGAAGGGTAATATGTCCCATTAATAAATGTAAACAGTAAGAAAACCTGAAAAATTTATTAAAACTTGTACCACTTGGATTTTTTAACATTAATGTGATTTCATGATAAAAAAATCTGAAGTAATTAATTGATATTAATTGAAATTTCTCTCTTTAAAATATGCCTCATTTGCAAAATAGTTTAATCATTAATTATACTTTTACTTGGAAAGTGAGCCTCTAAAAACCTATCTATGGCCTGAAGAAGTTTAGCCTATTTTAATTCTGGCCCTTGCTTAATGCCAAGTTGTGCAGGTCTGATACAGAGAATAGTGTTGTACTTTGAATCGGTATACTTGGGTTCTCATCCTGGCTTTCACTCTGTGACCTCTGTGAACTTCCTCATCTGAAAAATTGGAATAATAATAATTTTGCACTACCTAAATGACAGAAATATTATGAGGAAAGCCTTTCAAAAATATTAAAGCATCATACAAATGAGTCATGTTATTCCCATGGTTGTAGTGCTGTACTTATCTTGAAGTGTATTTAGAGTTTAATTTCAGCTTCTAATATATGTCCAAATCTTTAAGTACACACTGGACATAAGGAACTAGTCCAACAGTTGCCTGCTTCTCCTGGGGGGAAAAAGTATCTGATCTAGTGACACTGGCATCCTTGCTCTTCCACAATTGAGATTTTCTATCTTTTGGCTCCACTCATTTTCTCTGGCTATCCTCTATGCCTAGAATACTCTCTATCCTCATCTCTGCCTCCTATCTTTCTTGGCTTTCTTCAATTCCCAACTAAAACCCTATCTTCTTCAGGAAAGCCTTCCCTAATTATCCTTAATTTAATGCTTTCCTTCTGTTAATTATTTCCCATTCATTCTATATATAGCTTGTTCACACATATCTATTTCCTTAGATTTAGTTTCTCATTAGGTTATAAGCTCCTTGAGGACAGGGACTTTTTTTACTCTGTGTGTAGCTTTCATTAACTGTTTAGCATAGTACTTTAGGTGCTTAATAAATGTTTATTGACTGGTTATGTTATTTGCCTGAAACTTTGAAATAGTATTTTATGTTTTCCAGTTACTTGTAAAGATAATTTTTTCCCTTTCTATTTCTTTATTTAATATTTTTTAGTTTTCAGCATCGATTTCCACAAGATTTTGAGTGACGAATTTTCTCCCCATTTCTACCCTGCCCCCATCCCAAGATGGCATATATTCTGATTGCCCTTTTCCCTATTCTGGCCTCCCTTCTGTCATCCCACTCCCTCCCCCCATCCCTTTTCCCCTTACTTTCTTGTATAGCAAGATAGATTTTTATATCCCATTGCCTGTATATCTTATTTCCGAGTTGCATGTAAAAAAACCAAAAACCTTCTTTTTTTGAGCATGTGTTTTTAGAACTTTGAGTTCCAAATTTTCTGCCTTCTTCTCTCCCCACCCACCCTCCTTGAGAGGGCAAGCAATTCAACATAGGCCACATGTGTATCATTATGCAAAATGCTTCCATGATAGTCATGTTGTGAAAGACTAACTATATATCCCTCCATCCTATCCTGTCTGCCTTTGTTCAGTTTTATCCCCTTGACCCTGGCCCTTTTCAAAAGTGTTTGCTTTTGATTACCTCCTTTCCTGCTTTTCCCTCCCTTCTCTCATCCCCTCTCTCTTATCCCCTTCCCTCCTGCTTTCCTGTAGGGTTAGACCCCCCCCCCCCAATTGAGTGCATATGTTATTCCCTCCTTAATTTAAACCTGATGAGTGCAAGATTTATTCATTCTTTTTCACCTGCCCCCTCTTCCCTGCCAGTAGAACTGCTTTTTCTTGCCACTTTTATGTGAGATAATTTACCCTTTTCTATCTCTCCTTTTCTCTTTCTCCTAATATAGTTCTCTCTCACCCCTTAATTGTATTTATTTTTAGATATCATCCCTTCTTATTCAACTCACCCTGTGCTCATTGTCTATATCTCTGTCTCTATATCTATCTGTCTGTCTGTCTATCTATCTATCTGTCTATATTCACTTCAACTACCCTAGTACTTAGAAAGGTTTCATGAGTTACAAATGTTACCAAAACAGTTCAACTTATTAAGTCCCTTATGATTTCTCTTTCCTATTTATGTTCTCATGCTTCTCTTGATTCTTGTATTTGAAAGTCATATTTTCTATTTAGCTGTGGTCTTTTCTTTTTCAAGAATGCTTGGAAGTCCTCTTATTGAAAATCTATATTTTGTCCTAGAGTGTTATACTCAGTTTTGCTGTGTAGGTGATTCTTGGTTTTAATCGTAGCTCCTTTAACCACTGGAATATCATATTCTAAGCCCTTTGATCTCTTAATGTAGAAGTTGCTAGATCCTGTGTTATCCTGATTGTGTTTCCACAGTACTCAAATTATTTCTTTCTGGCTGCTTGCAGTATTTTCTCCTTGACCTGGGAACTCTGGAATTTGGTGACAATGTTCCTAGGAGTTTTCTTTTTGGGATCTTTTTCAAGAGGTGATTGGTGGATTCTTTCAATTTCTATTTTACCCTCTGGTTCTAGAATATCAGGGCAGTTTTCCTTGATAATTTCTTGAAAGATGATGTCTAGGCTCTTTTTTTGATCATGGCTTTCTTGTAGTTCAGTAATTTTTAAGTTACCTCTCCTGTATCTATTCTCCAGGTCATTGTTTTTTTCACTGAGATATTTCACATTGTCTTCCATTTTTTCATTCCTTTGGTTCTGTTTTATAATTTCTTGATTTCTCACCAAGTCACTAGCTTCTACTTGCTCCAATCTAATTTTTAAGGTGGTATTTTCTTCGGTGGTCTTTTGGACCTCCTTTTCCATTTGGCTAATTCTGCCTTTCAAGGCGTTCTTCTCCTCATTGGCTTTTTGGAGCTCTTTTGTCATTTGGGTTAGTCTATTTTTTTAAAATGTTATTTTCTTCAATATTTTTTTGGATCTCCTTTAGCAAGTCATTGACTTGTTTTTCATGGTTTTCTTGCATCACTCTCATTTCTCTTCCCAATATTTCCTCTACTTCTCTTATTTGCCTTTCCAAATCCTTTTTGAGCTTTTCCATGGCCTGAGCCCAATTCATATTTTTCTTGGAGGCTTTTCATGTAGGTTCTTTGACTTTTTTGTCTTCTGTGTGGTTTGATCTTCTTTGTCACCAAAAAAAGATTGTATAGTCTGAGTCCTTTTATGCTGCCTGTTCACGTTCCCAGCCAACTACTTGATCCTTGAGCTTTTTGTCAGGGTATGACTGCTTGTAGAGTAGAGAGTGCTTTGTCCCAAGCCTTGGGCATTGCGCTGTTGTTTTCAGAGCTACTACTACACAGCAAGCTCTGCCACACCAGCATTCCTTCTCCCTCGAGAACTGCCCACCAGTACCGTGACCCAGATCCAAGCAGGGCAAAGCAAGAGAACATTGCCTCTGTGCCAGCATAGTGCTCCCTGCACTTCTGCTCTGATTCACCACTTGATTCTTCCCACCAGGCTTGTGCCTTGAGCAACCGCAGCTGGAGCTCTGGAAATAGCCTCATGAGCTTCCTGCTGGGACTGACCACGTACTCCTTTCACCCAGCTCCGGCAGTTTTCCCATTGACCTGCTAAGTTGTCTTTGGTGTTTGTGGGTTGAGAAGTCTAGTAGCTGCCACAGCTCAGTGATTCAGGGCCCCAAGGCTTGCTTTGCCCCATCTCATCAGCACCTGGTCTGTCCTGGTATGGTCTACGGTGGGCTGTGCTCTGCTCCCAGCATGGTGGGATAGACCCTTCCCAGCGACCTTTCAGGCCGTCTTGGGCTGGAGACCTGCTTCCCTCTGTTATTTCGTGGGTTCTGTAGCTCTAGAATTTGTTCAAAGCCGTTTTTTACGGGTGTTTGCAGGGATTTGGGCGAGAGCCTAAGCGAGTCCCTGCTTTCCAGCTGCCATCTTGGCTCCACCCCCTAAAGATAAGTTTTAACATTAACTTTTGAATAAAATTTCGAGTTCCAAATTTTTCCTATCCTTCCTACTTAAGATAGTAAAGCAATTTGAAATAGGTTATATATGTACAATCATGTAAAACATATTTCCATATCAGTCATGTTGTGAAAGAAGAAACAGAACAGGAAGGAAAAAACTACCGAAAAAAATAAGGAAAGTGAAAATAGCTGCTTTTATCTGCCTTCTGACTTCATCAGTTCTTTTTCTGGAAATGGATAGCATTTTCCTTTGTAAGTCTTTTGGAATTGTCTTGTATCGTTGTATTGCTGAGAAGAGCTAAGTCAATAATAGTTGATTATCACACAGACTTGCTGTTACCGTGTACAATGTTCTTATGGTTCTGCTCATTTTACTTTTATTTGTCTGAAACTTCAAAGGAAAGGGAATTCTCTAAATGTCAACACCACTCTATTCACTTTGAAAATCACTGTATAATTAATCCCCCTTTCCCATCCTTGCTGTTAGCACAGTACTGGTATGCACTAGGTATTTAATAAATGTTTATTGAATTGAATGAAGAAAGATGGCATGCTTAAGAATTTTGTCCTTAATGAGTGTTTTTCTTTAAGGCAGAAGTGATGATTCAACAATACCCACATGCTCCCATTACCAATTTCTCAGTTTTCTAAATGTCAATCAATAAAGTGCAAAGTTAATTTTGATGTTTGAGAGGCAGTATGTATATTTGGTGTAGTAGATTCTCTGCTAGACTTTGAATCAGGATGACCTAGGTTCAGATTTAATTTAATAGTTTGTATAACCATGGGAAAATCACTTATTTAATCTTTGGTTTTCATATCTGTAGAATGACTGGATCGATTAAAATAAGAATACTAATTCTAAAAAGACCACTCATGCTTGTTGTGCGGCTTAAATGAGATAATGCTGACCCTGAATTGCTTTGAAACTTTTAAAGCATTGTATAAATGTTCATCATTATATACTCAAAGGCCTCCTAAAACAAAAAATCATTACACCTAACTCTTTTTCTAATGTGGAACCTGACAGCTTTCCATTCCTGTTTTCCCTCAATCCTGTTTAACAGGTTAAATAGCGTTACTAAGGACTTTTAATGGATTGAACACTTAGCTGTTATAGCTTTGATTTCACTGATACAGAGAATATGCTTTTATATCATTAGTGCCTTATATTTTGTTCCTTCAACTATGAAACTTCTAGAATACAGGGAAGCCATTTCTGTTCCCCAAATGCATCAAACTATTTCCAAATGGAAAAACTATGCAAATAAAATGCAGGATTTTCTATTAATGCTGTAGGCTCAAGGTTATAGCAAGGAACAGGTTAGACATGATGACATCTGACAAAAGAGTAGTGCAAACAAAGACTCAGTGCATAGGTATTGTTCAGAAGACTGCCAGTGGTTGTTTCAGTGTTTAGAATTATGTGACCTTGTAAAATTACTAGTGAATACAGTGTCTTCCCAAGCCATCGTTTCTCCAAAACTGAGTTTATAGAAGATGCAAGTATGCTCCATATCTTTCATATCTTTTCTCTCTATATGCTCCACTCTTTCTCCTAGTGTAGTCTGTTAAAAATAGACTGTGGTAGAGTGATTAGCACAATAGATAGTTGACATATCTTTACTTCCAGAATACATTAATGGTTCTGTAAATATGATTCTGTAGTCAAAATGAGTATACTGCTGATAGCAGTCCTGGAAAGCCACAAAGAATCAGCAGTGTAAAGCTCACCCTACAAAAGTATCACTTGAAGCATGCACGTATACGCAAAGGTGTGTTGAACCATATCAGAGGTAAACTGAATTCTCAGTTGCTCATCAGATATACTGGAAGTTTTAGCCATGGTCACATGAGCAAACCACTGCTAGCACATAAAGTGCTGTGGGTCCGTTAATGCCCACCCAGAGTGGGCAGACTCTCAATCTGGAAGTTTCCACCTAATAGACATTCCCCATTTGGCCCCATGGAAACCTCCACCACAGTATACTACATAGACCTAAGTTTATTTACCTCAGGACAAGGAATGGTTTAGGCAACTCACTGGAGATAAATCTGTGGTTCCAGGGAGTCTAGGTGTTGTGGGGCAGATTTTTAAATCATGATACCACCATGTCATTTTGCTTATTTTGTTTAGAGCTGTTTGATGATATAGAAATTTAGTCAATAATACTAGGTATCCTACTTCAGAAGTACTATTTTGCATAAGGAGAATCAGTTTTGCTAAGAATTTAGAATGCAATCGCCACAATACAATCTTCAAGAAATGTTTTCTAAGCTTTCTTGGAAAGTAGAAAACTCTTGTCTAAAATGTTAAAAATGGTTGGTTAGCATCTTATTTTAAAGAGACAGTCTGGTGAATTGATGGAAATCTGTTGTGTCACATCAAACTAAATGAGATAGATAGGCACTAAATTCTGTTAAATTCAGTGACAGAGCTCACTGTGTTGTTATTCTGGTTACAACCAAAGCCCAGACTGGGCATCAGTATTGCTGCATTTTACGTGGCTTGATTAAAAAAGAGGAGGTTCCTATTGACCGAATTCTCTCTTAGAAAATGGGCACATTTCCCAGAGCAAATATGATACTTCTACACTAATCAGGATGGAGTCTTATCCTGCAATGGGACCTACATTTTGGTCTTTTCACCACATCATTGCTGTTTTCTAGTTGGACAAAAATAGATATAGAGTAAACCAACCCAAAAAGTCAATTACAGGGTTTTATAGTGATGTACTGTGAAAAATTTGGTCGTGTTTTTCATTATACAGAATGTTCTTTCCGAAGACATAAACAGAAAAGGCACATATGTTTGATTTTAAAAATAACTTTGCTTAGCTCTTTAAAATGCTAGAGACATTTTGGATACTTTCAAATGATCAGCATTATAATTATATGATAAAACTTCTGTCTAAAGGAAGATGTTGTTTATAATTTATTTTTAACCCATATTTGGTACAAAATGAATCCTTTGAAATTTTTTTCTGCAGCTCTGAAGATCTGATAATTTCATTTTTTTCTTGTGCTTCTAAGAAGCAAATGTTAAGTGTATCTTGCCATTTGGAGGGAAACAGTTGTTAATTTGCAAGTATTAATATATAAAGTATAGAAAATCCAAACTATTCACTTCACTGAATATTTTAATATGATGTCTATTACAAGATAGAACTACATTTTATTCATTCATAATTAATAGGACTCAAACCAAGAAACATCAGTATGAAGTAGTTAAAATAATTATAAATTAAACTAAATTCTTAAATTATTTTTAGTCAAAGCCTCACACAACTTTGAAAAGAATGAATTAGAAAATTTTTTTAAAGATTGTTTCCCTCAAAAAGATACTTTGCCCCTTTGCAATTTAAAATTCTTTTCCCATTAATAGTCATTAACTTTTGTTTTCTTCTAGTTACCCTCTACCCCACCCCTCTTTTTGTTAGAAACTATAGACATGAATGTGCTTACTCAACTTCTTCGACAGATAGTCAACTTTCAGTTGTTCACTGGCAGATCGTGGACATATATGGATATATTCATGTATGTTTTACTTCCAGCAAAAAAATAAATATTGATAACCTATGTGCAAAACACTGTTCTAGACATTTGAAATACATTGATAAAATTCACAGTTCTGGCTTCCCTTATTGGGAACGATGTTATTTTTATCCTCATAGAAATTTCCACTACTTTTGTCATACTTTGGTTTTCAAATATTGGAATGATGTGATCATTATGTTTTTATTCTTAATTAGCCTCTTAGTATAGTTTGTTGCAAAATGGGAACCAGAAAAAGAAGACTTTTATTAAAGGAACACCTGAAAAGGAAAACAGTAACTTTAGTCTCCTTCGGAGATCTTAACTTTTCTCCTGATTTTCTCTATCACCTCCTGTCAAGTTCTTTAGCACTGACCTTTTATGCCACCATTTGGCACTTTCATACACCTTTTTATTTGTTGTCTTCCTATGTACAATATAAAACCTGAGTTCAGCTCTTGCTTAGATACTTACTAGCTTTGGGATCCTGGGCAAATTACTTAATCTCTCTCATACTTAATTTCCTTATTTATGAAATGAGGGCAATAGCATGTACTTTATAGGGTCTTTGTGGGGATGAAATGAAATAACATGCAAAGTGGTTTGCAGACTAATACTTATTATATACATGCTATCTATTAGTAACTCATTATTTCAAAGTTGGATTATTTTGAATGAAAAGAAATATTTCAGCTATAGATTGGTAATTAATATACAAATTACAAACATCACTTGAGTTTTCAGTGCTATATTTGCAAAAAAAATGTATGGAGCACTATTAGACCCCATTATTGTATGAATATCATGATATTTGAGCATATATTCAGTGATTTACAAAGGCGTTATTTTTCTTTCTTGCCAATATTTCTTGCACCTGTTTTTTTCTTTTGTTTTGTTTTGTTTTCTTTTTTTACTATTCTGACTGCAATTTCTGCATCTTGAATCAGTATTACTCTGTGTTTGGACTGTTTCAAATAACCTATATACCATTTGGTTCATAACCCTGCCTCTAATTTCTTCCCTGATATTCTCCTCTTCCCAAATCTTTCTCATGTACTGCTACCAGGTGAATCTTCCATAGCAACTCTTTGATATGTCAGCTGCCTACAGGTAAAGTTCACTTTTTTTAATCCTAGTATTCAGAATCCTTTCTAGAAAGTACTTCAAAGAAAGTACTTTTAAGAATTATAGAAAAGTGAGTAGTTATTCTTCTAGTTATACTAGAAGAAGTTATACTTCTAGAAAGTACTTTTAAGAATTATAGAAAAGTGAGTAGTTATTATTCATATCCCGACCTCCATTTTCAGAATCATTGAAAAGTAATTATTATCACTATTATTATTATTATTATTATTGTACCCTGGCCTCCATTTTCAGTTCATCCTCTACCAGACTTTCCCAGCTCCTAGTATTCTGTGCTCCATTCAAAGTGAAATTATATGTTCATACATATAATTCACAAAAGATTCTTAGGTTGTCTGTGCCACTAGTCTGCTTTGTTTGGTAATTGAGAATTGACTACCATTTTATTATAAAACATATTTTTAGCAACTATATCTCTTTGCACACTGTAATTTTATTTGGGGCTCTGTTGCCAATAGAATAGAAAGGATCCCTTCCACATTGCAGGACCTGTCTCTAAAGGTCCTTTTCAGCCCTATATTTGTATTATCCTATCAATGACAAGATAATCTTGAGTTCTGTATTCATATTATCAAGAACATTGCAAAATCTACAGTTTATGGCTATTTTTTAAAGGGGATGGGAAAAGAAGTATTATAACTTTAGTTTTTTATCCTAACTTAAACGCTAAAAAAAAGTGAGCATTACTGTGAATCATTTTTATAAAAACTGTTATTTTCAAAATTGTCCTACTTGTCTGTGCTTCTTTCTGAACCTCTATCTTTCACCTATGTGCATTTTTGAAAAATGTTTGTCATCCTCTTATTTCTTCTCTTTTTTTTTTGTTCCTTCTCATAGCCATTGTTGCCTCCATGGGCATATCCCATTGCCCCTTTTAAAAGAAAAAGAAAAAACAAATCCTGGTATATAATACAGTTATCCCTTCCACATTGCAGGAGTTAGGTGCGTGGTACCCCTGCAATCTGGAAAATTAGCATAAAATTTTTTGGTTCTCTCTTTATAGCAGAAAAGAATTCTGAATTATGGTATTAAAAGACAAAATATGTTGATGGTATACAATACTATACATATGTGTTATGCATTTTTGAGTTTTTAAATTTTTTTCTTTGCTATCTGGTGGTTCTTGTGTATTGTTTGCAGCTTCTGCAAAACTTCTCACAAATTCCCATTTGATTTCTTATGCTGACCCATGATATATTGAAACTGCAATGGGGAAAGTCATGATGTGGAAGCGCTAACTACAATATAATAGTCGTAGTCAAGCAAAGCAAATC
This sequence comes from Phalanger gymnotis, assembly GCA_028646595.1. Lineage (NCBI taxonomy): Eukaryota > Metazoa > Chordata > Mammalia > Diprotodontia > Phalangeridae > Phalanger > Phalanger gymnotis. The sequence goes on from CM053627.1 coordinate 190,574,614, forward strand.
CACAACGTGGTTATGTCTGAAAATTTATGTCTTCTTTCATAACATGAGCCCTATCACAGTAATATTTTTCATATTAAATCTTCTACAGACATCGTTGGTTATTTCCTTAATGAAAATTTTAAAGTCTTCTTAAGTTGTTTGATTTTATAACTTTGTTGTCACTTTTCCTTTTTTTTTTTTGCAGTTTATTTATTTATTTATTCTTATTTTCAGTTTCAAATGCTGTTCTACCTCTTCCACCGCTCACAGACAATGACAGCAATACAGTAGCCCTTATACATGTGGGGTCATGCAAGCATATTTCCATATTATCGTTGTTGAAACAAAAAGCAAGAAAAATAAAGAAAACAACAAAAAAAGGCTTCAATCTGTACTCAGAGTCCATCACTTCTCAGTTTGGAGGTGGATACAGTTTTTCGTTATGAGTCCTTTGGAATTGTCATGGATCATTGTATTGTAGCTAATTCTTTCATAGCTGATTATTGTTACAGGATTACTTTTTCTCTGTACAAAGTTCTCCTGGTTCTGTTTGCTTCACTTTCTGTCAGATCATATATGTCTTCTTAGGTTTTTTGAAAGTATCCCCTTCATTATTTCTTACAGCACAGTAGTATACCATCACAATCATATACAACAACTCGTTTGGTCATTCCCCACTTGATGGGCATCCCTTCAATTTCCAGTTCTTCACTACCACAAAAGAGGTGGTATAAATATTTTTGTACCTATGATATGTTCGAATTGTATCCTGTTCTTGTCCCCCTGACCACCCACCACCCTTCTAGTTAGTATAGTAAGTTTATAAATAGACAGTATAAGGTAACGAAAGCAGGAATAAGATTGCAAAGAGAAACTCAGAAGTCATGAAAAGACTGTCCCAAAGATCAAAGGGGCATAATTTACAAACTGTATCATGGAGTAACTAAAAATTGCATCCTGAGGCTATGTGCTAATCATGGGAAGCCATTTAGATTTTTTTTTTGTTGGAGCCTTTTGGTCATATAATATGCAAACCTTGGCTAAACTAATTTAATTTTTTCAAGTTCCAAACTGTCTCCCTCCGTCTTCCCCGCCCTGCACTAGAGAAAGGCCACTATTTGACATAGATATACACATATAACATGTAAAACCATACTATGCATACTTTTATTTATCAGTTCTTTCTCTGGAAGTGGATACCATCTTCCTTCATAGGTCCTTTGTAGTTGATTTGAGTATTCTTTCCATGTTTTAATAAAATCATCCAGCTCATTGTTTCTTACAGCACAGTGGTATCCCCATCAAAATCATACACCACAGCTTGTTTAGCCATTCCCCATTTGATGGGCATTCCCTCAATTCCTAGTTCTTTGCCACCACTGAGAGAGCTGCTATAAATATTTAAGAAGATATAGGTTCTTTTTCCTGATTAACTTGGGTATTGCTTAGTCAAAGAGTATACACAGTTTTATAATGCTTTGGGTATAATTCAGAATTGGTCATTAAATAAGAACTGATCCAACCATTTTATTCATAAATTCTTCTCCTATCCGTAAGTCTTTTAGGTAATATTATGATATCTCCCTTTAAATCTAGGTCATGTATCTATTTTGACCTTATCTTGGTAAATGGTGTGTTATACAATTTCTGCCAGACTACTTTCCAGTTTTCCTAACAATTTTTATCAAGTAGTGAATTCTCATCCCAAAAGCTTCACTGACCATCTTCCTTTATCCATAGAAGTATTCAGTAGTGGAATCCCCTCCACCCTCCAAAGTTAAGCCTCCTTCCTTTCCTAATCCTTCCTCTTCATCTTATTCCCTTAGGCTTTTCTCTTTCTAAGATCACAAAAGTCATGACTCACCTTTGATTTGACCCTGGTGTATCACTTACTCCTCTGTTTCTCTACTCCCTTTCTCCACTCTTGTACCGTCCCATGTTGTAATGTAGAAACATTGACTCACTTTAGGCAGGGTCTCACCAGAATCTGTTCATAATACCCCATTTGCTTCTAACTCTTACTGCTGCCAGATTTCTGTCTTTACTCCTGTTTCCTTGTATATTTAGAAATTGTATTTGTATTTAGAAAGAAGCCTCTTATTGTTCTCTCTGGAGTCACTCTGTTACTGTTACTGTCCTTGCCCCCTCTATTTATTTATTCCTCCTGTATTTCTGTTGTGTAAATAATCTCTTTAGTTCTAGTTTTCTTCTAAAAGTGTTTCAAACTCTTCTTTATTATTGAACAACTGTCTTTTGTTCTGCATGTCTAAGTTTAGATTCGCAGGTTAGGTCACCCTAGGCTGTGTCCTGATATCCATTGCTCTTTGAAATCCATTATTTCATTTCTTCCTTTTCATAGAGGATGAAGAACATTCTTGCATTATTTTGAATGTACTTTCCTTTTTATTTGAAGATCTTTCTCTTGAAGAACTTGTTTCTCAGTTGAATAATTTAGCCATTATATGTCTTGGATTTTGTAGTTATAGTTTTTTTTTTTTTTGGAGATAATCTGCCAATTCCTTCAATTGGAATTTCATTTTCTAAGTTCATGAGTTTTAGGCACTTCTCTTCTGCTGTTTCCTCCATTATGTTGTTAAGTTTTTTTGTTCTGTCATGTTCTTCTGGGGGACCAGTGGTCCTTAGGTTGTCTCTGCATGCCCTTTCTACGAATTCAGTATGCTTTGCTGGCATACTGAGCATATTTTCTTTTAATGTTATTTTTTCTTGTTTCTCTTCTTCTAGGTTGCCTTTCACTTCTGTGTATTTGTGTCAGTTGTTCTCTCTTTTGTGTTTCTGTGGTGAGGCTTGCTGTTGCAAATTTTAGTTTTTCTATTCTATGCAGTTTCATAAATCTCAATTCTTGTTTAAATCATTCAAGAACAATGTGTTCTTGTCAAATCCATAGGGTCCTCTTTCTTGTCAAGTGTTGGACCTTTTTCCTTTATTTTGCAGTGTTTATTCATAGATACCCGAACTTATTTGCTAGAACTTTAAGTGATGTTTACTTCTGCTGTTACTATTTTTTCCCTGTGGATTGATTCAAGGTCTTTGAGTTTTCTTTTTCCTGAAATCTTTGGTACTTTCAGTCTTTTTTCCACCTAATTTTCCTTTTCACTCATTTTCTGACTCCCTCCTCTTTCATAGTGCTTTCCTTGTGGATTGGGTTTCAAAGTGTCCCAGGGACCTACCACTTTGTATAGTTTACAGTTTACCAGCCTGGGTCTCTGCCTCAGTTGGTTTTGGAATGGTCAGAACTGACCCCAAGTGAGCTCTGAACTTCAGGCTTGGTGGAGTGTGTCCGACACGCCCCCCCCCCCCCCCCCCCCCCCCCCCCCCCCCCCCCCCCCCCCAGTGCATGGTGTCCTATTCTGGTCATCTTACTCCCTTTGTTCCTCAGTTCTCAGGAACAGCTCCAGTAGTTCAGTCTGCTTTCTCTGGCACTGGTACTTCTGGGTTGCCCAAAAGGAGAGGGAAAAATCTAAAAAAGGATCTAAAATCTTTCTCTAATAAAAAAAGTCTTAATTATTTGTAACAATTGTGAAAATTTCCGCAAACCTTTTATTCTTAGTACTGGGGATACAAAGAAAGGGAAAAGACAGTCTCTGCCCTTAAAGAATTCCTAATCCAACTGGGAAGACAACATTCAAACAACTATATACAAATAAGCTACATACTTGATAATCAACAGTGGGAAGTCACTTAATTCACTAGAATTAGGAGCGGCTGGTAAAGGCTTAGAGAAGGCAAGTTTTTATCGGGAACTTGAAGGAAGCCAAGAAGTGGAGATGAAGAAGGAGAGCATTCTAGGCATGGAAAATACAGCTAGTGAGAATATCTACAGTCAAGATATGGATTGTCTTGTTAGAGGAACAGCAAGGAGAGTGATATCCCTGGAATGAACTGGAAGGAAGGGAAGGGTAGGGGGAAGTGGGGTAGTGGGGAAGGCAGACCTGCACAACTTGGCAGTAGGTAGGGACCAAAATTAAAATAGGCTAACTTTCTGCGGGCCACAGATAGGCTTTTAGAGGCTCACTTTCCAAGTAAAAGTATAATTAATGATTAAACTATTTTACAAATCATATTTTAAAAAGGGAAAATTTCAATTAATATCATTTAATTGTACTTATTAAGATTTTTATTTATCATGAAATCACATTAATGTTAAAAAATTACTTTGCTAAGTGGTACAAGTTTTAATAAATTTTTCAGGTTTTCTTATTGTTTACATTTATTAATAGAACATATATATATATTTATTTGCAGGGGGGAAGGCAGGGCAATTGGGGTTAAGTGACTTGCCCAAGGTCACACAGCTAATACCTGTGTCAAATGTCCAAGGTGGGATTTGAACTCAGGTCCTCCTGACTCCAGAGCTGGTGCTCTAATCGCTGCACCACCTAGCTGCCCAATGGGACGTATTATACTTCTTGTCAACAGTAAGTTTATTGTACTCTGGCATCATGTTTGAAATCAATTTCTTTAGGAATCTGAAAACTAACCTTGGTAGTTGCCTCATTTTCTGAATTTACTTTCTTGAAAAACCATTGTTCCCCACTGAGATTTTTAAAATAATTTGGATGCTTTAATCTGTTTTTCCATTGGTGTCCAATTTGCTTAACTCAGAATGTTTTGATTTGAAATAGCAACAAAGATAGTCTTACTTTGGAATGGAGATTACTTCTCGGCAAACAAGGCACAAATATTTGTCTGTTCTGTAAGTAAATAAGTATCTATTTGAACATTCTCGATTAAATCTTATGTTCTGATTCAGTCTTCCATTTCTTTTTATTTTATAAAGTGACCCCAAAAACTTTAATGTTAGAACAAAAACTCTCCATGGCAGCTGCTCACACATAAAGAAATACTGAACTGAGTGTCTGACTTGGGTGAGAGGACCAGGCATTCATGTAACTTGCAGGGTGGCTGCGCAGGGAGGGGAGGGGAAAAAGTCCTTGAGTTGTTACCTGTCATCACATAGTGAGTATCAGCTGCACTGGCATGTAGCTGCACTCACTTTGTCCCTGTTCAACACCAGTAATGACTGAAAATACAGTGAAAAAATACAACTCACACTCCTTTCTGACTACAGACAAACTGATGGTGATTGGCTGCCATGGATCACATGACAAAGAGGAGCACGTGTGCAGTGGCAACCCACCAGGCCAGTTTCATGATGAACACAGTAGTGACTAGTGGAAATTGGGTTAAGCAGGGCATGGACATGTTTTACATTTTTACGTCTTTATCTTCTTTAACATCCTCTACATTTTTCACAGGCCGCCTGAAATCTTTCGGGAGGCCACAAACAGCCCAGGGCTATGTGTTTTGCAGGCCTGGTGTAAGGGGCAATTAGATTGGAAAGGAGAAGGCTTGGTTCTGAAGGACCTCTGATGCCAAACATTTAATCCTGGAGGTTATAGAGAGGGGAAGTAATGTTTAATGATGCTAGAAAGATAGATTGGGGCCAGGTTTTAAAGGATTTTAAAAGCTCAAAAGAGCTGTTTATATTTTATCCTCAAGGCAATAGGGAGCCACTAGAGTTTATTGATTAGGGTAGTGACATAGTCAGATCTGCACTGAAGGAAAATCACTTTGGCAGCTGTTTGGAAGATGGACTGAAATGGGGAGGGACTTGAGATAGGGAGATCCAACTGGAAGCAGTTGCAAAAATCTAGGTGATGTGAAGTAAAGTGCTAACTGTGTGGGTAACGAGTAGGGTCCTGATATGAGTAGGGTTCTTATGGAGGTAGACTTGAGAAGATTTAGTTACTTGTTGTGCATGTAGGATAAGAAGAATGAGAAATCAAGAATAAAGTTACAAATTTAAGAGATTGGAAAGATGGCAGTGCCTTTGATAGAAACAGGGAAGTTTGGAAGTGTGAAGGGTTTGGGGGAAAAATAAAGATTCTGGTTTTGTATGTTAAGATATCTATCTTGCCTAATAGTTTAGGCAAGAGGTGATGATGAGGGTGTATTATGAGTAATGAAAATGGGTCAGATGTGAGAGATCTTGTGGAGGTAGAAACTGTAAGAGTTGGCAGCTGATTATATTTGTGGAATTAAGAAAACTAAGGAGTCCAACTCAAACCAGAAAGTAATCCACAGTGGAATAAATTCAGCAACTGGTTAGTTATATCGGTAAGAGAGAGTAAGAAGTTGAGGATAGTGCTGAGGTTGCAAACCTGGAATACTCAGGGAACCGGTGAACCCTAATTTAGAGGAGATGCCTATGATAAAAATAGAGAAGTTTCAAAAATGGGTGAGTTTTTGGGGAAAGATGAGTTCTGTTTTGAACATACTGGGTTTAGGATACCTAAAGGCATGCAGTTTAAATTGTTCAGTGGGTAATTGGTGTTGTAGGATTACAGTTCTTGGGAGAGACTAGGGCTACATATAAAGATCTTTGAGACATTGATAAGATCAAAAAGAGAGAGAGCATAGAAAGAGAAAGAGAGGATCCAAGACAGAACCATGGCAAACCCAACCCACATTTAGAGGGAAAGGGAATGATATAAATGAAAAGTCAGCAAAGGAAACTGAAGAGTAGTCAGATGGGTACAAGGGAAAATAGGAGAGAATGAAACCTCAGATAGGAAAGAAAACCCAGAAAGAGAGTATGGAATAGCACTGGTGAAGTTAAGGGTTGGAACTGAGGAAAAGAATATCACATTTAGTAATCATAAAATCACTTTAGAGATCAGTTTTCAGTTGAACAGTGATGTTGGAAGGCAATTTTCAAAATGTTTTGGTGGTAGGAAGGGGAGAGGACATAAAAGTAGCAAGAATAGGCATTTTTCCCCTAGGCCTTTGGCTCAGAAAGGGAGGAGAGATACAAGGTAAATAGCAGTAGCATGAAGGACTGGTAGGGTCTAATTGTAATTGTTTTAAGGATGTTGGAGACTTATATGTGAGGGATTCAATAGAAGGGTAGAAGACCTTGTGTAGTTATATTGCTTAACTATATGGTTAAGATTTGAAAAGGAGTAAGGTGAAGCCAGAGCATGTGCACTGGACTAGCAAAGTACTGAGTGATGGGGGATTGGGGGTCTCACTGAAGGCAAAGAATCCAGATGGGTAAAACAGGAGAGATACAATGATAGGAGATTATGGTCCACTAGAGAAATGTCAGAATTTTTGAAGAAGGAAGTGAATGCTTGAGGGTAATGGTAAGATCTAGAAGATGACTATCCCTATGTGTAACTGATTTAAGATGGAAGAATATATTATGGGATTCAAATAGATTCAGGAAGTAGGCTCTTAGCAGGTTTGAGGGAGCATCAGCATGAATGTCAAAGGCTCCTAGCTTAAGGGTAGAATGTGAGAAGTTGTTATTTAGTCATTTTTTGGTCATTTCCAACTCTTTGTGACTCCATTTAGGGTTTTCTTGGCAAAGACACTGGAGTGGTTTGCCATTTCCTTCTCCAGCTCATTTTACAGATGAGGAAACTGAGGCACAGAGGGTTAAGCTACTTACCCAGAGTCACATAGCTAGTAAGTATCTGAGGCCATTATTTGAAATCAGGTACTCCTGACTACAGTTTTGGTGCTATATCTAGGGTGCATTACCTACTTGCCCCAACTGTGAGAAGCAGACAGAGTAATCGAGGTACTAAATTCTTTGAAAAAGAAAGAACGATCTGTGTTTAGTACACGTCCTGGAAACAATGAACATGAAAGACTTGGGCCTGGCATGATATGGTCATGAAGTGTCAGACACATTTGAATGACTGAACAACAAACAACAATGAAAACTCCAAGATCCACACTCTATCCGCTGCACTACTTAGCTATATAAGACATCCAGAATGAAGGGAAGTTTTTTCCCTGCATAAATTAATGGGATCTTTAGAGGGCAAAATGGAATGCGTTTACAGAGTTAGAGTGGGGCATGGTTGCAGTAGAACAGTCTATGAAAGAAAAAGGTAAACAATTTCTGTGTTATAAAATGGCTTTATATAAATAATATCAAAACAGCTAAATAGGAGGAAAAGATTTAAAAAATGGGGAGATGGGCGGCTTTTGCATTATTAAACTTAATGAAATATAAATCTATCCCAAGCCGGTTAAGTGGTAAGACGATATGTATGAATATAAAATTATGAAAAGAAGAAATCCAAGCTATTAACAACCATGTGTAAAATGCTCCAGACTATTGATAAGAAGATTTTAAAAACTACTGAGGCTCCACCTTACACCTATCATTTGGTAAAAATGTCAAAAAAAAAAAAAAGTCAAGTGACAATTGTGAGAGTGACCCGCAGAAGTCTAATGCAATGTTCATTGAATTGTGACTTGGTCCAGCTCTATAGAACAACAATTCTCAACTCTACCCCTCAAATCATTAAACTCTGAATACCTTTTGGCTCAATAATACTATTAATAGGCCTAGATCTATAAGAGACCAAAGAAAGAGGGAAAGGAACCATGTGGGCAAAAATATTCATAGTAACACTCTATGTTGTAGCAAACCATTGGAAATAAAAAGATTGCCCATCAATTGGGAAATGCCTAAGCAAGGTATAGTATGTGAGTGCAGTGGAATATTATTGTGTGCTTTGTCCTTTGTTCTCAAAGAAGACCATGACATCAGGGAGATGATGCCATGACTTGCAAGTAAATTGGATTCAAGTGAGGGAGGGTGCAAAGTCACCAGCCTCACTTTCTCGTCCAGAGCCATCTGGGTCTAGTGGCCAGATATAGATCAGGACTAGAAATGCCCCAAGATGCACTGGGGGACGTTGGCCTTTTTAAGCTTAGGTCTTTCCAAGTTCTCACTTTGACTGAGGCAATGCCCATTCAGTGATTAGGGCCATTCAAGAAGTGAGCCAAAGGATGGCCCCTTTATTAAAAAAAAAAAAATCAAACTGGGAGGGGAAGACCCTCTGGGTTTCTGGCCAAAAGAGAAACAATTACTATTTACATTCACTAGATAGGATCCAGGGTGGGAAGTGGCTGTGGTGGCTTGGAGGGCCTGACTACAGAGAATTGGGAGATTAGGCATACTTTAGTTGAGAGGTTTACTGGGATGCCTCAGGTGAATACTAGAAGCTTAGCCATTTGGGAAAGTTCAAGGAGAGTTCAAGGTGGTTTCCAGAGCCTGTATGCCTCATGACATGTATGTCACAGACCACCTCTCCACTCAATTCCCTATTACCTGTGAAAACAAATATAAAATCCATTCTCATTCAAAGCCCTTCATAACCTCCTCCTCTCCCTAACTTTTCCAGTCTTTTTAAACCTTAATTAGTTCCATATACTCAGTCACCAGTGATGCAGGCCCTTTTGCTACACCTCCCATAGAACACTCTATCTCCTGACTACAAGCATGTGGCGGGTGCTCACATAGAGTTCAGAAGAACTGATACAGGACACTCTAAAGGTTACTGAAGAACTATGGAATTGATTGTGAGACATGAGAAACACTGTCTAGTGTGGCATACCTGTACCAAAGAAGACATGACATTCTATAAGCAAGTAGAATTGTAGTAGCTCAAAAGAACCACAAGATGCACACGTTTACAGCCATTTCCACTCCAAATGTTCTTGTGGACCATTTGTGCCCGACCTGTGGTAGAGCCTTCCGAGCTCACATTGGTCTGATCAGCCACACTTGGTAACACTGTACCTTGATCCCAACAACAACCAACCATGTGCTAGGCATTGGGTTAAGCCCTGGGAATATGAAGGAAAGCAAAGACAGTCTCTTCTCTGAAAGAATTCGTCGTTGAGTGGAGGAGACAACATGCAAGCAACTATGTAGAAACATGTCATATACTAGATAAATTGGAAGTTATCACTAGTGAGAAGGTTCTAGCTTTAAGTGGGATCTAGAAAAGCTTCTTGTTGGTGAGATTTTAGCTTGGACTTGAAGGAAATGAGGAAAGCTAGAAGGCAGATATGACCAGGGAGAAGTATTGAGTCATACAATGAAAGGATGGATTCAGAGTAGTCTGGGAAGACTTAAATGAGTGGAAAGTAACTAGAATTAGCAAAACAGTCTATAAAATTATTATAACAGTGTTAAAGAAAACAACTTTGAAAGATTTAGCTCTAAGGAAAAGTTTACTTGTCAGATTTATGGAAAATGGAAGAATTTCTGACCAAACAAGAGATAGTGTTATGAAATACAAAATGGATAATTTTGATTATGTTAAATTGAAAAGTTTTTGTACAAAGAAAGCCAATGAAACCAAGATTACTAGGGAAGCAGAAAAATTGGGAAAGAAGTTTTACAACCAGTGTCTCTGATAAAGGCCTTATCTCTAAAATATACAGGGAACTGAGCCAAATTTATAGGAATACCAGTCATTCTCCAATTGATAAATGGTCAAAGAATATGAACAGGCAGTTTTCAGAGGAAGAAATTAAAGGTATCTGTAGTCATATGAAAAATTGCTCCAAATCACTATTGTTTAGAGAAACGTGAATCAAAACAACTCTTAGGTAACACATCTGTCCTGTCAGATTGGCCAACATAACAAAACAGGAAAATGATAAATGCTGGAGAGGATGTGGAAAAATAGGAGCACTGTTACATTGTTGGTGGAGTTGTGAACTGATCCAGCCATTCTGGAGAGCAATTTGGAACTATGCCCTAAGGGCTATAAAAATGTGCATACCCTTTGACCTGCAATACCACTTCTAGGGCTATATCCCAAAGAGATCACATAAGTGGAGAAATGGACCTCTATGTGCAAAATATTTATAGCGGCTCTTTTTGTGGTGGCAAAGAATTGGAAATCAAGGGGATGCCCATCAGTTGAGGAATGGTTGAATAAGTTGTGGCATATGAATGTGTTGGAATACTATCGTGCTCTAAGAAATGAGGAGCAGAAGGACTTCATTATAACCTGGAAAGACTTAAAGTGATCTGATGCTGAGTGAGGGGAGCAGAACCAGGAGAACATTATACATGATTACAGACACATGGTACCTCTGATGACTAACTTTGATAGACTTGACTCTTCTCAACAATATAAGACTGAAAGACTGCTCCAAAAGGCCCATGATGGAAAAAGCTATCCACATGCAGAGAAAGAATTAATGGAATCTGAATGCAGATTGAGGGAAACTATCAGCTCTCTCCTTTTTTCTTTTTCCTCCTGTTTTGGTTTTGTTTCTTCTTTCTCATGATTCATTCCATTGGTTATAATTTTCTTTGCAACTTGACTATTGTGGAAATATGTTTAATGTGAAGGTATATGTAGAACCTATATTGGATTCCATGCCATCTTGGTGGGGAGGAGGGAGGAGAGGGAAGGGGAGAAAATTTGGAAATCAAAAACTTGTGGAACTGAGTGTTGTAAACTAAAACTAAAAACTAAATAAATAAAAAGAAAGATTTAGCTCTGATCAATGAATACAGTGAATAACCATGATTATGGATATAAAATGATCATGTATACATATATACACACACATAGATGTATCTATCTATATATGAATATATATATCTTCCATCAGAAAAAAATTTATGAGAAGACAAAAAGATGTTCAGATTTATACCTTACAAGCCTCTTCTAATGTACTTATTTTTTCCAGCTGTGTTTTTATGTAGTTTTCTGATTTTTGTTTTATATGCTTTTTATTGAAAGATTCATAAAAGTTGGAAGGATTTTCTTGTTTTGTTCTGTTACCTCCCCCGACTCAAGTGTGTAGCTCCAGATGATCCAAAGAAAATAACAGATTATGAGATAAATCAACAAGCATTTATTAAGTACCTAAAATATACTAGGAGTTAGGAATACAAATAATAAAACAACTCCTCCTTTCAAGGAGCTTCTATCTTAATGATGAATATAATGTAATTGTAGTGATCATAGAAAAGTGCTTTTATAAAAATTTGCTGTTAACTCACGTGAGAAATGTGGCAGTGCATGTCATATGTATTCTACTTGTCTGATTTCATTGATTAGCAGTAAATATAGCATAAGTGACAGAGGGAGCTTGATGGCTGTTATATGTCTGCTTTCTCTCTGGCTTATAATGATCACATTTATATTTTATAGAGTGATCTGTATGAACTATAGAAAAAAATGCCAGTCTTATGGAAGGGGTTTGAAGTGATTTTCCTCTACCGCACTATCTTTATATCTCATTTTTCTTCTTTATAACTCTCTACCTCACCCTCTTACTCCTCTTCTTCTCCCCCTGCAGTCTTTTGCTTCCTTCTCCTTCCCTCCCTCTCCTTATCCCTCTTCACTCCTCCCTTGCCCTTTCTCAAATCTATGATTCTTTGAATCCAACCTGAATTCTTTCAGGACGAGTCCATCCTGGGTCCATATCCAGTCCATACCCAGTTGCACTGGGTCTTTCACTGCTTTTAGTTTTATATTAACATAACTATATACAATTTATTTCCTCCTGTAGAGCACCAGCTCCTTAAGGTAAAAGACTGTCCTATTTTGTCTGTGTATCCCTTGTGCCAAGCCCATTATATTACATTGCATATAGCAGTAAAAAAATAATAGCACATGTATAGCACTATGAAGTTTGCAAATAAACTTTAAAAATATATAGTTTTATACTCACAGCAGACTTTGGAGAGTGTTGTTATTATTACCTCTGTTTTATAGAACGGAAAGCTGAGGGACAGAGAGGTTAGTGATTTACCTGGGTTCCCTTAATGTTGGATTTGAACTTAGCAGACTTCCAGAGTACAGGTTCAGTGCTGTATATGCTGTGCTACCTTGCTGCATATATGTAGTAGACATTTAATGAATAGATTCTGAATGAATATATGAGTAAATGAAGGCACTATTATTGCGGAACCCTAAGCAACTTTCATAAGTTCGATCTTCTTGGAAAGGTTCTTCTTTTATGATAAATGAAGTAGGACAGTTTAAAGAAACATCCAAAATATAGGCATTACTGTATATGTCATAGTTTACCTTTTCAACTAAAAGTATAAGAGTTCACAAATCTGGACACAGGAAAAAATGCGTATTTTCAAATATTTGGAATATTAACAGACCTTAGCCTCCTTGACTTCTTTTTCTGGGGTATGCTAAAGGAGAAGGTGTACTCAATGAAAACCACAGATGCAACACACTTGATTGAACACACAAAGAGTTAATATGCTAAAATTGATGGCCATGTGGAGTTATTGAATCGAATTCACGTGAATCTTGCAAAACGCATCAACCTTTGCATCACAGATGATGGAAATCATGTTGAAGATGTTATTAGTTAATATTCCAATTAAATAAAATGTTGTTGAAAATTTCATTCATTTCATTTCTTGAAAATATGCATTTTTGCTATGTGTCCAGACTTCAGGACCACCTTGTAAAATAAATGATTATGGTCAAGTATTTACCTAGTCTTTGTCATTTTCCCCTAAAATCTGTTGGTATACTGTTAATTTACTCAACTCTATTATTCCTTCAACTATCTTGATCCATATGTGAAATGAGGTTTTATAGAAATAGACTATTCTGAGATTGTTAGAAAATCATGTATTATATATAGCATAAAATATCAGTGCTAAATTTTTTGAGTAGTAAACTGTATGTGTATAGTGGCAGAACCACACAGCAGGAAACATTTTTTTTGCTGTGCCATAGTTTATTGTGCACATACCATAAAGTACTATGAATCTGTTAATAATCCCATTGAGAGAATTTCAGGCTACTTAGGGGGAGTGCTTACATATGAGTAATCACAACAACCTCAAGCAGTCTATACAATGTATACAGCTGTTAGTATTTGTTGATATGGTTCAGGTAGAAATAATCCTAGGACAAATCTCTACACAGATTTTGTTCTTTTATATTTAATGTCCTACGGACTGTTGCACAGATTGCTAAAATGACTGCTTTTTATAACTTAGTAAGAGTATTAGGATTTAAAATTATCTTCTGTAGATTCACAGAAAGCATCTTAGGAACAATTTGAGTAGTAGATAAGATGAGAGAAAATGACATGTGCCTCATCCTGTTTTCCTGTGGTTTTAATTTCTCCTCTAATATCTACATTTTGAAATGTAATTTGGAAATAATGAGTATCTGATATGGCACCATCTATTAAAAAGCACATGTCTGATCATATCACCTCTTCAATAAATTACAGTGGTTCCCTATTACCTCCAGGATCAAATAGAACAACTTAACCCCTTCCTACCATTACAATCTTCTTCTATTTTACTCCTTTATACCTTCTCTCTTTCTCTTTCTCTCTCTCTCTCTCTCTCTCTCTCTCTCTCTCTCTCTCTCTCTCTCACACACACACACACACACACACACACTCTTAAGCATTTCTGAGATTTCAACTTGTACTCATCAGATTGGCAAAGGTGACAAGGCAGAAAATGACAAGTGTTGGCGGAGGTGTAGGAAAACAATCTGTTGGTGGAGCTCCTAATTGGGCCAGACATTCTTGAAAGTAATTTAGAACTATGCCCCAAAAGTTATTATATTGTGTATATCCTTTTACCCAGGCACAACATTACTAGGCATATACCCCAAAGAGGTTTTTAAAAAAGAAGAAAAGGATCTACTTGTACAAAAATGTTTATAGCACTTCTTCTCACTGTAGCTAAAGACTGAAAATGAAGGAGATATCCATTAATTGTGGAATGGCTAAACAAATAGCTTATGAATGTAATGGAATATTCTTGTGCCATAAGAAATGATAAAATAGATAGTTTCAAATGAAATTGTGAAAATTTCTGTCAACTGATACAGAGTTAAGTGAACAGAACTAGAATAATGTTATAGAGAAAAACAACTATGAAAGACTTTACAACTCTGATGCAATGATAAACCATGAACCTGGAGTACCAAGAAGAAATATGTCACTTATTTCTCTCAGAGAGTTGGCATGCTTAAAGTTCAAAAGAAGACATACATTTTTGGACATGACCAATGTGAGAATTTGTTGTGTTTGGTCATTTATATTTATTATATGAATATTTTAGTTTATTTTTATTGCTTAAGAGGAAGGGCTAAGAAGATAGGAAAATAAAGCCTCCCCTTATTAAACTTTTGTCATGACACAAATATTGCCTTGATACCGAAACCAAAGAGTGAAAACAGAAAAATAAAACCGTGTACCCACATTTCTATTGAATATGGGTGTAAAGTGTTCAGTAAATATTAGTAGAGAGGTTATAGCAACAAAGATTATACAGTATGATCAGGATGGATTTGTTTTTGTTTATTTTTAAATTATTTTTTAAAAATTGTTTTGGTTTTAGTCAGCAATACAGAGATGTTTCAATATTAGAAAAAACTATAAATTTAGTAGGCCATAGTAATAAGAAAAAAATCCATGATTATATCAATAAATGTATGACTGTTAAAATAAATTGTTTTTATCAAAACACTAAATGATAGGAATAATGAGACTTTTACAAGTTACTATGGTAATTAGTATCTCTAGAAAGCCAAGAACTAGTCTGATTTATAATGCAATAATTTTAGAAACTTTTCTAGTATGATCAGTGGTAAAGCAAGGCTATCTATTATTACTGCTGTTATTTGTATAGTTCTAGAAATGCTAGTTTCAGCAATAAAAAAGAAAAGAAATTGAGGAAACCAGCATAAAGAAACAAAATTACCAAGTTCTTTAGATGTGGTGGTTCAGCTGGAAAACCCTAGAGATTAAAATAAAAACTTAATTTTGATTAGAGGTTACAAACCCACATAAAACATCAACCTTTCACAATATTACCAACAAGATGCAACCAGAAGCAACAGAAAGGAAAATTCCATTCAACTTAAAGGAGTAGACAAGAAGATGTTTTTCACTACTGGGAATAGGGGGATAGTTCTTGACCAAATAATGGATAGAGGGGGTCATAGGAGATAAAATGGACAATTTCGATTTTATAAAGTTGAAAAGTTTTTCACAACCAAAATCAACAAGGTTAAAATTAGAAGTGAAGGAGTTAACTTGCTAAGAAAATCTTTGTGGCAGATTTTGAAGGTTTTATAGTCAAGATATATAGAAGACTTATATAGTGAGAAATGAGTACAACTTGTAGAACAATTTTTATGACTGCAGCTTTGTAAAAGAATACAATTTCAAAAAACTTAACTGTGATGACTATAATGATCCGACTGATGATGCATGTTGTTTTCCACTTCTTAGTAAAGAGATGAAGTATTAGAGGTACAGAATGAGGCACGTCTTTAGTCACTGTAAATGTGTGGATTTGTTTTGTTTGGTTATAACTATTAATTACAAGGGATAATTATACTTTATTGAGGGGAGACATATACATGGGGGAGAAAGGGTTATGGTAATGATAATTGTAGTGCCTTCAAAAGAGAAAAGAAGGAAAAGAATGTCAATTAAACATTTTAAAAATACAGCATGATGAAGGTCAGAATGGAATATGGACACGCCGGGCATTTTAAGCACTAATTTTAAAATTTCATATCTATTTAACAAGCTTATATAATACTTTTCATATTCAGTTTGTTCTTTCCTTTACGTATGGAAATATTAGTATTTGTCTACTTTCATAATACATTTGCAGAAAAAGAAGGGAAGCAGAAAGGAAAATGAACTTATGGGAATTTGGGAAATAATCTTTAGAAAGTGAGATAAAACTGACAATGAAGTAATTTCTTTTATCATATTCTTTATATGTTTATTATATATTCCTTCCATCAAGAGGGCATGTCCATGGCAGGAAGTCTGGTACAGTGGAAAGAGTGGTGCCTCTGGATTCAGTCTTCTTTCGACATTATCTCATGACCTTGGATAAGTCATTTAATGTGTGGTTGGACCAGATAGCCTTTGAAATTTCTTTATAATTCTAGCCCTATGATCTTGTGACCTTTTAGAACTACAAAGCGCTGTGACTATACTAGCCACTAAATGAAGGTGGACTGGACATAAACAATGCTGAGTTGTTATATAGCTTGATGTTTTGTAGAGGATAATGGTCATGCTTATGACTGTTAATGTTTCTGGTTTCTGGAAGTCTGTCACCTTCACTGAGAGAGTGCTCAATAATTAGATTTTCAAGGAATTGAGTATAATAAATTTCCAAAGATATTAGCATCCTTTAATCATCATCTTTGAAAAAATTTTACTGCGTAACTTCACTTATAAATGTGATAAAACACTAGCAATATCTGTATTCTTTCATCCTCAATAATTATAGAGATGGCAGCTGATTTTATAAAATGCTTCTCTTATTATTGAGATATATCACTTATTAGGCAAATTTTCTTCAAAGTCAAAAATGCCACTTTCAACTATATTCATTTTTTTAAATTCAGTTTTATTGTATTTTCAGTTTTAATTCTCTTCTATTTTTCTTCCCTCCCCCAATGAAAACAAATAAAGCCTATATCACACACACACACACACACACACACACACACACACACACACTCATGAAAAACAAATTCCCATGTTAGTCATGTTCTCCTTTTCCCTTCCATCTGAAAAAAGAAAAAGAAAAGGAAATAGGAGAAAATATACTTCCCTCTACACTGTGAGTGCATCACTATCTAAGATGGATAGTCATGAGTCCTTTGGAATTGTGGTTAATCGTTATGTTGATCAGTTACTGAACCTTTCAGAGTTGGTTATCTTTACAGTGTTGTTATTCTATTAATTGTACTCTTGGTTCTGCTTCAGTTCATACAGGTCTTCCCAGGTTTTTCTGAAACTATCATTTCTTAAAGCACAATAGTGTTCTATAATCTTCATATAACATTACTTGTTCCCATATTCTCCATTTAATGGGCATCCCCTCTGTTTCCAGTTCTTTGCCACCACAAGAAGAGTTGCTATAAATATTTTTGTACATATGGGTCCTTTCCCTCTTTCTTTTATCTTTTTGGGGTATAGACCTAGGAGCATAATCTCTGAGTCAAAAGATATGTACAGTTTTGTAGCTTTAGGGGCATAGTTCCACAGTGCTTTCCAGAATAACTGGACTCATTCACAGCTCTACCAATAATGTATATATTTTCCCACATCTCCTCCAGCATTTGTCATTTTCCTTTTTTGTCATCTTCAATCTGAACGACGCAAGATAGCATCTCAGAGTTGTTTTAATTTGTAGTTCTCTGGTTTTTAGTGTTTTAGAGCATTTTTTCCATATAATTCTTGATAGTTTTGATTTCTTCCTCTGAAAACTGCTTATTCATATCCTTTAACTGTTTATCAATTGGAGAATAGGTTTTATTTTTAGAAATGAGACTTTATCAGAGAGACTTATTACAACAATTTCTCCCTAGTATCTTGCTTTTCTTTTGATGTTGGCTACATTGGTTTTGTTTGTGCGAAACCTTTTTTCCCTACAACTTTGAAGAAATGATTTAGGAAGATAGGCTACACAAGCACCACCTCTGTGTTTTAATGTCTACTGGAAATTTGTTAGTAAACTTAGAGTCTCTTTTCCTCTCTTTCCTACATTTTCCCCTCAGGTATTTTGATTAAACTTGTTCTTTGTTTTCTGTCTAAGCAAATGCATTGATTATATTCCTTTATATTTCTGTGAGCCATTACATATTTAATAGCCTAGCAGGGACTGCCCTTTTTTTTTGGAACCATAATTGTGGTCTTATACTTTAAGCCCCTGTAGGACAGGAAAATTATATTTGTTTCAAAATTCTCCACCACTGTACCTTGTACATTATTCTACAGACCTGAATATTTGAAATATTTGTCACATATTTAGAATATTAGTATTTTGATTGCAATGTTTCTGAAAGTTGCTATCCTTTACGGCTAATTTTCTTTGGGGGTGGGGTGGGGGAGGTATTTTCTATCAGATTAAGATGATAGTAACAAAATCCTGAGATTTAAAGGCTTGTTTAACTAGAAAAATGTCCCCTTTAATTGTTAGCCTTTTACTTTCGCTACCACATCCATTCTGAAAATAAAATTTATTATCTTTTTTCCTGCAACTTCGAAGAAGTAGTTTAGAATAATAGGCTACGTAGGCACCACTTCTGTGTTTTAATGTCTACTAGAAGTTTGATTTCATCAAAGATGTGATTTTCTGAATGCTTTGGTGTATAAAAAGTAGATTATATCTGTGGACGGCTATTTCTCCCTAAAATCAAATTTTAAGGAGTATTTTCAGATGTGGGATATTTTAAGGAAATAATATTTTTGCTTGCAACTTACTGAAGTTATTTATAAAATAAAGGTAGACTGTTAAACCATCAGTGTTTTTATTTTTACACCAGTGATTTTTGTTTTCTAGACCTTCTTTTTAGATTAAATCTATACCCAAGAGGAGTTTCAGTTTGATTTACATAGGCAGAAAGCCTTTTTTTTTCTTGCTTGCCCAAATCTTTGAAAGTTTTTAAAAATTATGAAGAGTATCCTAGTTAAGAGATTTATGCTATCTTGTGCCATAGCTGCTTTTTAATGTGTTTATAACAAATGGTCCTAATTGTCCACAGTAGTCTTATGTTTTGAACAAATACTTTTTTGAGAGTATTTTGAGAATATTTGTGTTCAACTTATTAAGGTTCCCAGAGTTATAAGTTTTCTAGAGAGTGCCCTCCAAATGTTTTGTTTTGTTTTGTTTTTGTACAATCATGTTCATTTCATTTCTGGCTCTACTGTTTACTTTTCCATACTCCTCAACCACCGCATCAGGAACCTTTTCAACTTGTAGATGCCTCTGCCCTGTAACCTTCTCTTGTGATTGGTGAGCTGTTGCTTTGGACTACCGTTTCAAGAGGTGGGCTGGCAGACCAGGCTTGCTTCATTTCTGTTTCTACTCCTTACTCTGGACTTCACCAGAAGCCTTGATTATGGAAGTATTATTCCCATTTCATTTCCACCTTTCTTAATTATTTTCCCTGAGTATTTTTGATCTTTTGTTTCTCCAAATGAATTTTGTTATTACTATGTCTGGTATCTCATTGGTGAATTGTTTGGTGTTTCACTAAAGACCATTGTCTTTTTCAATTTATCTTACGGCCTTCCAATCCATGTAGGCCTAATCCACTTGATAAGGCCTAACTTCTATTTACATAGAAAATTTAGATCCTATCCATAGGTTGTTGTACAGGTATTCAGTTTGGTTGGGCAAACATGTATTGCAACAATCATATGTCTAAAGATGCTCTTGAATGTATTTTCCTGGTGTTTTCAGTGACTAAGATAACAGAGCTGCCTTGTAGGTGATGTACATGTATAATAGAATCTTTTTAATAGTTCAAGTAATTGAAAGCTTTGAATGGGATGTGACTGACCAAATTTTTTGACATGTACTTCATCCTGAGTTGACCGTAACAAATTTGGAGAAATTTGCATATTATCTCTCTGTGATTCTATAAATTTGACAAATTTACCAAATTCTTAATAGAAATTATGAAAATGTTTAAAATATTTAATCTTCTTTATGTCTAATTCTTCTACAGAAAATGTTAAAAAGATATAATCTCCTTTATGCCTAAACATATTCCTACAGACTCAGTATCACTTTAGTGAAGACTCAGTCTTTTATTGATAATTCATTTTATAGATTTACTTGTGATATTTTTGCTGGCCTAAAGTAATATGGTAAATTGTTAGAATTATGTGTCGATGCATTAGGTAGAATTTGATGCAGTACTAAATGTGTATACTAAGGCTTTGAAGATAATAATAACCAATTTTACATGAAATGAATGCTGATAGAATAGTGGGGAGAGGGTTATAGGTTCATAGTATATATATATAATTCTTAACATTTGAAGGTCTATGGCAGGAGGCCCCACCTACCATCTATTTCCCTGGTTCTGTGGAAGCTTTCCACTACCCAGATCATGCTTCCTCTGATTGAAGCCCACTGAAGAAACCCTGAGGTAAAGTCAGAGACCTGAGGAGACTCAGAACATTCTAATTTTCCTGTCATCATCCATGTTCAGTAGAACTGTTGCTATCCATTGGTATTCCCTATGGCTTACAAATTCTTACCACCTGGTACTCTACCAATACATTTTTCATAGTATACCTAAAAATAAAACACCTTTCCCCGAAACCCCACCTCCCATTTTTATATCCATATCCTTCTCAATCTGCCTCTCCCATGTCCCATCTCAACCCTGCCTGTTTCTTCCATTGTGCCCTCTGGAATTCCCATTGCATAACTAGCACACTTCACTTAATTTTGGATTTCTTAATGTGCTTCTTCCGTCATCTGGAAGACCATCATGGAGACTTGGCTTTTTCCAGGTAACACTGCATCCTCCCCACTGCCACTTTCAAGCTCTCTGTTGTCATCACTCAGCAACCTGTCCACCCAATCAAAATTTACCATTAGATTAATATCATGGTGCCTTTTGTCTAGTGCCTTTGTCTAGATCTTTCTCTCCTAACCTAGTACAAGAGGACTTAAGCATATTTGTTGATACCTCTTAAAATACCTTAACTTCCAGTTTCTTAATCTCCTCAGACTTCATGATCTACCCTTCTTTTTCACCTCTCAGTCAGACCATCTTACCATCACTCAAATGTTTCCATTCTTTGATCAAAAACTTTGACACTCCTCTCTCTGATCGTAACCTCCCATCATTGCATCGCTGCTTCTATCTCATCCCTCGTAAACCTCTTCTTAGTTCTCATCTCGATGGTCATTCTGTCCACTTTCAGTATTTCGCAGGCAACCTGTGATCTTACTTCACTCTCATTCCTTTTGAATCTTCATATTATAATTAACCAGCTAAACCTTATACTGTCTTTTCTTGAATCTATTGCCCCCTTGTCCTATTCTTGCATATGTTTTGCCGAACCCCAGTTCTGGATAATTCTCACCACTCATACTGCTGAATATCAATAGAAGTAAGATGGCCCAAGTCCATTACACATTTATATAATTCAAAAACCAACCAACAAACAAAAATGTAATCCTGGAGCAAGGGAAATTGTTTATTTCTCTTTATCCCACACCCCATAGAGGCAGTCGTAAAACTTCTGTTCTTCCTTAAAATCATCTCTACTTCCCCCTCCCCCAACTTCTGTGCTAAACTTTCCATATACTTTACTGAGAAAATAGATATCATTCACTGTGAACTTTCTCATTTTCACCTTCTTTTTCTCTCAAAACCCTGTATCATGATTTTCCACTCTTTCCTCGTCTACTACAGTTTATGATAATGAGATGGTTCTTTTGGTCAGTCAGACCTCTATATCAGTCAGTACATATCGTTTCCTTTGTGTCCGGTCTTTCCATTGAGCCAGTTTTGACTTTGGTGTCCTCAATTTCCTATCAGTTGTCAAGGTGTATTATTTTTATCCCCACATCGCTTGTGTATTTCCCTTTCTCTCCACCCACACAGTCACCACTCTAGTGTAGGCCCTCAGCCTATATCCTGAACTAATGCAATAGCCTCCTATGTAGACTCCCTATCTCTCCCTTGCAGTCCTTGTCATACATAGCCAGCAAAGTGAGTTTATGTAAAGTACATTTCTGACCATATTATTCACTACTCAGTAAAGTCCAGTGACTCCTTATTACCTTTAGGATCAACTTTAAACTCTGATATTTAAATCACTCCAAAAACTGCCCCCTCCTTACCTTTCCAGTTTTCTCACATATCATTCCCCTCTTCATACTCTCTGATCCAATCATAATGGCCAGTTTTCTAACCCTAATGTATATATTCCATCTACTTTCTCTGTGCCTTTGCCTTAACTGTCCCCATTCTTAGAATATTCCCTTGAATTCCTTAGAATTCTTAGAATATTCCCTATCCTTACTTCTGCTTCTTAGAATCCTTGACTTTCTT
Organism: Phalanger gymnotis; assembly: GCA_028646595.1. Lineage (NCBI taxonomy): Eukaryota > Metazoa > Chordata > Mammalia > Diprotodontia > Phalangeridae > Phalanger > Phalanger gymnotis. The sequence continues at coordinate 190,597,290 of CM053627.1, forward strand.
AAAAACTCAGCTCAAAAATTGCCTTCTGTAGGTTGTCTCTTCTGATCCCTCAAGCTTCTAGTGCCTTCTCTTATAAAGTTCCCTTGTGTCTATTCAATAATAATACTATAATGTTGATAATAATTACAACAGTAATAGCAGCTAACATTTATAAAGCAGCTTAAGGCTTGCAAAGTTGTTTTATATATATTATATAATTTTAAAAAATTTCCCCCTTAATCCTCATAATCTTATGTGATTGGTTCATATTTTATACACACACATATGTTGGAATATAAGCTCTTTGAGGACCAAATAGCTTTCAATTTTGTCTTTGATAAAATGCCTAGCACGTAGTAAACAATAAATGTTTATTGATTGATTGATCAATGACCCTCCATATGTATTTCTATAGGACTGGTATTTCATTGATTCCCAAAAATTCTTAACAATGAGGAATGTTAGTATGAGATGTAATATAGAACACAGTGAAAGGAGTATAGGATAAAGAAAAAACCAGCATAATAACTGTAATAATTCATTGATTTAGAGTTTATTAGTTTACAAACATCATCTTTACAACTGTTATGTAAAAAGATGTTATTAGATGAACTAACTGAAGATCATAGGAGTTAAATGGTCATACCTTATAGTTACACACAAGAAATAATAAAAAAGAGATTTGAACCTGGGTCCCTTCCAAGTCCGGTATGCTTTCTACTGTATCACATTGGAATTTAAAGACTTTTACAGGCTGAATTCAGTCTACCTTTTCAGGCTTTTTGCATATTTCCTGAAGCTCCTATGGGAATAGCATGACATAGTGAATAGAGACTTGGTCTTGGAGCCAGAAAGACTATGACTCATTCCTGCTTGTAACATATGTTAGTTGTATGTTCTAGATCAGTGATGTCAAACTCAAATAGAAACAGATTCCCGTGGGCTGCATCTTGACTTAGAAAATCACAAATAAACATTATATCTATTTTATTTCATTTTAATTAACTTTCAAAAAACACTTGGGAGTTTTACAGGCCCAAGCAAATTTGACAGCTCTGTTCTAGGTAATTCTTGCTGTTTTTATTTGGTTGTTTTAGTCATGCCCAACTCTTTATGAATCCATTTGGGGTTTTCTTGGCAAAGATACTGGAGTGGTTTGCCATTTTCTTCTCCAGCTCATTTTACAGATGAGGAAACTTAGGCAAACAGGGTTAAGTTACTTGCCCAGGGTCCCACAGGTAGGTAGTGTCTGAGGCCAGATTTGAACTCCTGAAACTCCCTAAAACTATAAATTGCAGAGAAGATGCTGACTTGAATCTAGTTTGCTATACAAATGTAATAGTATAGTCTCTGCCTTTATCGATTCTTCCATACCTTAAATTTATCATCTTATGTCTCTGAAACTTCAAAAAAAATTTCTGTATTTATTCTTTTCTTCCTCTTTTAATTTATTTCTTAACTCTTTGCAATCTGATTTCTGACCTCATAATTAAACTTTAAATCATCTCAACAGTTTTAACACATTAACAAGTGCCTTTGCCTTTGTCCTTCTTGACCTCTCTACCACTTGTATGCTGTTGATCTCTTTTCCCTTTCTTGACTTCTCTTTTTGTTATGTTCTTGCTTGTCACCTTGCTCTTTCTCACTCTTTTTTACTTGATCTTTACCGATGTTCTGCCCATACGCCTTAAGGCACTGCCCTAGGCTTTTTCTTCTCCTTTTTCCATGCTCTCAGTGACCTCATCACCTTTCTTGTGTTCAGTTATAATCCCTGTACAGATAACTTCTAGATTTGTAGATCTGGCCCTGTATTCTCTCCAGACCTATTGCACCATGGTACCAGATGCCTTTTGGACATTGTCAACCAAATGTCCCACAAGGCATTTCAAATTCAGCATATGCAAAATATAACTCATGATACTACTCCAAAAACCAGGCATTCTTCCTAATCTTGCTATTTATATAAGGAGAACCACTATCCTTTTACCCAGGTTTCAACCTCAGTTATCCGTGACTCCTTACTTTTTGTCATTCAGTTGGCAGGTTTTGAGAATCCTAACTCTATAACCTCTGTTCTACCCATTTCTTCCTCCCTGCTCATGTCCTAGTTTGGGCTCACTGCATTTCTTGCCTGGATTTTTGCAGTAGTCTCTTAATTTGTTTCTCTGCCTCCAGTCTCTACCTTGTTTCAGCCTACACTGATGCTCAATTGATATCACTAAAACATAGATTGTTGTTTGTCCTTCATTCTGGAAGAGGACCGTGACATCTTGGAGATGATACCATGACATGCAAGTGAATTGGATTTAAGTGAGGGAAGGCTGTACAGTCACCAGCCTCACTTTTTCCTCTGGAGCCATCTGGGTCCAGTGGCCAGATGACTGGAGATGGCCCCAGATGTGATGAAGACCTTGCCCTTTTAAAGCTAAAGTCTTTAACAGGTCCATTTTTGACCGAGGCAACACTCATTCAGTGATTAAGACTAGGTAAAAAGAATAGGCAAAGAATGACCTTAGGGTTTCTGGCCAAAACAGAAATAATTTCTATTTAAGTTTACTATGAGTCAGTCGGGGTCCAAACAATGACCAAGTGGGGTTTGTTTTGGCCTGGGAGCTATTGTTGGCCAGTCAGTGAGAGCCAGAGTAATTTGGGTTGCAGTGGTGGGGAACCTGTAGCCTTCAGGCCACATGTGGTTCTCTAGGTCCTCAAGTGTAGCCCTTTGATGGAATCTCTGTAATAAACTTATTTATTCTATAAAACTTAGACTCAGTCAAAAGGCTGCACTTGAGTACCTAAAGGCCACATGTGGCCTTGAGTCTGCAGGTTTTCCTACCCCTGGTTTGAGGCATGATCCTTAAGAAAGAAATCTTGCCTGTAAACCCCAAGATACCCTGCTACCTTTCTGGAGAGAAAGAAGAGGGAGAGAAAGAGAGAGGGCGAGGGGAGGGGAGGACTATTGCCCAGTTGGCCAGTTCTGGTTGGGACCCCAGTCAGGCAGCTCCTACTATTCAAAGTATTGTTCTTTGTTCCTTGTTCTTGAAGAAGACCATGACATCAGGTAGGTGCCTAGATGCCACGCCACACTGAGTCACAGGCTTGACCACATGGCTCTCTTCCTCCAAAAGTTTCTGTACTTCTCTATGGCCTTTAAGATAAAGTACAAATCTTTTTCTTTAGCATTTAATTTCCATCTTAATTTGCTTCCAGCCAAACTTTCAGTATTTGTTATACCTGACTATCATTCTTTTCCTCTATAATTAGGCCAAATTGTTCTTGTTGTTCCTACACTTGACATGTCACCTCTCATAACTATATCTTTGGATAGTATGTTCCCCATTCCTGAAATGTACCCCATCTCCACCTCTACCTCTTAGAATTCCATGTTCCCTTCAATTCTCAGCTGAAGTGCCACCTTCTCCATTAACATTTTCCTTATACACCACCTTCTTGTGCCTCTCCAATAAATTACTTTCTATAAATTTTGTTTCTACATTTCTGCCTATATGTTTTCTCCTCTGGTAAATAGAAGATCATTGAGAGCAGGAACTTACATTTATTTTACTTTTTGTCCCCAGCTTCTTTTTGTCTTTGTATACCCAATGCCTAGGACAGTATCTGGCACGTCAGAATTTAACAAATGCTTTTTGGTTTCTATCTCCCCTTCACATGTTCTATATCTCAGTCAAAGTGGTATACTTGCAGTTCCTTATCTAGAACATTCCGTCTCCATTCCTTATTCCTTTTCACAGACTTTTCTTTACCTAAAGTGTAATACCTCCTTATGTAGGAAGCGTCTTTATAAAATACCTCTGAAAATCCCTAACTGGTGCTCCAATTACTTTTTACCTAGTTGGCATACATTTTGCATTTTCATAATTTCTCTCAGTAGACTATTAGCTCTTTGAGATGAACATTTCTTTCTTTCTTTTTCTCTCCTCTCTCTCTTTCTCTATCCCTTTTTTCTTTCCTTAGTATCTAGTGCAGCCATTGCCTGCTTGTGACTAAATGAAATTACCACTCTTACTATGATCAGTGTTGGTCCTGAATGAGGAAGTGACAGTGTACAATGTGATCTCTGGCTTCAGAGATATATGAGGTGTAGAAACATGTACAAAAATTAGTTCTCCAAAATCACAGAGCTTGTGGTTAGTGGGCAAAGAGAAAGAAAGATATTTTAGACATAAATGGACTTTAATACAGGAATATAATACCTTAATGATATTGCCCTTGCTAAGTTTTGTGGAAAACTTAAATAGAAAAGCCGACATAGAAAAGTTTTTGATTATGTTTTCATCTAGGTGAAAGACTGATTGAAAGGAATTAGAAGCAATTGAGATTCTTTAGTAGTTGTTTCTTGTTTGGAAATTGAGCTATGAATATAGGAAATAATGATGACATTGGAAACCTATAACGATTCACATCTCTTTAAATTATATGTCAAATTTTTGTAACATTTTCCATGATTCACCTTAAAAAGATATATTTCTGAATAAATTATGATACATTTAGGTAATTTTAGGTTTGTCCCACTTCAGCAATATCCTGGGTTTTAATACCTAGAAGTGAGTTGGCTAAGGTAGTTGACAGTATCTTGGGATAGAAGAAACAGACTCTGTCAGACTCGTGTGGTAGTTTTAGCACTGCCAAATTCTAGTTGTCTAACCCAAATTAAGTCATTTCAACTCTCAACCTCAATCTTTTCATCTGAAAAGTGGAGATAATAGCTATCCTAGTTACTTCATATGACTGTCGTGGACATTTGTTGCAATGAAGTTAATAAAAGTGCTTTGAAAAAGATTTAATAGCACTCTGAAAATAGTGGGTATTAATGAATGAAGGCCGAGTCATCAGCTAGGAGAGAACACATTAAGTAGTTTAGATATGATGGTGACTTTTCATTAAATGTTAAAATAACTTATCTAAAAAAAGTGGGGAAAATGTGATGTCTTGAAGTTTAGATCTGAGAACTATGTATTTGTACAGTTAACAAGTTTATAGAATGTGTGTGTTCACACACATATACAGCCTATGTAATTATCAGCTGATTTGGAACTCATTAATAGTTGGCAACCATGTGGAACAGTGGAGAGTCAATAAGACCTAAGTTGAAATCCAGCCTCAGACGTTTAGTAGCTATATGACCTTGTGCAAGTCGTTTAACCTATTTGCCTTAGTTTCTTCAATTGTAAAATAGGGATAGTAACAGCACCTATCTTGTAGGGTTTTTGCGAGGATCAAATAAGATATGTTTATTAAGTGCTTATCACAGAGGCTGGAATGTTGTAGGTGCTATATAAATGCTTATTCCTGCTCTCTCTCCCTACTCCATGTGTGATTATATCTATTGAAAAACTATTTTTTTTCATTTACAAGCAAGGCATTGCTAATTACGCTGTTCTAATAGAATCAGAATTAATAGCATTCTCTTTTGCCTTTTAGACTAATTAGACTATAGATAATTTTCACTATTGTCTGTACATTGAATTTTTTTTACTTAATTGGTGATTTACCTTTTATATGGAAATATTCACTTCCTTTTAATTTTCTTGGCCACCTAAAAATAAAGCTTAAATAGGTTCGTAGATATGTGTAGTAGACTAGTTGTATGAGGTGGTAGGGAAAAATTTGACCCTCTGCAGAACATAGAATAAGTTCCTTCAAAGAGTATTCTTTGGCAAGGTTTTTAAAAAAAAATTATAATCCCTTGTTTTACTTAACTAAGCTTTGCTATATCCTATAAAAATAAAATATTAAAAGATAATAGACATTATATCCGTAGTATATTTGGACTTTGGCATGTCTTTACATACTGAATTGCTCTAAATGAGTTGTAATGATAATAATAGTTTAAATACTTGTATAATGCTTTAGTATTAAAATAATCTCAATACATTACAATAACCCTGAAGGACATAGGGTGAGTATTATCTGATGTGGATATATTCATGAGGAAATGAAATTTCTAGGTCAAATAAATAGTAAATGATAGAACACAAATGTAAACTTAGATCTTACTTCAGGTCTAGTACTCATTCCACTATAACAACACTATTTTTAAGACTAAAGTTTGTACTTTTGAGCAGGTACCATCACAAGTAGAAAAGATTGTGTATTTTCTTCCATTTAAATGTCACAAATCAGTAAAGTATGCCTTAGTCTGCAAAATCTGGTAAATATGGACCTGCTATCAAAAAATTTGTATATGATGTGCCCGTTTTTTGCCTAATTGATCAAAAATAGTTTTTGCTATCTCCACAACACAGTAAGGAAGTTGTTTTTGTAAACACTGATATTTATTATGCAGTTTTTGCTAGGATCACTTAGACTGAGATAGGAAAATATTTTTGGTCTGCTGTATTAGTGATTAATGTGATTTTAACAAATGAACTGTATAGTTTTATTATCATAATTAGAGGACAGCTAGGTGGTCAGGTGGATAGAACACTAGGCCTGGAATCAGGAAGACTAAGTTCACATCTGGCCTAAGACATTTATTAGCCTGGCAAAGTCACTTAACTCTGTTTGCCTCAATCTCTTCATCTGTAAAATGAGCTGGAGAAAGAAATGCAAACAACTCTAGTATTTTTGGCACAAAACACTAAAAGGGGTCAGGACGAGTCGGAAACTACTGAAAAATGACTAAACAACAACAATTAAATTGGCAAGGTTCGAATTTTCTTTGAAAAGAGCTTAAATCACATATATGTTTCAGCTTGTTAAATTCATATTGTAAAGCTGTTGTTGTTTCCCAATGCTTGGGGATATCCTGCCTGTATAATTACAGGTTTATGTAGCAAATATGCAGACATGATTATTAGCAATAGCATGAATAATTGTACCAGTCGACTGATTTGTGGTTAGACTGTCTAGATGCAAAATTTGGGAGATTGGGGAGCAACCCCAAACAACAAACAAATAATACCACCACCAAAGTTAACAACAAAAAAAAAGACATCACAATTCAACTGCTGTAACATCTCTGTTAAAATTCAAAAAGGTCTTTTTGAGGGACAGGTTTTCTTTTTCTTTTTTTCTGTTACTCTTTCTTTTTCTCTTTCTCATTCATTTCTGTTTTTTTCCTTACCTCTTTTTCTCTTCACTGTTGCTTTTTCTTTTTTCTTTTCTGTCTGTTTTCTCACTTTTTCTTTCCTATCCTTTTGGTACAGTGAGATCTAATATGAGTGAATACAGATTAAGCATTTAAAAGAATTGCAAGTTTCCTTTGATGTTTAGAAAATAGAGAACAATTTGACCATTTGTTATTTTCTGTATAGAAAGATATCAGAATGCAGAAGCTAGAGGGAAGCCTAGTGATCATCTAATCCAACACTAAAGTTTTCTGAGGCTCAATTTTCATGCAGGTAAATAATTGTAACTTTTCCTAGATTATGAGGATAATGTTAGTGACAATAATACAACTAGAATACAAGTTTTCTGATTCTCATTCTAGTGTTCTTTCTATTACAGTTGTATTCAGTAATATTAATTTACTCAGAAGGAAAATAAATGATCTAACCAATAGCTCAAAAATAGTTCTATTAGGAGATACTATTATTTTAAAATTTTAACCTCTTAATATATTTACCATTATATTTCTTTTTAAAAATATTTTCCCCAATTACATGTAAAAACAATTTTTAATGGTTTTTTTTTTTAATTTTTGATTTCTAAATTCTATCCTTCCCTTGCTACCTCCTCCACGAGACAGCAAGCACTCTGATACGGTTGGTTGGTTGGTTGGTTAGTTGTTATCTTTCATTCTCGAAGAGGACCAAAATGACATCACTGTGCTCAAGTCAAGATTCAGTCTGTCAGACCGTGGCTGATCAGGCCAATATGAGCTCAGAATGCTCTACCACAGGTCAGGCACAAATGGTCCGTGTGAATATTTGGGGTAGATACTCCAAACTTGAGCATCCTGTGTTTCCTTTGAGCTGTTTTCAGTTCTGCTTTGCTCATAGAGCACCTTCTCTGATGTGGGCACACCATGCTGAGCGGTTCTGTGCCAATGTTTCCCAGGTCACACAATCAATTCCAAAGTTCTTGAGAGAGATCTTAAGATCCTTGTGTCGCTTCTTCTGACTACCATGTGAACTCTTGCCCTGTGTGAGTTCTCTATAAAATAGTCTTTCTGGTAAGCGTATGTTTTGCATTCAAACAATGTGGCCAGCTCATCGGAATGAAGCAGAGTTTGAATGCTTGGCATTTTAGTTCAAGTAAGGACCTCAGTGTCTGGTACCTTATCCTGCCAGGTGATCTTCAGAATCTTCCCAAGACAATTCAAATGGAATTGATTCAGTTTCCTGGCATGGTGCTGGTAGACCGTCCAGGTTTCACAGGCATACAGCAATGAGGTCAGTGCCACAGCTCTCTAGACCTTCAGTTTGGTAATCAGTCTAACACCCTTTCCTCCCATACTTTCCTTTGGAGCCCCCCAAACACTGAGCTAGCCCTGGCAATGCATGCATCAACTTCATTATTAATGTGTACAGGCCTGAAAAGTACACTACCAAGGTAAGTGAATTTATCTATAGCATTCAAAACTTCTCCATTTGCTATAACTGATGGTTCCATGTATGGTGGTGTGGCTGATGGAGCACCTGTGTTTTCTTGGTGTTAATTGTTAGGCTAAAACTAGCACTAGCAGCAGAGAATTGATCCTTTTGGTTGCATCTCAACTTCAGAGGCAGCATTGAGTACACAATCATCTGCAAACAGAAAATTGTGCACCAGTACTCCCTCCACTTTGGTCTTGACTTGTAGCCTTTTCAAGTTGAAGAATTTACCATCAGTGAGGTAGCTGACCTTGATGCTGTGTTCATCTTCATTGAAAGCATTTGACAACATGGCTGAAACATGCTGTCATGAAATTGATGTACAATGCTGATGAACTTCTCTGGGCCACCAGATTTTGACATAATTTTCCATAAGCCCTCATGACTAATAGTATCAAGGCCTTGGTCAGATCTACAAACATTGTGTACAGACTTCTCTTCTGCTCCTGGCATTTCTCCTGGAGTTGTTGGGCAGCAAACACCATATTGACTGTTCCTTAGCTCTTTCTGAAGCCACATTGGCTCTCAGGTAGATGACTATCTTCCAAGTGAAGGATCATACTATTAAGGAGGACTCTTGCAAGAATCTTGCCAGCAATGACTAAGAAAGAGACTCCCTTCCCTACCCCCCTCCTCCGTGATTGTCACAGGACAATCTATTTCCTTTACTTTTGTAGTGATGGACAATAGAGACATCCTTGAACTCCTGGGGGATAACCTCCTCTTGCCATGTAATCTGGAAAATTTCAGTTAGCTTTTGTATGAGCAATGGACTCCCCACTTTGTAAATCTCAGCTGCAATAAAATCAGCACTAGGTGCTTTGCCACATGAAAGGAGCCTAATGGCATTCAAAACCTCTTCTTCAATGGGAATATCAGCTAGGGAGGGATTGACTTCAACCTGAGGTAAGTGGTCAGTGTCCTCAGCATTGATTGATGATCTGTTGAGACTACTACAGAAGTGTCTCTAAGATCATAGCCTTATCATTAATCAATTTGGCTCTGTCAGCACTGATTAGTTGAGATGTACCATGGGTCTTTGTCCCATAAATAGCCTTCAGGGCATCATAAAAGCTCTTTGGATTATTACTATCAGGAAGAAAACTCGAGCCCCCCCCCCCCCAAAAAAAAAAAAAGAAGGAAAGAAAGCAAAAAATACTATGCTTCAGTTTGTATTCAGATGCCATTAGTTCTTCCTCTGGAGACAGATAGTATTTTTCATCATGAGTCCTTTTGGATTGTCTTGGATTACTGTATTAATGAGATTAGCTAAATCATGCACAGTTCATCATTGTATGAAATTGTTGTTACTGTACACATTGTACACAATGTTCTCCTGCTTCTATTCACTTTACTCTGCATCATTTCATGTAAGTGTTTCCAGGTTTTTCTGAAATCTTCTTGCTCATTTCTTATTTCTTTTATTTTTATTTTCATATACTTACTTGGTTTTTTAGTTTTTAAAATTAATTTGTTTTTAGTTTTCAGCATTCACTTCCATAAGCTTTTCAGTTTTATTCTCCACCACCTTCCCTTCTCCGTTCCCCAAGACAGTATGCAATCTGATATAAGCTCTACATATATGTTCTTATTAAACATATTTTCACATTAGTCATGTCGTAAAGAAGAATTAGAATGAATTGGAAGAACCATGAGAAAGAAGAAACAAAACAAAAAAGAGAGTAAATAGTATGCTTCGATCTGTATTCCAAGTCCATAGTTCTTTCTCTGGATGTGGATAGCATTTTCCATCGTGAGTCTTTTGGAGTTGTCTTAGATCCTTGCATTCCTGAGAAGAGCTAAGTGTATTGCATGTGTACATGATGTGGCTGTTACTGTGTACACTATTCTTTTGGTTCTGCTCACTTCTCTCAGCATCAGTTCATAAAAGTCTTTCTGAATTCCACCTGCTTATCATTTCTTATAGCACAATAGTATTCCATTACATTCACATACTACAACTTGTTCAGCCATTCCGCAATTGATGGGCATTCCCTCATTTTCCAATTCTTGACCACCACAAAAAGAGTTGCTGTAAATGTTTTTGTACATGTGGGTCCTTTTCCCATTTGTGTGATCTCTCTGGGATACAGCCCTAGAACTGGTGTTGCTGGGTCAAAGGGTATGCACATTTTTATAGCCCTTTGGGCATAGTTCCAAATTCCTCTTCAGAATCGTTGGATCAGTTCACAACTCCACCATGTTTCTTATTTCTTACAGCACAATAATATTCCATTAAAATCATATGCCATGACTTCTTCAGCCATTCCCCAATTGATGGACATCCTCTCAGTTTCCAATTCTTGGCCACCAGAAAAAGAGCCACTATAAATATTTTTTAACAAACAGATATTTTTTATTTTTTTTTTATTCTTTTTTTTGCCAGGAAATTGGGGTTAAGTGATTTGCCCAAGGTCACACAATGTGTCAGGTGTGAGCACGCATTTGAACTCAGGTCCTCCTGACTCCAGGGTCGGTGCTCTACTCACTGCACCACCTAGCTGCCCAAACGGATCTTGTTTTTAAAAAAAAAAAAACTCTCTTTGGAATACAGACCTCGTAGTGGTATTGCTGGACCAACGGGTGTGACAGTTTTATAGTTTTTTGGGCATTGTTCTAAATTATCAGAATGGTTGGATCAGTTCACTACTCCACCAAAAGTTGTGCTACTGTCCCAGTTTTCCACATCCCCTCCAACATTTATGATTTTCCTTTTCATTTCATTCCTTATCATTTTCTATATTCGCCAGTCTGAAAGGTGTGAGGTGGTACCTCAGAGTTGATTTAATTTACATTTCTCTAATAGCCATTTAGAGCATTTTTCATAAGACTATAGATAGCTTTGATTTGTCTGAAAACTGCCTGTCCATCTCCTTACCATTATATTTCAAAAGCTTTATCATTTCAGTTCAACAAACATTTATTAAACATCTGTGGTAGCTGCATGTGTAAATGCTGCTAGGTACTAAGGTTGTGTTCAAGTGGATCTCTGCTCTCATGGATTGAAGAGTTCCTTCTAATGATAGCTACTCATGCATCCCAATCCTTATGACTTTCATATGTTCACCATAAGGTGTCCAGAGACCTCCCTTGATTTCCCTGGACCTTGTAGCCTTTTAACTGTTCATTTGTTGTGCTTATTATTTCATTTGTTATTTCTTGCTATTTGGCTGCACATCTTCTCTTTTAAGCAATTAGCTTTCTGTCTTTCGAGTTCCCAGTGATGACTTTTACTCCTGGTCCTTTCCAGAGTTTCTCAACATTGCTCTTTTTTTTTTTTTTTTTACTTATTAATTCTTTTTAGGCAATCGTATTTAATGTCTTACTGTCACATAGTGATACGGTGAAACTATTAGATAAGTGAAACATTTATTAAGTACTTACTGTGGCCCCAGAACTGTGCTATGTTTGTATTAAAAAGTTATATGTTTTCCTTTATGGGAAGTTTGGGAGTCAGTAAAGAAGTTTTGCTATTTCCCTGAAGCATTCCAACCCACTTTCTTCCTCCTATTCAGCTCTGGCTGGGCCTAAGCTCTTATACATCTGTACTCTTGGTCCCATATTTAAATATTGATGGATAAGTTTTTCATCTGGGGTCCACAGAAGCTGAAAGGATCTATAAATAGATTTGAGCAGACCTAGGAACTTGGATGGAATAAAATATATTTTCATATATATGTGTTATATGTATCTTTACATATATGTATATATGTGTGTATATATATTATGTAAAATGTATGTCTCTATGTATGTTTATTTTTATTAGTCCCTAACTGAAATTTGGCATTTCTTTTTCATCCTATATATAGCTTATTTATACATAGTTGTTGCATGTTGTCTTCCTCATTAGATTGTAAGCTCCTTGAACTGGCACTTTTTTTTTAGTTACAAATCCTTTATTCTGTTTTAATATTCAATAACCCCTTCCAAATTTCAAATTGTATTGCAATGATATGCAGTAATATTTCCATTCATTGTTATCTAAATAGAGACTATTTTTTAACTTTTTTTTATCTCTAGTGTTTATCAGAGAGCTTTAACATAGAAGGCACTTAAATATTTATTGATTGACTGAATTATGAATATAGACAGTAGATATTATTCTCAGAAAGGGTCTGTAGGCCTTACCAAACTTCCAAACCTATTCATGACTCAAAAAAGTGTAAAAAACTGTAGGCTTTCTATCCATGTGCATGTGGAAATCTGGGCAATGGCTGTTTTTCATTCATTTGATCTTTGCTCTATGGTACCACAGACCAAATTCCTTTGAGTGATTACAGATCTTTTCAATATGCAGTGAAAAATATACATACAAGATTACATAGTAGCAGAGAGTATTCTTAAGAAAATTTGTGGATTAGAAAAAAATCTTTGTATAAAATATATCTGATAAAGGTTTGATTTTCAAGATGTACACAGAATTAACACAAATGTATAAAACCAAAAGCCATTCTAAAATGCATAAATGGTCAGAGGATATGAACAGCAGGCTTTGGTTGAATATTGCTTCAGACTTGAGTCAAGAAAAAATGCATTCAGATCCTGCCTTAGATACTTAATAGCTTGTTACCCTAGGGAAGTCACTTAATCAATCTTTGCCACATTTTCCTTATCTGTAAAGTAAAATGGTTACCCTTGATGGCTTCTCAAGCCCCTTCCAACTTGAAAGCATATGATCCTCTAAACAATGGTATGAAAGTTACTCCAAATCACTAATAAGTATAGAAATGCAAATTGAGGTAGCTCTGTGTTTTCATCTTACACCCAGAAAATTTTTATTGTTTTGAAATAAGAACATTCAAACCTTAAATTTTGTGCAAATCAAGAAATGATTCAGAGATTTGGATTTATGGAAAAATTCTTGAGCACATGATGCACTTAATTGGTTTAGGTTTCTTAGTGAATTCATGATTCGTTGTATAAATATATTTAAATTAAAAATGCTACCTATGACAACTGATTTGTAAATCATTTTTCTTAAGAGTCCTATCCATAGATGAACACATAATTTATCACTCATCTATTTATTTATCTATTTATTTTAGCTGTTGCTGTGTTTATTTTTAAAAACAATATTTTATTTTTTCCCAATTGCATATAAAATGTTTTTTAACATTTATTTTTTAAAAAAATTTTTAGTTCCGAATTTTCTCCCTGCCTCCTTCCCCTCCCCTCTCCCTGAGACAGTAAGCAATTTGATACCAGTTATATATATATGTAATCACGTAAAACACATTTCTATGTTAGTCATATTGTGAAAGAAAATACAAACCAACACCCCTCAGCGCACCCCCATACTCACAAACAAAGAAAGTGAAAATTAGTATGCTTTGATATGCATTCAGACTCTATCAGTTCTTTCTCTGGAGGTGGATAGCATTTTTCCTCATGAGTGTTTTGAGATTTTCTTGGATCATTGTATTGCTGAGAATAGGTAAGTCATTCATAGTTGATCGTTGCACAGTGTTGCTGTTACTGTGTACAGTGTTCTCCTGGTTTTGCTCACTTCACTTTGTATTAGTTCATGTAAATCTTAACAGGTTTTTCTGAAGCCATCCTACTCATTTCCTATAGTACAATAATATTCCAGCAATTCCCCAATTGATGGGCATCTCCTCAATTTCCAGTTCTTTGCCACCACAAAAAAGCTGCTATAAGTATTTTTGGGGATGTATGTCATATAGGTCCTTCCCCTCCTCTGTTTTTTTTTTTAAATTTCTTTGGGATACAGACCTAGTAGTGGTATTCTTAGGTCAAAGTGTATGCACACTTTTTCACCCTTAGGGCATACTTCCAAATTGTTCTCCAGAATGGTTGGATCAGTTCATAACTCTACTAAAAGTGCATTAGTGTCCCAATTTTCTCATATCCCTTCCAACATTTATCATTTTCCTTTTTTGTCAGGTTAGTTAATCCGATAGCTGTGAAGTTGTTTAATTTGAATTTCTGTAATCAATAATGATGTGTAGTGCATTTTTCATATAAGTATATATAGCTTTGATTGCTTCATCTGAAAACTGCATGTTCATATCCTTTGGCCATTTGTTAATGATGAATGACTTGTATTATAAATTTGATTCAGTTTTGTATATGTTTGAGAAATTAGGCTTTTATCAGACATACTTGCTATATAAAATTTTTCTTGGCTTTCTGTTTTCCTTCTAAACTTGGCTGTATTGGTTTTGTTTGTGTAGAAACTTTTTAATGTAATGTAATATAATCAAAATTATTCTTTTTATATGTTCTAATGCTGTCTCTTGTTTGGTCATACATTCTTCCCTTTGCCATAGATCTGACAGGTAAACTATTCCATGTTCCCAAATTTGCCCATGGTATCACCTTTTGTGTCTAAATCATGTACCCATTTTGACTTGTCTTGGTATACTGTATAAGATGTTGGTTTGTACATATTTTCTGCCAAACTGCTGTCTAGTTTTCTCAGAAGTTTTTGTCAAATAGTGAATTCTTCTCCCAAAAGGTTGGATGTATGCATTTATAAACACTAGGTTATTATGGCATTTGCTGTTGTGTAGTATGTACATAATTTATTCCACTGATCCACCACTCTCTTAGCCAGTACCAGATTGTTTTGATGATTACTGCTGTGTAGTACAGTTTGGCATCGGGTATGGCTAGGCCACTTTCCTTCACATTTTTTTTTCCTTGATTCCCTTGATACTCTTGGGTTTTGTTCTTCCAGATTAATTTTGCTATTTTTTTTTTTAGCTCTGTAAAATATTTGGTTTGGCATTTCGATTGGCATAGTACTGAATAAGTAAATTAAATTTTGGTTAGAGCTGTTATATTTAGAATTGTCATTTTTATCATATTGGCTTAACCTACCCATGAGCAATTGATATTTTTCCAGTTGTTTGGGTCTGACTTTATTTGTGTGAAATGTGTTTTATAATTGTATTTATATAGTTCTTGGGTTTGTCTTGGCGGGCAGAATCGCAAATATTGTTCTGTTTTTTATGGTTTTTTAAATGGAAATTCTCCATCTCCTACTGCTGGACTTTGTTGGTAATATATAGAAATGCTTATGATTCATGTGGATTTACTTGCAACTTTGCTAAAGTTGTTAATTATTTCAGTTGATTTTTTTTTAGTTGATTCTTTAGGATTTTCTAAGTATACCATAATATCAGATTGATACATTTTATAAAGCTTCAGAATACCTGCTTGCAATCATCTGGTCAGTCCTTTTTCTCAACATTTTTACCAATATCACTCCGTGTAGTTTCAGAGCATAAAGGAAATATATAGATATAAATCTTATTTTCTAAAAGAGTAACATCAAAGCAAGTTAAGCATATAGTCCTTTACTTGGGTTGTAATACTTCTGCCTGAGTACTTGGTTGGAGCAATGTGGCTACATAGCAGTTTGTGTGAAATAGATGTGGAGGTTTTAATAGACTGGAAGCTCAATATGAGTCATCATTGATAATTGGTAGCTAAAAATGCTAATAATGTGACCTTAGCTTGCATCCAGTGAGGCTTTGTGAAAGATGAAGAAAGTGGTGGTTTCATTGTTCTCTTTCCTAATTAGACTATATCTGGAGTATTGCATTCAGTTCTGGGCACTGCAGTTTAAGGACAATGTAGGTAAGATGGAATATGTCCTAAGGTGGGCAACCTGTGCAGTGTGGGGACCTAAAGATGATTGCTGTTTGAGGCTAGGTTGCAAGTAATCTGAAGAAGAGAGAATGTAGGTGTTGTTGGACATCACAACTGTCTTGAAGTGTTTTAAGGGCTGTCATTTGGGAAAGTCTTATTTTGCTTGGCCTTAGAGGGCAGAACTGGGAGGAATGGATGGCAGTTGCCAAGGATAAGTTTCTGTTCCAGTGAGGGAAACTCCAAACAATTAGGTCTGTTCAAGAGAGAGGGCTGACTTCTTAAGCAATCAGTTCCCTTTCACTGGAGCCTTTAAGCAGCATGTTTATTTTGAGGATTATATAAATAAAATTGAATAGTTCTTAGCGATGCATTTTATTTTTACATTGAGTAAAATTCTTTGTTACGAGAGATTCAGAGGGAAATCTATTTGTTAGGGATAGTATAAACAGAGTTCTTGATGAAGTCTATTCTTGATCTTTAAGGTCAGTCTAGATGATGTCTGAGAACACTTCCATCTTCGTGATTGTGTGAAATAAATACACCTGAAAATAATTTTTAGAAAATGTTTTCCTTTAAAAACTATTTCCATACAGTAAGCTCTGAATAGATGTTATTTTTATCATTATGCATTTTTTTTTTCTAACAAGTGAATTCAGGATAATGGAACTATGACCACAAAGTTAATCTTGCACCTAAAAGCTTAAAGACTTTATTTAGTTTTCTAATTTTGCTTTGACTTTAAATACTTGACAGTTTCTTAAAAGCACTGGTTGGAGTTATCTAATTGCGGGAGCACTGGATACCAAATTTTGGTTTCTGAAAAAAACTTTTGAATTGGGAAAAACTTTGAAATCAAGATTTAGTTTAAGTCATTATGTATTTGTTGAGTTCCCACTATGTTTAGAGTTTCTTGCCATATAGATACCCGAGTAGATGTAAAATTTGATGAAATCCATTATGAATCTTGCACTTTAGGAAGGACATAGAACATCTGTGTTGAAAAAAAAAGCTTTTTTTTTTCGTTCAATTTCATTTATCTCTGCTTGGATTTTCAGGATTTCTATTTTGATATTTGATTGAGGAGTTTCACTTTTTTGATTTTCTAGTTTTTTAAAATTCTGTGTCTATTTTTTTTATTTTTTTCTCTTCTTTTATTGATGAAAGTGTTTAGAGATAATTTTCCCCAGAATGCTGTTTGGGCCGCATCCCCCAAGTTTTTATGTATTGTCTCATTATTGTCATTCTCTTTAATGAAATAATTGATTGTTGCTATAATTTGTTCTTTTACCTACTTGTTCCTTGATATTGATTCCCAATTTTTAATCTTTGTTCTAAAGGTTCTTTATTGAGTATAATTTTTATTATACTGCGATTGACAAATATTCATTAATCTTTCTGTTTTTCTGCATTTGTTTGTGAGGGTGGTATACCCTCATGGCCAGTTTTTGTAAAGGTGTCATGCACAGCTGAGAAATATATATACTCTTTTATATTTCCATTCTGTAGTCTTCAGGTGTCTATCATGTTAACTTTTCTAAAATTCTGTTCTGGTCCTTAATTTTTTTTTTTGGTTAGATATTTCTGAGAGGTATACATTGAGGTCACCTGCTATTATGGTTTTACTGTCTATTACTCTCTGTAACTCAAGATTTCACTTTTTCTTTATCAATTTATAGATAGGACATTTTATTTATGTTTAATATTGATATTAATTCATTGTCTATGGTTCCTTTCAGCAAAATGTGGTTTTCCTGCTAGTTTCTTTTATTAGGTCTATTTTTGCTTTTGCTTTGTGTGAGCTCATAATCACTGCTCTTGTCTTTTATACTTCAACTTAATCATAATTGGTTCTGCTCCAGCCCCTTATTTGAAGTTTGTGTATTTTTCAGTTTCAAGTATGTTTTGTGTAAACATTTTGTTGGATTCTGGTTTCTAATCCACTCTATCTTTTTCCATTTTATAGGTTAGTTTATCCCATTCACACTTACAGTTAGGCTTACTAATTTTGTATTTCCCTCTATCCTAATCTCTTATATTTTTCCTTCTCTTTCTTCATGCCTTCTCTATATAAATTTATTTTGCTTCTGACTAATCCCTCCCTTAATCTACCCTCTCTTTTATCTCCTTTTCCTCCTTTCTCTTAAGTGCTTTCCTTTTTATTTCCTTTCGGGTAAGATGTATTTCTTTACCTAGCCATGCATGTGTATGTATGTTCTTGCCCACTTTGAATAGTTCAGAAAAGAGTGAGGTTCAGTTATCAACATCTACCTTTGTCCTTCCCCCACTGCCTCTTACTTGTCTAGGCTTTTACATAAACACTGGATTTATGTGATAATTTCCCCATGTTCTCCTTCTCCTTTCCTCTCTTGTAGTGTGTTCTGCCTCCTCATCCTTTCCATTCTTTTGAGATTGAATATAACAAAATAATTTTCAGGCCTAACTTTCAGTGTCAGTTTAGACGCTATGACCCCCGATGATAATAGGGTTTTGAGGAGCTACGTGTATCACCTCTCTATATAAGAATGTACTCTTTAATCTCATTTCATATCTTATGATTACTTACTTATGTGTATCTTTTAGAATATTCTTCTTGAGTTCTCTGTATATCACATTTTCTACTAAGTCCTAGTGTTTTCATCAGGAATGCTTGAAATCCTATTTCATTAAAGGAATATACCCTTATATTCCTTCTTCCTTTCGTCCACCCTGTTTATGCTCAGATTTTCTGTGTAAATTATTCTTGGTTGTAAATCTAGATCTTTTGTTTTGTGCAAGGCAAATCTCTCTACCTACTCCTCTTTCAATCTCTCTGCTCCTTTCAAATGTTGGCTGCTAAATCTTGTGTGATTCTAATCGTGGCTCCTTGGTACTTAAATTCTTTCTTGCTTGTGGGACTTTTCCCCTTAACTTTGAAACTCTAAATTTTGACTATTATTCCTAGGAGTTTTCATTTTGGGGAGGTGACTATTGGATTCTTTCAATTTTTGCTTTGGCCTCTGATTCTAAGATATCTGGGAATTTTATTTTTATTATATCTTGAAAAATGGTGCCTAAGCTCCTATTTTTGTTTATGGCTTTCATAGAATGATTCTTAATTTTTTCTCCGGGATCTGTTGTTTTTCCTATAAGATGCTTCATGTCTTCACAGTCATCAACTCATCTTTATTATCATCATCATCTTCTCTAACTCCTTGTCTTTTGATTTTGTTTTATTATTTCTTGATGTCTTGTGTATTCATTAGCTTCTATTTAGTCGGTTCTTATTTTCATGGAGTTCTTTTCTTGAGTAAAGTTTTGATGCTTTTGTTTCAAGCTATTAATTCTCTCTTCATGTTTCTTCTTTTACTCTTTGAACTCTCTTCTCATTTTTTCCTTTATCATTCTCTTTGGGATTTAAACTAAGTTTAGCTCTTTTTTAACTCTTGCTTTAGTTCTTCTAGTAATTCTTGTCGGACTTAGGTCCAAGCTATATTTTTTTTCTGAGATTTGCCATATAGATGTTTTTGAATAATTCTCTTTTAGGCTTTTACCTTGAGCTTCCCTATCCCATTCTTTGCAGAAGACAAATCTCTTTACCTACTCCTCTTTCAATCTCTCTGCTCTTTTGGTCTTGAATTCCTGACTTTTAAATTTATATTAGTATAGGGCTGTGTATACTTGGGAAGGGTAACTGTTATGAATTACTGTCTTCTTCCTCCTCCTGCTGCTTTCATAACTCAGACTGGTGGCCTGCAAGCTTCGAATGCTCTCAGAGTGATGTTATCTGGTTCTGCTCAGTGACCTCCTAGTTTAAGCTCTGTATGTTCCTCACCCAAATTTGGGTCTGTCAGCTTGTCTCTGTCTGGGAATTTCAGTTGACTGCTGCTGCTGCTGTTGGGCTCTATCACTGTAAGCCTGCCAGGAGGCTCTGCAGGTTCAGAACAACTGAATTGTAGCCTCCTCTTTGGCCTGGGACCCTACCCCAGATATTCTACTTTAGGCCCTCTTTCCTCTCCCTCTCTCTCTCCTTCTGCATACGAAGAAGAGTATCATACCCTTACCTGAGGGTGTTCTGCCCAAAGAAATATTAATTTTGATCACTGAAACCTCACAAGGTATCTTGGAGTTTGTTTACAGGCTAGATTTCTTTCTTAAGGACCATGTCTTAAACCCTCATCACTTTAACTGTCATTGATTGGCCAACAGTAGGTTCCAGCCCAAGCCTCACTTGGTCATTATTGGAGCTCAGATGGCTCAAAGTGAGTGTAAATAGCTGTTGTTTCTGTTTTGGCCAGAAACCCTGAGGGTCTTCCCCTCCCAGATTGAGTCTTGTTTTTGTTTTTTGTTTGACTAATAGAAGAAGTCATTCTTTTCCTCATTTGTTACCTAAAATCTGGGGCTACTTCCAGTTATCCTGATCTATATCTTGCCACTAGACTCAGATGGCTCCAGAGTAGACAATGAGGCTGGTGACTTTGCACAGCCTTCCCTTTCTTAAGTCCAATTCACTTGCAAGTCATGGCATTACCTTCCTGATGTCATGGTCATCTTCAAGAATGAAGGACAAACAACAACAACAACAACCACACTGTACTCAGGGCTGCTACTGATTCCCTGTCCTGCTCTTTGGATCAAAGCCACACAACTGTTCTACTTTATTAAACTTGTTCCTTGCTCAGCATACAGCGTGTGACCTTTCCTCTCCACCCTGGATCTTTACCCAGAACTGAGTAATGGGTGACAGAGCTACTAGATTGTTCCTGGGATCATTTTCGGTACCACAATTTCCTGCCCTAATGCTCTCTTTCAGTCTCTGGATGCTAGAATCCTCTGCATAGAGTACTTCTAGTCACACCTCTTGCCTCCTTAATTCTCTTTTCTCACTAGGTTTTTGTAATTCCTTCTGGTTCTCTTTCTGTCTGTCCGAGTACTCTTTCTTGGTATTTGGTAGATCTAGGGCATACTGAGTCTGTCCTGGGCCCTCTTCTCTTTTCTCTCTGCACCAGGGCCTAGCAAAATTTAACTCATGGGCCAACTTTTTGGATGATCTGCAAACTGCAAATGCTTTTTTTTTCTTTCAGTTATCCTCTCTATGCTGATGATTCCCAAATCTTCTTATCTAGCCCTAACCTTTCTGCTGACCTCCAGACTCATATCTCTAGCTGCCTATTAAATATCTCAAACTGAATGTCCATTAGATATGTCAAAATCAGCATGTGCAAATAAACTCATTATCTTTCATCCCAATTCTTTTTTTTTTGTTTTTTTAATTCATTATTTATTTATTGAATATTTTTAGTTTTTAGCATTAATTTTCACAAGAGTTTGACTTGCAGATTTTGTCCCCATTTCTATCCTCCCCCCACTCCAAGACGGCATATATTCTGATTGCCCCATTCCTCAGTCAGTCTTCCGTTCTGTCACCCCACTCCTCCCCATCTCCTTTACCCTTACTTTCTTGTAGGGCAAGATAGATTTCCCATTGCCTGTATATCTTATTTCTTAGTTGCATGAAAAACTTTTTTTTTTAACATCTTCTTTTAAAACTTTGATTTCCAAATTCTCTCCCCTCTTCCTTCCCCACCTACCCTCCCTAAGAAGGCAAGCAATTCAACATAGGCCATATGTGTATCATTATGCAAAATCCTTCCACAAGATCATGTTATGAAAAGCTAACTATATTTTGCTCCCTCCTATCCAGTCCCCCTTTATTTAATTTTCTCGTTTGACTCTGTACCTTTTAGAAAGTGTTTGCTTTTGATTACCTCCTCCTCCTATCTGCCCTCCCTTCTGTCATCCCCCCTTTTTAATCCCCTTCCTCCTTCTTTCCTGTGGGGTAAGATACCCATTTGAGTGTGTATGTTATTCCATCCTCAAGTCAAATCCGATGAGAGCAAGATTCACTCATTCCCCCTCACCTGCCCCCTCTTCCCTTCCAACCCCATTATATAAACCTCAGGTTTTTATGTAGTGATAAGATTATAATTTGTTTTTTCTTCAAATCAGTTTTTCAAATCGTTGATTTTTTAATTAATTATAAAAGTCCTTTTATTAGTGCCTTGAATTCTACTATCAATGATTCATCTGTCTCTGAAAAATTCTTGAAGCATATATCACAGATTTGAATTTAAGGAAAACATTCATCATGTACTTTTCTAGTTATTGTAATATATCATGAGAAATTGGTTCTTTCAACCTTTTGAGAGTTTTACCACTTGATGATACCATTAAGTTTTTTGTTTATACTTCTTTTTTTTTAATTAAGATTTTTTATTTTTTAGCTTACAACACTCACTTCCGCATAATTTTGAGATCCATATTTTCTCCCCCAACCCCCTGAAGATGACATGGAATCCAATATATCTTCTACATATAAGTTTGCATTAAACTTATTTACACAATAGTCAAGTTGTAAAGAAGAATTATGACCAATGGAATGAATCACGAGAAAAAAGAAACAAAATAAAATAAAAAAAACAAAAACAAAAAGGAGAGCAGATAGTTTGCCTCAATCTGCATTCAGACTCCACGGTTCTTTCTCTGGATGTAGATAGCTCTCTCCATAATGAGTCCTTTGGAGTTGTCTTTGAACCTTGTGTTGCTGAGAAGAGCCAAGTCTATTAAGGTTAGTTGTCACCGAATCCGTATGTCTGTGTTGTGTATAATGTTCTCCTGGTTCTGCTATTGCTTTCATTTTAAAGCTTTCTGTGAAACTTAGGCTTCAAGAAAGTTGGCATTAAATATTCCTGCCTTGCCTCATCAAGTAATACTATTTCAGATCTCTGTTTTAAATGCTGATTGTATGGTAAGTGTAGTTGTTTTTGCCAAGACCACCAGATTTCTTTTCATTGTTGTCCGAATGCTGTCCCTAATCATAGCCAATCTAGTTGGTATCTATTATTTTCTTTTAGGTAACTTCCACTTTCCTTCAAATATGATCATGTGTTGCTGTATCATGTTACATGCATTTTTTGCATTGACTGATCATTTTACTTGTGATTTTCTGAAGTCTAAATGAGGAGTGCTGAAAGTTGATTTATAAAAACTTAATTACATTGCTTTAATCATCTTTGTTTTAGAAGGAAATATCTAGGCTTCTTTTACTTTTGTGTAATTAACTTTTTGGTTTTTG
Source organism: Phalanger gymnotis (assembly GCA_028646595.1). NCBI lineage: Eukaryota > Metazoa > Chordata > Mammalia > Diprotodontia > Phalangeridae > Phalanger > Phalanger gymnotis. The sequence continues at coordinate 190,620,552 of CM053627.1, forward strand.
ACTTTTACGTGAAAGAATTAGTCTAAAGGGTCAAATTTTCAAAACCTGCTTCTATATTTGAATAAGCACATTGGATGGTAAAAACTAAATAACTGGACTTTTGCACAAGTTGTATATTTCTCTGTGTATAAAACTGTGTATGGTAACTAATAAGCAGTGCCAAAATGAAATTAATGTTTTAATCTCCCAGTAGTCAAAACTCTTTTATAAAATCAGTAATGAGTAATGATTCCTTTTTAAATGGATACCAGAGAAATAAAATAGCTTGCTTTTTGAAGAAACATTTTTTGAGATTTTTTTTTTAATTCAGAGCAGCTTTAGTTTCCCAAATTACAATTTTGTTGACTAGTTGTCTATCATGTGGACTATTTACCTTTGGATATTTTGAATGGGAGAAAATAGCCAAATTACTTCATTTATAGATGTGGTTTATTACACATGTAGTTTGAATAGATACATTTTTGTGTGGAAATTAAATGTTTATGAATTAGAAGAAATCATAGCCCTTTTTTCTTCCCTGAAAAAGTATGGACAGGTGTTCCAAATAGATTTTTCTCATATCTCTTCCTCTTGTGTGTCCCCCAGCCCCGCCCCCTGGCCACCATTGGATCACCATTTTGCACTGTAGCATCTCTGTTTTAAATGTGGGCTTCCCTTAAGAAAAAATAACCATGTGGGGAAAATTAATTCCTATTCACAGTTTTCATTTTATACTTTAAGTGGATCAAATGGTAGTCTTGTTTTGTTATTTAGATAAAACGTTGAGCCCACATCTGTTGTGTAGATGGTATGGGAATTTATGGGAATTTACATGGTCCACTTTAATGTATGCCTTATTTAATTGAGTAGATACATTTCTAGAAAGTTGAGTTTAAGGGTAATTTTTGTTAAATTTTTTTCTGATTGAAAGTGTGGTCTCAAAGAATAAAAAATACATCATATAGTAGCAAAATGCATTACAAAAAAAAATCACATTTTACAATGTAGTAATCCATAGGATCATAGAAACACAGATTTAGTGCTAGAAGAGACTATAGCTTCTGTCAGATCCCATATTTAAAGGCAGAATACTCTTTGTTAATAATACGAGCGAACCTCATTTTACATGTCTTTAGTTAGCAAAGTCAGTGTTATATTAGAAGAATATTCATGTGAGATGATGTGCCAGTAAAGCAAAATGGGCTTAGTTTAATGGGTGCCCTTGAGGAGTTTGGCTTTTGTATACCTTGAGTAAAAGCATTTTCACCTGTTAAGTGCTAAGCCCCAGGCCCAAAGCCCTATCAGGTATGAAACCTATGTGGGCGTAGATTAATGACTTAAGAGGGGCCAACTCAGGAACCAATGGTCTTTGGACTCTGGTCTCTGGTCCTTGAGGCGGGGCTTGAGAACGCCAGAGGCTTGGCTGTGAGGAGGGGCGAGAAACTACAGCTGAAAAAATCCAAAGCAGAACTGACCCCTGTGTGGACCCAGGAGTTCGAGCAAGGACTTGAGGCCAGTGAATATGATTTATGCCATCTTTTTTTTCTGTGGCCTCCTGGCTACTCTTGTGAGGTGGGCCTACTGGGCCTGGAGGCTTGTGTTCACAATACTGGAATGGGGAGGTTGGTTCACTAATTTGTTGCTCTGGGCCCTGAATAAATTTTTTGATGCCTTCTGCTTAGAGAATTCTATATACCTTGCGATTTCGAACCATTCAGATATATATATGATCCTTTTTGAGATCATAAATTCGGCCTTCCTACTACAGATGACCATAAATTTCATTGATATGCATTTTACTGTTTGATATTTAAGAAAACATTGGTGTCAAAATGAAGAATTTTGTGGTAACCAACATTGTAGGGTAATTGAAAATATTGAGAAGTTTATCACATGCAATTCATTATGATCTAACTCAGTTTTATTCCTAGATTTTTGTCTGTCTTCAGTGCTTCTCCAATATTATACATAAATGGACTAGATAGGCCTCTCGTCACCCATAATGCAACCGATCTTTTTCTCATACGCTTTGATTTTCTATTGTGAGTGATTAGAATACTTCTTAATTATTGAAAACTTTACTGTGGAATCCTTATAGTGTTGCAAGTTTGGAGGTAATTAATACAATAGAACATTTGGAGAAACTCATCAATATGGAAATTTTTACTTGGAGATTATATAGTACGTGCATATAGTATTCTGTCAGAATGAAAAACACCTTTGAAAAGGTCTTATCTATCCACATAAGACCTTCTCTCAGAGTCTTTTATGATTTTGATGTTGATGTATGAGATGGTGGCAGGTTGCTCTACCAAGCTAAATGCTTTCTTCAAATTGGCATGCTATAAATACCAACTGTGGTAGTCATTCATTTTAAAAACATTTATTTAGTGCTTACTATATACAGTGTACCTCCACTAAAGTCCTTCAATACTTCATTATGACTTTGAAGTGACACTGGGTTCTCAGAAGCTATGCCAACAGAGAATTAGTGCTGGGAGATTCTGCCAACCTGTAAAGCATCAGGTCCCATCCAGTCCAACAGGTAAAAAGTAGCAGTACTCCAGGTGTTGCCTAAGCAAGGCAGAGTGTAATAGCACTTTTACTTTCTTTGTTGTGGATCTTATGCCTTTCACAATGCACACTTTGAACTCATGAAGTTTTTTGGCTGTCATAGTCATGCCAATGACTCATACTGATCTTCTTTTCCATTAACACCTCTTGGTCTTTTTTCTAACAACTGAGTTCTATTCATTATACTTGGAAAGTTTAGGTCTATCTAGAATAAGAAGAATTTGGTAATTGCATTAATCTAACCAGAGTGCCCACAGTTTTTAGTAGAAACCTAATAAAAATCCGGTTAATATCTGTTCTTACTATCGTAGTAGGATTTTCTTGGGGGTGTTAACCAAAACTCATGACTCCATAAGACATGGGCAGTAACTTGATTTATTACAAAGGAAAGGCACATGCATGTGGGAACTCCTTATGCCAAGGAGCCCATGCTACAATGCCATGGCTATTTATTGGGTACCACAAAAAAAGGTTTCATGAAGGTGTAGGGGGCAATCCCCTCCCAAAAGGGGGTGGTATGGGAGAACGAAGGGAGCAGTAAGGATGGGGGAGTGAAAGGCAACAGGAGGGATTGGCAACATTGAACCGTGGAGTGAGGATGTTGTGCTTATCTGAAAAGATCCCATTTGTACAGTTTATCAGTCTGCGCAGACTGGCTAGAGGCAGGCTTGTAGCTGACTCAGCTTCAAAGGCACTGAAAATTTCATAGAGTTCAGTTGCAAAAGATCACTTTATGTTAGTTTAGGGGCTTCATCTCTAGATAATAGGGCAACTCAAGAAAACAAGTTCAGAAATACAAGCGGACAAAATATTATTGAGAAGCTATAGATGATGTGGAAAAAAGTGGGACAAGTAGAAAATACTTGTTAGAGGTAAAGAGTGACCAAATAAATACCAGTGCCTTCTTGATTATTAGTAAATCATATATCAAAACTAGGATGTAAATGGATCTTTCCGAAGTATAACACTACACTTTTGTAACAACAGTACTAACAGCTGCTGTAGAAGTGTAAGACCAACAACACCAGCACACAGGAGGGCTGCTAGCATAGGTTCTTCCATCTGCTTTTCTAAGGAAAGCAACTTAAAGGGGTTTGCAGTCTCACTTTAATTAAACATACATGTATCATTCACTTAGTTCAGGGGAAAAAATCAGCACCCCAAACTTGAGAGCAAATACAAACAAATTACAAGCAGAAATTATATAAATAGAGCAGAATAATGCCAAGGACAGGCTTCTATCTGTCTGACCATAGCAATACATACACAGTTGCCAGAGAGAGAGAGAGAGAGAAGCACCAATATCTGGGTTTTCAAAGCTGGGGGACTCCTTAATGGCTACCCAGAGTCTCCAGACCAACATTTTTCTTTTTTTTTTT
>CM053627.1:190624983-190668886 GCA_028646595.1 Phalanger gymnotis
TATTCCCCTCCAACTTAATTAACCTTTGAATTTTTCAACGGGGCGTGGCTGCTTAAAGACTAAAGAGTTCTATGTTCCAAGCTTGGGCGGATGCGCTGCCTCACCAGCAGTCCTCCTTCCCCAAGAACCCCCTACCTGGACTGGGCTTAAATCTTCAGCAGGCTCTTCACTCCTGCTCTGATCAGCCACTTAATTCCTCCCACCAGGTGGGCCTGGGGCCAGAAGCAACTGCAGCCCTAGTTCTAAAGCTCCCCCACCTCCGCTGCCCGAGGGGTGGTGGCCGAACCACAAACTCAGTCCCGCAGCTTTTCCCACTAACCTTCTCTGATGTCTTTGCTCTTTGTGGGTTGAGAGGTCTGGTGGTTCCACAGCTCAGTAATTCAGGATGCCAGGGCACTCTCCGCTCGTCTCCTGCTCTGGTAGGTCCGCGTCTGGTTTGTTCGCGCCGTGAGCGTTGGGGTCAGCTCCACTCCCCTCAGCTGGGGGTTGGGAGCTCCGTGTGGGACAGACCTTACCCAGAGACCATCCAGGCTGTCCTGTGCTGGAGCCCTGCTTCCCTCTGCCACTTTGTGGGTTCTGCAGCTCTAGAATTGGTTCAGAGCCAGTTTTTTATAGGTTTTTGGAGGGATTTGGTGGGGAGCTTATGCCAGTCACTGCTTCCCAGCCGCCATCTTGGTTCCACCCCCAGAAAGAAACAATTTCAATATCAAAGAACCATAAGTATGATTACACAGGACTTAGCAGCTTCTATCTTAAAGGATTGGAAGGTTTAGAATATGATACTCTGGAAGGCAAAAGAATTTGGATTGCAATCAAAAATTAACTACCCACGAAAATTGAGCTAATTTCTCAGGGCAAAAGATGGATATTTAATGAAATAAGAGACTTTAAAACTTCGAAGGTCAGTGGGAAAGGTCTCTCATCTATGTGAGAGGTAGCATGATCTGGCCCTAGCCCCAGCCCCCACTGCCACAGGGGCAGCTTACTGATGAAAATAATTCCTTAGAAATTAGAATGGAGCAAATGGAAGGTAATGACTTTATGAGAAATCAACAAAGTATAAAACAAAACCAAAAGAATGAAAAAATAGAAGGCAATGTGAAATAACAGTGAAAAACAACTCACTTGGAAAATAAATCCAGGAGAGATAATTTAAAAATTATTGGACTACCTGAAAACCATCATCAAAGAAGGAGCCTAGAAACTATTTTTTAAGAAATTATCTAGGAAAGCTGCACTGGTGTTCTATAACTAGATGGTAAAATAGAAATTGAAAGAATCCAATGGTCACCTCCTGAAAGAGATCCTAAAAGGAAAACCACTTGGAATATTGTAGCCAAATGCCAGAATTCTCAGTTTAAGGAGAAAATATTACAAGTGGCCAGAAAGAAACAATTTAGGTATTGTGGGAACACAATAAGGATAACACAAGATTTAGCAGCTTCTACATTAAGGGATCAGAGGGCTTGGAATATGATATACCAGAGGTCAAAAGACTTAGGATTAAAACCAAGAATCACCTACCCAGCCAAACTGAGTATAATATTTCAGGGGGAAAAATGGAATTTCAGTGAAATAGTGGACTTCCAAGCTTTCTTGTTGACAATACCAGAGCTGAATTGAAAAGTAGACTTTCAATTACAGGAATCAAGAGTAACATGATAAGGTAAACAGGAAATAGAAAGGGACTTACTGAAGTTGAACTGTTTACTTTCCTACATGGAAAAATGATAATTGTAACTCAAGAGACTTTTCTCAGTATTAGGGTAGTTATTTGTGTGTGTGTGTGTGAATATGTGTGTATATATGTGTATGTATGTATAAACATATGTATGTGTGTTTACATATTTGTGTGCGTGTTTGTGTAGACAGTGGGCACAGGGTGAGGTGAATAGGAAGGGATGATACCTACAAAATGAAATTAAGAGTTGAGAGGAATTTTCTGGGAGAAAGAGGGAGAGGTAGAATATAGTAAATCATCTCATGTAAAAGAGGCAAGAAAGAGCTTTTACAATGGAGAGGAAGATGGGGGAGGTAAAAGGGAATAAGAGAGCCTTACTCTCATTGAATTTGGCTTAAGGAGGCAATAACCTATTAGCTCATTTGGGTATGGAAATCTATCTTACCCTACAAGAAGAATGGGGGAAGGGGATAAGAGAAGGGGTATAATAGAAGGGATGGCAGATGGGGGAAAGGGCAATCAGAAACAAACACTTTTGTGGAGTGACAGGTCAAAGGAGAGAAAAGAATAAATGGAGGGTGGGACAAGATAGAGGATAATATAGTTAGTCTTTCACAACATAAGTGTTATGGAAGTGTTTTGCATGACTTCACATGTATAACTTTTATTGAATTGCTTGCTTTCTCAATGAGTGTCGGTGAGGAGGGAGGAAGGGAGAGAATGTAGAACTCGAGGCTTTAAAAATGAACATTAATAATTGTTTTTACATGCAGCTGGGAAATAAGATATGCAGGCAATGGGATATAGAAATCTATCTTGCCCTACAGAAAAATAGAAGGAAAGGAGATAAGAAAAGAGGGAATGGGGTAGTAGAAGGCAGGGTGGATTAGAGGAAGGCGTAATCAAAATGCATAGTGTCCTGGGGTGGGGGGAGGGGAAAGATGGGGAGAAAATTTGGAATTCAAAATCTTGTGGAAGCGAACGTTGAAAACTGAAAATAAATAAATTTATATTAAAAAAGAAATTCTAAATAACATAAAATTAAACACCAATCTAAAAACTCCACAGATGAAATAAATATTTCATATTATGATGCACAGAGATGAAGATTCACAAATCATGTAAAAGGCTAAGAATAGTAGAAGTTTAAATCAATGAATAAATGAATTTATTCCAAAAGTGTTTATTAAGCACTTATGCCAAGCACTGTGCTAATGTTAAGATACTCTATTGGATCAGCATTAGATGTGGAGCCAAATGAAGGAAAAGTGAAGCACATGTAATGGTAGGATTAGGATAGATCAAAGGACCTGAATTAAACATAAGGGAGAAAATTGGGTTTAATGCAAGTAAGCACAGTGGATAAGGTGGAAGGACAAAGGATGAGTAACTTTGTACTGTGGCAACTGCCATTCAATGACTATTGGACATGGAAAAGCCGACTCCACTCTGGGAGACCCTGAAACACTAATTTAGGTCTCTATCACGTCAGTTCCTCTTCCCCTTGACCAAAGGCCCAAAGGCCCACAAGAAAGTTGCAAGAAAATCTTAAGTACAGAAAACTAAATTTGTCATTTAGTACTCTATGTTCTTTCCTCTCACTCTAAAATAATCACACTGACAATCGCTTCCTAACATAATATACACTTAATTCTACGAGTGTCTGTTGCAATTTGTTTTTGTTAAAGCCTTTTGAATTAAGACAAGTGTTTTGGTAGACATGGCTCCTTTGTTTTCCTGGCTGAAAACAGCACTGGTTCATGGATACCTAGAGAATTCATAAGAAATATTTATTTCATCTGTGGATTCTTTAGATTGGTGTTTAATTTTGCGTGTTTAAAATTTCTGGTCAGTATTCTTCCATTATTTCTTGCATTATGGGGTTCAGGATTTTTTACTTTTTGTGTTCTTCTGGGTAGGGTAGCTCTTACCCTTAAATTGTCTCCACACATGCTGTCTTTGAGATAAATGTACTTATCTTGTATAGAGATAAATGTACTTATATTGCTTTTTACTCTTCCAGATTATTCTTCTTTTTAACATATTCCCAATCAGTTTTTGTCTCTTTTTTTTTGTTGTTGGGGAGAGACTCAATATCTGAATTTATAAAGCTGTAATTTTCGTCTGCCTCTGATGCATAATTCCTTTTCTGGGGAGATTTTGAGAGTTACTGAGGAGCAGTGAAAATGTCTATTCCTCCATCTTGTTCATGTGCAGGAATACAAACTTAATATGGTGGGTTAGATTGTAGAATATCACAGCAAAGTAATACTTTTTGGACTTTTGTTCATTGATATCCATGGCAATGCTTATTTGGTTGTTTTTTTTTTAATATATTTTTAGTAGAATACATATGAAACATGGAAGTATTTTTCTGAAGTTGATAGCCTGGCAATTGCTTAGTAAGTTTATTTTTCTGTATAAATGATCCAAATAACTGGGGTATCATTTTTTATCTGCTCATGTGATTTTGAACTTCTTAATGATTTGGGATACTGTCGTTTCTTCATCTTACTATATAAGTATAGTTGAGTGTTTGTTGAAATGAATTATAGAAGTGCTGCTTAGATATGTAGATCAGAATTACTTTCATATTTGCCTCAGTAGTTTTGTTACGTTTTTAAAGTGGCATTTTTTCATTTTGAGAAAGTATTTGTCACATGTGGTATTATTATTTTTGTTTTGAGAACATATATTTTATAAATGAACTACTTTAACATACCAATGTAAGCAGGCAAATAGATGTTTTCTTGTTATTCACAGCTTCTGTTATGGCTCTTTTGCCAAAACTGTGGTATAAGAGGGAAACCCATTGAATGAAATGTTTCTTTCAATTTTTTCAAAAAAATTTCAACTTCATTTGAATATCTTTAAATTGTAAATTTTTTGAAGTAAAAAAGAAAATTAGAAAGCAGTTGTCATCATTTTACAATTGGTACAGTTTTGTTATAGTAAAAGAATAGATCCAGAAAATAATTGCTGGTATAGCTACAGTTTTTTCTTAATTGCATGGGAAAAGAAACAGTAAAACATTGTGTGAATTGGCTAGAATGTGAAAATGTAGTTTTATAAAGTTTTCACTAAAATATTTTCAGTAGTTCTTATTTTTCTTAGTATTTTTTATAACCTTTGTTACTTAGATATATTTTTACATCCTGAAATTGAATTTACATATACTGTTTTGAATATCCTTTTTTATGAAATATTATTAGGTCCTTCATTTTTTGCCAACTGATACTTTGTATCCATTGACATGCTTTTACAAATCAGTTTTTCCACCTAATTTGTAAATGGTCTTAAAGGAATAATATTAGTGGTTCTTTTAATATGGCTCAAGTGGAATGAACAGATGTCTAGTGCTTACTTCTTTTTTATGCTAAAAGTAATGGCCTTGGATGAATTAATCATCAAATAAAGAGATTTCGTAGCAGAATTTTTTTCATACTGAGAATGTTGACTTTTTATACCATGCTCTCAATATGTTCCCTTTCTAAATGCTATCAGTCAAGGCATTTTCCTGTTCTATAAAATTTATACATTTCCTTAATTTTTAGACTGTTCTCTGATTTTTTTTTTCCTGCCACACAAACCGTGTGTGGTCAGAACCTTTTTTTTTTTTTTTTAACAGATTATTGTAGGAAGCATATTTCTTGTTTCTGAACTGTTCTGTGCTTGGGTGGTCACTCAGTTGTTGGATATTGTAGTTTCGCTTGCTCATTTATACCTGGCTTTATTGTTTAAATCTCTTCCTGTAGTTAATTGCTTTCATTCTCTTGACATTTTATTAAAAAAATCAGTTTTTGTAAGCCTAGAGGTCTTTGGGTGTTATTAAGATGACATTTGCATTTTACTATGTGGGAACCAACATATAAATAACAAGTTATGTTAATTCAGATTTTAGGACCTTCTAAATAATTTTAATACCATTTAAAGTGGTTTCCTTGATATGTTCATTTAGCTTTTTATTACTTTATGATGAAAACATTGCAACTAAGTATCAAAATATAAATATTTTAACCTTGATTTCACAGGAATTAGCAGTGAGATCTTAGACTTCTACATTAATAATTTTGTTAATTATTTAACATTAAAATAGTATTTGTCATATCAGGATCCATTTTCTTTGACTCATATAAATAAACTCATTTTTTTAATTGAATTTTTTTTCACCTATAAAATAGCATGTTTTTCCTCCTGTTCCAGTGTTTTCCTCCATTAGCATGGTGGCCTGGGGTTTGAGGGAGATTAATAAAATCATTGTAACAAGTAATCATCATCAAAGAAAACAAATTCCCACATTGGCCACATCAAAAAATGTTTATTTCAGCCACCACTTCAGTAAGGATATAGGTAGCATTCTTTTTCATTGTTTGTCTACAATAATGATCATTGTATTGGTTAGAACTTCTTCAGTCTTTCAGAATTGTTCCATTTTTACAGTGGTGATACATAACATTTTCTGCTCCTAATGCTCATTTCCCCATGTATCATTTCATAGAAATCTTACCTGATTTTTCTGAAACCATTTCTTTCTTCATTTCATTAAGCAAAATAGTATTCCATTATATTTTATGCATCATAATTTATTCAGCCATTTCCCAATTGATGTACCTTCCTTTTAGTTTCCAGTTCTTTGCTGCCACACAAAATTATATTATATTATAAATATTTTGTGTATTTCTGATATTTTCCTATTTTTTAAAAAAATATCTCTGAGTATAGACCTAATAGTGTTATTGCTGGGTCAGAGGATATGTACAGTTTAGTAAGTATTTGTGCAAAGTTCCAAATTGCTTTCCATAATGGATGTACCTATTCACACAGCTCCAACAACTACATCAATGTGCTTCTTTCCTCCCAACTTATCCAATACTTGCTCTTGTTTTTTGTCAGTTGTGTCAATCTGATGAGTATAATGTGCTTTAATTTACATTTTTCTAATTATTTATGATTTGGAGCATATTTCATGTGACTATAGCTGTCTTAGATTTCTTCCTCTGAGAGCTGTCTGTTCATAGACTTTGACTATTTATAAATTAAAGCATCACCACTTATTTCATAGACTCTTGACTGTTTATAAATTAAAGCATCACCACTTATTTGTAAGTGACTTTGTTAAGCTAATATAGTTGTCCAATTTTAAGCTGTTTTGTTTTTTAACTTAGAGGATAAGTTCAGTCATGAAGATAGAATGCTTTAATGAAAACCAAATACTGCAACCAGAATAATCACAATATGGATGTAAATAGAAACCAGTAACAATTTTTAAATGTTTATATGAAGTCCAATATGAAAGCAGTAATGTTTAATAACTGGAAGAAATCTTTACCTTTCCTTGTTGAGATCATAAGTCCATAAGATTTCGAGTTGGAATGGTCCTCAGCAGATGTAGTTTAGCCCCTTCATTGTACACATGAAGGAACTCAGATCCAAAGATATTAAATGTCTTGCTAAAGATGTTGGAGGTAGTGACTATAATATTTGAATTTGGAAATTACCTGCCAGGGTTAAATGTAATATAAAAATGAATGGCTTTCTGGGAATACTTCCATGAGTTATAGTCATCAATGAATATTTGAATTAAGATCATAGTCCAAACATATAATGAAGCCTAATTTATATGCAACTTGGCAGAGCAAAAAAAAAAAAGTGAAATATTTGCTATAATCACTTGTGACGAATGATGTTTTTAGATGATCCAGAGCTCGAATTTAAACTTAATTTATGTAAATCGGGAAATTTAACTCTTCTAAAACTGAGAAAGAATTTGTGTTCATTGCTTTACTTCCCCAATCAGGTGACATATAACTAATGAGTTAATGAGTACGTGTAAGTTACTGCTCTAGGTATTATGGAGAATAGTATACTATCTCTGCTCTGAAATGGCTTATATTTAGCTGAGAAAACAAGAAATGAACCTATAAAAACTATCTAATTTAAGGCAACATACATTCAAAGCCAAATATGTAATTTGATACAGAAAAGTGCTAGAAGAATGACATAGCTCTAGATTCATGGTAATGAGGTTGGTGATGAAGAATGCATGAAGGAATAGTAATGCTTTTTCATTGTGAGAAGATCAACATGTAGGAATTTCTTTGTATCCATTTGGATGGAGATCATATATTCTGCGTATTGCTTACTAGGTAGTTGTCTGAGATACATAGAGTTTAAGTGATTTGCCTGGGGTCAGTCACACAGCTAACTAAAACAATAATATATCACCTTATGATAACAAAAGCAAAAACATCTTATCAGTTTTAGGCGGGATACATCATTTTGTTAGCAGTACAATCACCTCTAAAGTCACACAACAGCATCTTGCCAACCAGTACAAAGCAATCATAAAAAAATAAAAAATAACAAAAAAAACCAGCCCCATATCCTTAAGACTAGATTAGGTGAAATCAAAGTTGAAATTGAGGAGTTACCAAAATTTGAAGAGGGAAAAGTTGAAAATCCTGAAGATACTGGAAATCTTTAAACTTCTAAAATTATTCCCCAAAATGAAATGAATGGGAAAAAAGCACTGATATTTCAAATGATTTAAAAGGCAGTAAACATACTAAGTTCTAAAGAAGTATTTTTTTTTTTGTTTGATAGCCTGAATGCAATTAGCAGATCAATTATATTAAAATAGTTTGGCTTTAAAAAAAATTTCCTATATTCTATAACCAGCACAAATGGATACATTCTCCAACAATATTTGAAAGAAGTGTAAAACCATTTTAGGATCTGCATATAGTAGTATATGGTTCTGCATAGTGCAGTTTCCATTGTTTCAGTAGCAAGCGTAGAAAGATCAATACAGAGCTGCTAAGGAATGATTCTAAGGAGAGATATCAAAAGTACCTGAGAAGGATCAACTTTAAAGATTCAGTAAAGACCTGTGCAAAGCCATCAGATGATTAATAGCTATAGAAGCTAGTATATAAATGGGAATCTTGAATACCATGTTGCCAGAGATATGCTGATAAATATTTAACAACTAGTTCTGCCGCCAAAACAAATGGCAGGATATACTTTAAAGCTTAATCTTGATTATTAACATAATCTCTCATCACTTTCTTAAGTCTAGACATTTAACAAAATTAATCCCTGAATTTTAGTATTTGCCAATTTAAAAGGTGTAAATGCTTATAGTAGAAATTTAACACTAGGCTTTTGGATCTGGTTTTGCCATACACTGAAATATTCCTCTATTAAAACCATCAAAAAAGAAACTACAGCAAAAGAATGTGGAAAATAAAAGCTCTTCAGAAAATTTAGATTCATTAATTAATCATTTATTTTTCATGTAAATGTCAATATTTAAGGTGATATAAGGAGTCAATGCAGAACAATATAGAAAGTAAACAATTCAGTATCAATAAAAAAAAAACAACTTAATACAGAGACCTGAAAAGAAAAGAAATCGGAGGTGAGAGAGAACAGTGAAAGAAGAATGTGAAAAATTTCTTATCTTTGTGTTTGTATGATATTCAATACAATGAAAGCAGAAGTTGGATCAAATGAGAACTAGAAAGCTTGTGAGCCATTGATATAATGAAAGACTGAAAGACAGAACCTTTACATTAAAAGATAGTAGGATCTTAGATTTATAGCTGAAAGTAACATCTGGTCCACTCTTAGCTCTTGGACTATACAACATCAGATGGCAAGAGAGATTTGACCTGTGGGTCATAGTTTGCCAACTCTTTGTTTAGACAATCTCATTTAGCTTCAAACTTTTGAATTTTACCAACTTAAAAAAAATAAGAATAGGGAACATAAAATTTTACTCAATAAATATATAATATTGTAAACTTAGTAGTATCTGTAGAAATATCACCCTAGTAGTTGGCATGTGCAAGGTGGGTCAAACCGCTGGGGTTTCCTCAACCACGTTCTCTCTTACACTCCAGTGGATGCAGCTCAGAATTCTGAACCTAAGAACCCCAAGATTAGCAGTATAGCAGTACCTCCCAAACCACCAGACCTGATTTCTAGCCTAGCTCTTGCAGCCATCATTCGGGGAAGCAGCCCCTCAGGAAGAGGTCACTTGGTGACTGCTTCTCCAGGTGATATAGGCACCCACCCCCTCAGCTGCCACAGCCACTAACGATATGGAAAAGAAAGCTCTTCCCACCACAGTCCTTGGGAGCTGTTAAACGGTTCCAAATGAGAAAAAAGAGGATTAGTGAAAATGACATGAAGCAGTCAGGAAATAAATATTTATTAAGTAACTGCTGGTTACTCTGCTAGTACAAAAAATGAAACAATTCCTATTTGTAAGGAAGTTACATTTTAATGGGTGAGACAATACATTAAATATACACATATATTACATACACAAATGTGCAATATGTATGTAAGTACAATATGTAAGTACATACCTAATATGTACAGCATAAATGTAAAGTATAATTTGGGAGAAAGGGAAATAGCAGTTGCAAGATCAGGATAGGGATCGTGCAGAAGATGGTAATCGACCATTGCATCTCAAAGGAGGAGGGAGGCTCTGTGAAGTAGAAAAAAATGGAAAACAATTTTACAGAAATTATATTTAGAGTAGCAACTTACATCATATGCCATAATATGCTGAAAATGGTTACATGGCCTGAATATAAAAGGTCATAACATAGAATAATTAGGGGGGGAAACCCAGTCACATCCAATTTGGAGTTATTATGAGTGGAACTGTTCTCAACTGAAGAAAATCATTGAACATAGTTTAGGTTCAATTCAGTAAATATTTATTAAATGCCTTCTACTTGTCAGGCACTGTACTAAGTGACAGAGGAAAATAAGAAAAAGAAAGACAGTTCCTGTCCTCAAGGAGATTACAGTCTGCTGGAGGGGACAGCACCAGGAGGCATCTTATTCTGTAGAGTTGAGACCAAGCAGGGCTGCAAAGTAAAAGCCACATAAGCTGTGAAGTCCAGGTTCTGCCCTCTATAAAGTAATATTTTAGGTGGAGTTAAATGTTTCATCCTCTAGTCCTCCAATTCTAGGGAAAAGGAGGTAATCACAAAAGATCTAATAGATAATTTTAATTTAAGTTGAAAATCTTTGGCACAACTGAAATCATTGATTATAGAATTATGAAGGAAAGCATTAATTTGAACAAAAAATCCCTTTACATCAGATGTTTCTGATAAGGGTCTAATATTCATGCTCTATAGGGAATTAAGATAAGTGTATGTGACAAAGAGCCATTCTACCATGAGTAAATAGTCAAAGAATGTGAACCAGTAGATTTCAGAAAAAATCTAAACTATTAATATTGATATGAAAAATTACATCAAATCATTCATAATGGATATACACAAAAGAACTCTGAAGTTTCATGTCACTACTAGCAAATTGATAATGATGACATAAGACAGGGGTGTCAAACAGATAGAAATGAGGACCACTAACTCATGTCTAAGTATCCCTGTGGGCTACAGATTGATTTAATTTTTAAATGGAACATCTATATTTTATTGTATTGCAGTTACATTTTAAACTAGTTTAAGCCTCACTTGGGAGTGTTGTGGACTGCATATGGCTCACAGGTATATTTCACACCTCTAGCGTAAGATATGAATAGTCAGTGTTGGAGGCATTTTGGAAAGATAGGAACATATGAACTGTTGTAGCTGTGAACTGGCCAATTTATCCTGGAAACCATTTTGGAATTTTAATAAGCGAGTACCTCACATGTCCATACTCTTTGACTCATAGATTCCACTGTAAGATATATGCTATATTGAATCCAAAGATAGAAAGATCCCATACAGCCTAAAATTTGTAAAATTTGTATTTTTGTGTTGATAAGGAAATGGAAACAGATTAGATACACACCAATTGGGAAATGGCTAAACAAATTGTATTATGCTTTACATATTACTCTGTTGAAAGGAAAGATGAATGAATGTGAAGAATTCGGAGAAACATGAGATGTCTTACATGAACTGGTGCAGATTAAAGTAAACAGAACAAGGAAAACAATGCTGCAACAATGTTAATGCAAAGAGCAAAAAATCTAAACTGAATGTTGTGTAATTATAATGACCACAAAACTTCCACCTGGCAACTATTTGGAAAAACCCACATATTCCACTCTTTACAGAAGTGGGGGTTATGAGTATGAAATACTAAATGTATTGTCAGACTCAGCTGATAGAGTGATTGGTTGCACTGAGTTTTTTTTAATTTCCTTTTTCTTTTTTTGTTCTTTGTTTCAAGAAATAGATCACTGGTTAGAAAAGAGGGAATTCGGTAAGATAAAGACAAAATATATCAATAAAATTAGATTCAATTTTTAAGCATATTCTAGAATTTTATCAGAAATCTAAATTAAGCTCATTGTTTTGCTAATTCCATTTTCCTGCCTTTTTCCCCTGAATTCCCTATCTATATCATTTTCCAGTCTTGTAATCTTGTGTTCTCCTGTTTTCCATGATCTTTGACATATACTTCATGATGTTTTTACAATTACATAAAGCCTTTTTTTCAGCACTTGAATGTGGTTTGTCTGGGTCATTTAACATTAAATCATTAAAAGTCTCTAAGGACTCTCTTAATAGATACTTTCTTATTTTGGCTATCAACTCTGTATTAGCCTAACTTGTTAAAACTCCTTTCTACTCCAAAGATAATTTTCCTTGACAAAGAAAACATGCAAAATATGAATTAAATACCTCTGCTTTCAGTCTTGTAGTTATTTTCATCTGATTCTCCCTGAGCACTGTTGTTTCTTTGCTCTTTTTCTTTTCCAAATTAACTGAACTTTAGAGTTTTCACTGGGGATGGATGAATAACGTAGGTAATTTTTTTCAGCATGGGACACTTTAGAAGGATTGGTGAGGCTTGGTTTGAGATCTTTCTTGGCAATGTGAAGGCAATCAATGCCCTAAAACGAGTGAGAAACAAACAGGGAGATGAGAGAACTCCAAAGACCAAGTGCAACTATTTCAAAATATTACATAGGAATGACCCTCTGCCCAGGAAGAGAACAGGAAATACCTCTTCTTTCCTGTACCATGAGTTATTCTACTCCCAGGGCCTAGAAATCAGGCAGGATTATCAGTGGGATAATTTAGCTATAAGATGGGTTAAACAAGCTTTTGTGGGTTTTCCTGGGAGTCTAACTATATTACCATTTAGATTATTGTTTCTATGGGAAAATGTATTCTGATGTCCAAACAATAGACATAAAAATAAACTTTTGAAACTGTCAACAAATACTTCTTAAATATTTACTATGGGATTTTCTTATCTTTTTTTTAAAAAAAAATTTTCTAGCACAGGGTGACTTTTCGACAAGTACATGATTCTACACCTGCTAGTCTCCATTTCCTAACTCTAAAGTCTTAGATGCATATGTTCTAGAGATGAGAGGTATTTGAACTCACTGTGCCAAGTGGGAAGCCCAATGTGCTGTGTACTAAAATGCAAACTTTAAGTTGGGGGCTGCATATAATTAATTTCCTTTTCATTCATTGATTCACTAAGCCATCCCTCCAACATATATTGATTAAGTGTCTGTTGTAAGACGCTAAAGACAGAAATAAGGATAAAATGAGAGAGTAAGATAGAGAGATGAGAAAAATGGGTAAAAAAACCCCCAATAATATGGGAAATAATTCATTATAGTTCAGTAAACTTTTAAGTTATTAAATGACTGCTTTGTTCTAATGATTCTTGATTTCATGAAACTTTCAGTCTCTAAGCACCCAAAATAGGAAAGCAAATACACAGAAGATGTAGGATAGAGTTAGAAAGAATGAAGAAGTATTATAGGGAAAAGAAGATAAGAGAGTGATACTGAGGTTAACAGAGTTGTGAGGTAAAACAAATAGAAGGAAAAGGAGGGAGAGAAAGAGAAAGAAGCCAAAAGAAAACAGAAATAGATTGAGTAGTCTTGTGGTTTTGAGGTAAATACTTGAGCCTTCCACTTTTTGAGGAAAATAATAGTGATACTGCTATTCAGTATGTTAGAACTAATACTTTGTAAGCAACTTGTCTTTATCCCAAGATTTAAAAAAAAATCATCTCCGTCAATTTATTAGCTATGCCTGAAAATCTTTTTAGCATTCAGAACCTCTTTTTTGCTTTATTGCAGTGCCTATATGTTACGTTTAGTATGTATGCCATTATTCAGCTTTTTCAATAAAATCTAGTTTGTCTAGTTATGTCCTAGTAGTGATAATATGTGCTATGGGGAAAAAGTGAACACATAAATCCTTAAAGATTCAACAAGACAAAATTAAACATTTAACAAACATATATACTGTCACTTCCTTTTGAATAGAATAACTATGTCTGCCTATCAGAGATGAAAAGAAATTATGCTTTGAATAGTATTCCTTTGGTCAACTCAGTGTAGTTGCATAAGAGAAGTAAAACAGCTTGTAAAATTGTATAGGCTCCAAATTTCCCACTTTTGGACTACAGTCAAGAAGTTTACAATCTACTAGGGTGAGTATATGGAAATGTAGAAAGTCAACAAGCATTTATTAAGCACCTACTATGTGCTAAGTAAGCACTGGGGGTACAAAGAAAAGCAAACAATACTACGTGCTCTCAAGGAGCTCACAGTCAAAAGAGTAATACAGTGGAATATAAGCTCCTTGAGGGCAGTTTTTAATTTTGTATCTCCAGCACCTCTTGTGTGTCTATGTGTTTTTGTGTATGTGTGTGTATATGCATATGATGCTTAATATACAGGGCGTTCCTAAAGTTTGGACATGTAGGTAAAAAATGCATATTTTCAAGAAATGAAATGAATGAAATTTTCAACATTTTATTTACTTGGAATATTAACAAATAATAGCTTCCATTTTTTTATGCAGAGGTTGATGCAGTTTGCAAGATTCCTGTGATTCACATGAAGTCAATTCAATAACTCCACATTGCCATCCATTTTAGCGCATTCACTCTTTATGCATTCAATCAAATGTGTTGCATCTGTGATTTTCATTGAGTACACCTTCTCCGTTAGCATACCCCAGAAAAAGAAGTTGCTGAACAGCAGTGTCTTTGGTGAAATGATTAATGAGATGTTAATGAGATTTTCTATGTGTCCAGACTTTAGGGATACCCTGTACATTGGTTTGGAAAAATATAAAAATACTTAATAAAAAGAATATGAAAGTTTTATTAGTATTAAAAAGAACTAAATACTAATATGTATTTAGTTTCCCCAACCTACAGATATTATGACTAAAGATGTATTGATATCTACTGTCTATGAAGAATTAAATACTATATAGTTAACATACAGAGTAAGAGCTCTGTTGTACTGTGCTAGCTACTCAGTGGCTTTATCCCATAAACCTGGACTGCAAGAGACTTGGGTCCCCAATATTTATGCATAGTATTTGAAATTCAACATTATCTTATGGTTTTTTCTCGTATTGTTTCCTCCATTAGACTATATGCTATTTGCTTTCTTCTTTATTGTCTTTTATCTATATAACCCTAGCAATTTAGTGCTTTGCACATAGAGGGTAATTAATTAATTAAGTTTATATTATTTTTATATGTTTATCAGTATATGAGAAGCACCCTGTGTTGTGCATAGAAAGACAGCCATTTAGTCAGTAAGACTCAGGTCTGAATCAAGTCCCATTTCTCATACTTGGTGTGTGACCCTGGTCAAGTTACTTAACCTCTCTCCCAGCCCTAGACAGCCTTCTCAGAGTATAGTATGTAGAATAGTTGCAGATCTACCTTGGTAGGGGTTTTTATGAAGGGAATACCCTACGCCAATGAAATAACAGATTCTTGTCCCTCCCTTTCCCTCTCCCTGACTTAGTTTATAATGTTAACTTTAAAAGCATTAAGATATATTTTAAAAAAAATTTCTATCCAAATCCTTGTTGGAATGAACTTTGGTGTATTGATTTTAATGTTCTTAAATGGACCTATGGCCTCATCTCTTTGCTTATTCTTTCCTTTAATTCAGATCGCAATCCTTGCCTGCCCATCTACGCAGCTCTTGTCTGTGTTCTCCTGTAATAAATTCACCGTAGGGCACTTTCCAGGTGGGCTGAAAGCCTTCTTTGCTTTCTTTTTGACATTCTGAGGATACCAGTGCTGCACTCTAGTTGTTCTACTGTGTCACAAAAGCAACACATACTGCAGAGAGGTAGTTATTCCTTAAAAGACAGTGAAACTTTCCTCAGGACTTAACTGAACCAGGGGACTAAAAGCTAGAACCACTGACACAGCGTTCTGATTGCCTGAGTGTAAAAGCCAGTACACAAGGAATGGGGGTCCCACTTGAGCCTTGATTCCCACTGCTGGCCACCATCGCACATGGGAAAGTAGAGAAGTAGCTACACTAGAAGAATTGTGTCTTTGCTTACTCTCTTCCCTATTATTATTAAGTAACTTCTTTGGTTAGATGGTTTTCAATTACATCATTTCATTTTGGTGCCAAACGTGATTCACTGGCCTGAGACAGACCTAGAAGAGGAACATTTAGTAAAGTTTTAAGGATGATTTCACTACCTTTTAAAGGAAAGCTAGCTTGACCTGCATGTGTCACTGACAAACTGCCATCTCTTGCCCTTGTCACATGACCAGTCCAATCACCTCTTGCTTCTCTCTGCCAGGATACATTTCCCTTACAATAACTTTTATCTCTACTCTTCCTTAGACTTCCTCATTGGTGATATGTTACAGCATGTTCATACTCACCATACACGTTTTCTTTGTCATCTGTGTGACATTTATTTTCAGTTCTTTGGAGACTGCTTTGTTCTCTATTTAACTGCACACCTTGATGGGCACTTGTGGCTGGGAGACATTAAAGGAACTTCGCAGTTTTCCAAAGGTAATCAGGTGAATTCCTTCTATTCAATTCTGGTGCAAACTTATTGTCTATGTGCATTGTGTGTCACAGGTATACATTTGGATGGACAAACTTTATAGGTTTTCCACCCAAATCCTTGTCATTACCTGGACAATAGACTTCTGTTTTCCCAGAATTATTATATCAAAAAGGATTAGACCTCTCTTCATAGTCTCCTTTGCCAGTCCACTCTGTGACCTTGGGCTGTCTCTTAACCTTTAAGTACCTAATGTTTATAAGGGAAGGATTCTATGAGATCATTTCTGATGCCTTTTACAGGGTTTACTTTTTTCTTTATGTTACAAGTCATCTGAATTATATACAGTACTGATATTTTGTTATGTCTGATATATCCTTACTTTTTATGAAGGATCACAGATTTAGAGCTGTGAGAGATTTTAGGGGCCAGCTAGTCTACTGTTCCTACCCTGACCCCTTTCATCATTTTACAGATAACAAAATAGCCCCAGGGATGTGAAATGTGTCCCAAAGTAATATAGGTAAGAGTAGTAACTGTTATAGCAAAGTTTTGAACCCAGTACTCTGACTCAAAATATAATACTTTCCCCACCTTATCTCACCTCAATGAACTCTCCTTGGCCTAAAAAATGTTCTTAAAATAGATAACCATTTATGCAGGGTTTATTTCAGTTTGCTTCCTGTAATTGGGAGGACTTATTTAAATTCCACAAGCATTTTTTTTTTTTTTGGTATAGCTACTATTTGCTTAGTACTTAGTAAGCATTAGGTGTTCAAATT
The DNA here is from genome assembly GCA_028646595.1 of Phalanger gymnotis. Taxonomy (NCBI): domain Eukaryota; kingdom Metazoa; phylum Chordata; class Mammalia; order Diprotodontia; family Phalangeridae; genus Phalanger; species Phalanger gymnotis. Next base: position 190,642,251 of record CM053627.1, read on the forward strand.
ACATTGGTATTTGAGATTTTTCATAAAATGACCTCATCTTAATTATGTGATATTATCTGACACAACATTCTTCCTGTCCCCATCTCTATAACTCTAGTGAGCACCAATTTCTTCCCTGATACTATTGCTTTTACTATATATAATGTAGCAATTAACCCTTCACCATATTCATAGGATCATAGAGCTACAGCTAGAAAGGACATTAAAGGCCATACAGCCTAAACATATGGGGATATTTAGATCCGTAGAGGTTAAGTGACTTGCCCAAGGCCACATGGGTAGTGAATGTAATTCCATAAAATAGATTTGTTTTCGAATTGGTTCAGCTGTAAAAGGTTGATCTGTCTAATAAGATTGCCAGTCTCCTTTAGACCAGGAACCACATTATTTACATTCCTTTTCTGACCAATTTACAAGCATTTGTTAAGCACCTGTGCCTCCTGTTGCCAGTGTGCTATGAGCCATGGGCACATGGACAAAAATGAAACAGTCTCGGTCCTTAAGGAGCCTCCTGGGGAAGACAACACTATATACATAAATAAATAGAAAATCAATTTAAAATCAATACAATTTTATTTATCATATTTACGTAAATATGTGAGTACAGGGAAGCTGTACTAATAACGCAGGGAGGATAAGATAAAGCAACACATAGGACGTGGCCCTTGAAAGTTCAGTATGTTGTTCTGATAGGAAGGCCAGACCATGTGCATCAGAAATTAGTGTTTTCTGTTCCAGATGACCTCTAAAGTTCCTTTCAAATGTGAGATTCTATAATTGTGTAATTCTCTGATAAGACTTGTTGACATATTGGGATATATGAGCTAAAAGAAAAGTAGCAAAATTCTGGTGATTTCTATTTAAAATTGGGGTGATTGAGAAAATGATAGTGTCATTGAGTATCCATTTTTACCTCATTATTTTATTATTCTTTGGCTAAAAATGCATTGTTCAATCTTATCACTTCCTACTTGGATTGCTGCAGTAACCATTTATTAGTCAATCAGTTGATCAATAAATATGTCTTAAAGTGCATGTATTCAATACCAGCTCTTTGAGGGAAAAAGGAGGTCCAGGGCCTCTGCCCCAGAGGGGCTTAAAGTCCTTAAAGAGATAGACTAATAGTATAGCAACAAAGAATTTAATCTTTATAGCCAGAAAATTGTCAAATTGTGTGCTAAAGATTTTAGCTTCAGTGAAGAAGGGATATCCATGAAACCAGTCAAGCTTTTTTTGGAGGAAGCTGGTATTTAGTTTAGGCTTTGAAGGTTAGGTAAGATTTGTATAATAATAATAATAATAATAATAACAACAACAACAACTAGCACTTATATCATGCTTTAAGGTTTGCAAAATGGTTTATAAATATTTCATTTTATCCTCACAACAACCTTGTAAAATAGATGCTACTGATATCTCATTTTAAAAGTGAGGAAACTGAGGCAGATGGCAGTTAAATGACTTGCCCAGAGTCATATACTTGTATTTGAGGCCAGATTTGAATGCTTCTTGACTCTAGGTCCAGCATTCTCTCCACTGGACTACCTAGCTGCTTGTAAAATCAGAGAAGAGATTCTAGGTTTTCTAAGTGGAAAGAATAATGATCTTAGCCTCCATTAGACATAGTTGTTATATATAACAAATTAGAACACTTGATCTCTAATGTCTTTTCTAACTCTAATGTTCTATGACTCTTCTAAAATGAATCATCAGTTTAAATAGTTTTTGAAAGTGTTCGATGTGATAAATGGTCATCCAAAACCAGACAGTTCAACGGAAGAAGTATCTGTTGAAAATGCAGAGCAGCGATTTCCATTCTTGGTTTTTAGTGTACTGGGGTATCTCTAGGTATCTATTTCAACAGCTGGGCTAGCAGCTGTTGTGTGGGTGAAAGACCAACACAAGCCCAACAACAAGAACGCTACCAGCACGCTGCAAAAGCATAGGTTCTTTTGATCTGCTTCAGTAAGGAAAGCAACATTAAGGGGCTGACAAGCTTACTTTAATCCAGCATACAAATATCATTCGCATAGTTCAGGGGAAAAAGCCAGCACCCTGAACTTCAGAGCAAAATACAAAGTACAGATATCAACAGACAGACCAAATACAATTCAAATCTCAATACGTAGTTACCAGAGTTTAACAAAGTCCCAACATCCAGGTTATAAGCTGGAGGGCTCTTAGTTACAGCTGCCCAGAGTCTCCATATCACCTCAAGCCACCAAAAGTGAGAGCCCTAAACAAATTACAAACATCCACAGACAGACCAAATACAGATTCGTAGTTACCAATATTAGGTTCAGCCAGGGAGCTCATAATGAGGGCTGGCCCAGAGTCACTCGCGCCACCACTGTTGTAAGAGCTCCCAAAAAGAGAACACCAACCCCTGATTGTATATCTTTTTCAGGGTCCAGGATGAGTCACATGTGACTCACTGACATGACCTAGAATTATCACAAAGAGGCAACTTAAACCCATATGATCTAAAAGCCTCCGATGTCCCAAATATGTCACTCAAACTCATGTGTAAACTAGACCTTCCCCTGAGGCAAGGAGCCACCAAGGACCCCCAAATCTAATCAAGGAAACAAAGGCCAAACTCTTCAAGGGCTAAGCCCTTGAACTAAGTGCTAAGAGCCCATTTTGCTTACCAACACAGTATCTCAGAGAGTATAAGGAAATGCATATACTGTAAGTAGAGTTAATTTACAATTTATTTAAATTTAAAAACATTCATCCTTGCCATCTACTACTTTAAGGTGGAAACATTGGCAACCCTCAAGTCAAAACAGTGGTGCAACTACTTCACAAAGTTTGGAAATTGGTGATCTAAAATAATGACTTGGTTTACCTTGTGATATATTAAAGTCTTATTAAGATGTGAAAATAGTTAAATATTTAAAACTGAGTGGTTATAGTTGAGCTGTGGTAATTTCAAACAACAAAAAGCAACCTCATCAAACACAATCTCTTGGAAACTAAGCTCAAGACAAAACTTTACTAAAGTTTGAGAACATTAATGTTTTAGTTGGAACTGATGTAAAAGAAGTATTATTTTAAAGGAAAATGAAGTCTACAGCTATCTGGTTGGGAAGGTCTTTCAATTACAGTGGCGTCCACAAATCTTGGATCTAAATGAAAATTTGGCTATAAGCTCTCCACATCCTACTCTCTATTTCCCTTTGAAAAAGAAGCAGCATGTGTGAAATGCATTTACTATGATCCATTCCATACTGGGTAATAAAAATACTGTTAAAAATTATTAGAATTGGTATAAAATTATACTTATTATGTTCTTTTTACTTCCAGCTGAATTTTTTTAAAAAAAAAATTTTATGAATCCAGTAGAATGTGATGATATTTTAATTTATTTTTCAAAACATGAATATGGAATAAATAACATTGTAGATAATCACATTCCAATGGTCATATAATTTCCTCTATTTGGCCTAATATGAAACATTATTCACTGAAAATGAAAAATACTTTTCCTGAGAGAGGGCAACTCAAGCAGTTAAAATGAATTATGAATGTCTTTAAGTTGGGCATTTAATGAAGAATTTAATGAGATTATCTGTTTTACATTTCCCATATACTTAAGGAACAAAAAAATAATCATTTTTGTGTAAAGTATAGCTAAACCAACAAAGCAGGTATCTAGTTTGGTTTTTTTTTAAGGATTTTAAATGGAAATTGATAACTCTTATAAAACTAATGGTATTTTTTGAATCAGAAATGTTCAAAGTATATTAGTAAATACGCTGGAGTTATTTAACTGTAAAACGAAATATTACTATATTATCTGAATTTATGTATCACCAAAGGCATTTACACCATCTGATTGTAAAAAGTTGAGTTATATTGATACTTATTTTTTTTTTTTAAAGAAGACCCTTTTTTAAGTCAAAGGACAAAATTTTCATAGGAAAAAATTATTCAGTCCGACTTTTCAGAGAATTGAAACTGAAGACAAAATCATTCGTATAAAAAAAAAAAAACAACACAGTATACGTAACAGTTTAATCCAAATTGAAAGTGTTGGATCTGCTTTTTAAATGTGTTAACCATAAATTTGAGAAAATTTATTCTTTTCCTTTGACTTTTATTGGGAAAATGTTTCTGTTGTAGCATGGGCTTGTTTTTACAAATAAAAAGTTAATATGTTCTATGAGACATTTCTTTATATTCAAATGAGAGTCCTTTGCATATTTGAGTCAGGAGTGGATGTATCATGAGTTTCAAATTTCTGAAATGTTAAAAATAACATCATATTTTATAATGGCAGACCATTTTAATCAAAATTCTACTTAAACTTTAATAAAGATCTAAAACATGATCAATGTAGAGTCATTTCCTTGTAAATGACTACTTAGTTAAAACTGTAGATTATTGTTTAATTGGTTTAGTTTGACCACTAGATGCCTGAGCTTTACTAATGAATAGTTCCCTTGTGCAATGGGGAGATTATTGTGTCTCCTATTTACATATATACCTATTTCCTCTTAATCTTAAGTAGCTAGAACAGAGCCACCAAAGCTCTGGAAGAAAAATTTCTGTTGTTTCCTGTTTTGGTATGTGTGTATCTCCTGTCAAATTTTCAGAAGATTGTAAAATGGGAACCTTTAGCTTTTCATTAACAATTAGCTTCATTTTATTGAGCCTTATTTTTTTTCAAGAAAGCTGGAAAAAAACAGCACCACAATCTACAAATACGTATACATTTAGGTTGTATGTGTTATTATTTTTTTTGGGGGGAAACCTATACATATTTCCTTTCCACCCATCACTGGCTTTTCATTTTCTCCTGTCTTCAACCTAATAGAAATTATTATTGAGATGTGAAGATGATCTAATCTAATATATTTTACTCACTCTTCTGCATATGTCTATCTGGTTTGAAACTGGATTATGGTATTTAAGAAACAAACTGCCTTACTTTGACTGTGACAGAAAAATCCTTGTCAGTTAAGCCACAGACTCATGTAAATAAGGCTCTGGTCTTAAAGCAACATATAATGTTGAACTGATCTTTGAAAATCTAGTTCAAAACCATATATTGCATAAAAGAAAAACATTTCTTGAAACATATTTTTTTGACACTGATAGATAAGATACTTCTTTTTTTCAGGTTCACGATAGGAAAAAAACAGTCAAACAGAAACAGAAAGATGTGTTTTTACTAGTACATTAAAATAGCATCAAAATGGTATTACTGTGAGATCACAAAATCATCGTATAAATAATGAAGCTACTAAACATACTGATCTTGGCATTTATGGAAAGTTCATCTCCTTTCACTTAACCATCACATTAAAAGTAATAATCATTTTACTTTATCTTTTGGAATATGATGTATCCTATAATAGTCATATGTTTCTCACAATAGGAAAATTAGAAGTCAAGCAAATGATCTTAGTACAGTTTAGAAATATGTAGGCAAAATTAATTTTCTTATGAAATGCCTCAACATAAGTCTTATTATCCAAGCTTTTCAATTGAAACCACACTACATCACTTTATTAAATAGGTTCAGTTATAGTTGGTATATAATTCATGGCAAATTAATATTAAAATGGGAAAAGTAGATTATTTCTCCTATATGACATATATTCATTCAGTAAAGCACCTCAATAAACATGCTTCTCAATAGTGCATATAGAATTATCCCTTTTAAAGTCTTATGGATAATAAGTACATTGTAAGTTATATTTTAGGGATTTGAGATTTTCTTTTGATGATGTTACATATGTTACTTATAATAATATAGTGTGGTTGATTTTTTTGAGAATTTATTTATAGCAAAGAATCTCTCTTCCAAAAATGCATTTCAATGTATGTAACTAGAAGTACAATATATAATTTTTAAGAAAAAATGTCATTCTAAAAAAATTTTTATAGCATTTATGTTTTTAAGCTAACACTACGTACATTAGCAAACTCAATAATAGTATTTTGTTGTAAAAGCATTGCCATCAAAATCTGATTGATACTTATTCCTTGTTCCTCCTCAGAATATAGTGTTCCATGCTAGAAAGTTTAAGTGTAACAAATATAAAAAAATTTGCATTTGAATAACAAAATTATAAATTTCTTTTTAATTTATCATGACAAATTTCTCCACATTATTTCAGCTAGTGTGATTCAATTCATGATAACCTAAAGGATATATTCTATAGAAATAAAAAGAATGGGTATTTCAGAGATTCAAAAAAAACCCCAGTAATAAATGCAACAATAAATCCAAACTCACAGTCATTGGCCTGAAAGTACAAAATTACGTATTTTGCCTTGGAATTTTAAATTCTTTTGAATATGTTATTATGTAATAATAAAAATATGGTTAATTTATTGCTATAAAGCTTGTCACAAATTTGATGAGCTAATATTTTATAGATGAATTTCACAGCCTCATTAAAATATTTGTGAGGGACTGGTAACTTGTAGGATATAAGAAAGAATTTAAATAATAATTGACTGAATTGTTCATTGTATCCTAGTTACTTTTGTCTGGTTAATGGAGAGGTTGCCTGAAATCTTCATTTTACTATTCAATCGTCTAAGGCTATTATTATTTCTAATGTTTCATTTGAAAATCATGTTTTTCAAATTTAGTTTGTGTCTGGTATTTTTATCTATAATGCTGACATTGTCAGAGTAAATCATTATTATGGTTATTTTATTTACATTAATTTTAGTAAATATTTGAAGAGTAAATTTAATTATAAATAAATATTATAGCATAAACCTTCATTTGCATACAAATATATTTGTTACACAGTGCTCTCTCTTCTGTAGTTTAATGAGAGAAAAGTTTTATTTTTCAAATACTAATTTTTCATCTTAATGCAATATTAACATCATTTTCATCAGTAAACTCTCTGCTATGTCCTTTTAATACAGTTTAAGAGTTTTTATTTAAAATCTAGATTTTCCCATTCTTGTTTTTTTCATTTTTATTAAATTATATCTGAGAGAAATTTAGATTGTTTGATTCATATAGATTCAAATGAGCGTTATGTAAGCACCCACTATATGCAGGACATCTTGGAGACAAAGACAAAAGTGAAGTATTCTAATCAATATAAGGTACGAAGAGGAATTTTTTAGAATTTCAGTAGTATTCCTTTGTGTTTGAATCACCTGCTACCGATAAACAGCAAGTACTTAATAAATATAAGTTTATTAATTGATTTTTTTTTTGTAGATTTGTCTGAAAGTGTTAAATTCTTTATCACTTTCCATTGGAGAGCTCATGACTTCTGCACAGGACATAGACATGTATCTCTTGTTCCCCTCCTCTTCCATTTGTGAAGATAAAATGGCATCAGATGTTTGATTATTTACCTAACTTCTGTTCTTTAAATTCTGAGTTAAAGTATATACTCAATATGAAAGGTTTTTTCATCTAAATTTTATTTTGTTTCTGAGTATCATTTTGATCAGTGTACATTGTGTTTCATGCAAACATTAGACCTATTTGTGAAAACAATAATATGCATTACAAAGCAAGCTGACCTATACCTTTGGAATGATGTTTTCTTTTTTATACACATTTATTAATTTGTTTATTTTTAATTGATTCCTTTTGTCGTTTTTGCATCACTGACATTTTTCCCATTTACTTTACCACCCCCACCCCCACCCCCATACAACTCTTCATCTAGCTTACCTCCACCTTGTAAGAAGGAAAATAATTGAGCAAACCTAATTGACTGAATGCTGATACCGTTAAAAAAAATTACATGTACCTATATTCCTTCATATCTTTCCTAAAAGGCAGCTTAAGTGTTTTTATCTCTTCTTTAGAAATAAGATTGATCATTGCAAGCAGTTTCCATTCACTGTTGTTTTCATTAACATCATTGCAGTCATTATGAATATTAATTCTCTTTGTTGTTTTCTGTATGCTTCGCTTCATAGAAATCTTCCCATGTTTCTCTGATTTTCTCATATTTGATACTTTGTAGACTCTATTAATGTTCCATTATATTCATATGCCATAGTTTTTCCAGTCATTTCCCAGTTGATGGTACTACTTTGTTTTCTTTTTCCTTTTTTTTTTTTTAGCTACCCCAAAAAGAGTAATATTAGAATATTATATAAGACCTGTCCTTCTGGATGATATCTTTTCTAATAGAGTGATTAGTTAAATTATACAAAATTTTAAAAAGATGAATAATAACTTCATGGAATTCCTTGAGATATATGCCTAAATCTTTATTTGAATTGTAAATGTAGTATGGTTAAATTTGAATTTTTAAACATTTTCAGGCAGTTAAAAATTAAGTCTGAATCTTTTAATAAACCAATAAATAAGTCTAATGAATAACTAAGAAGCTAATTATAGATGTGAAAGGAAATTTTAGCATCTTATGAATTATAATCTAGTCTTAAGTTTTTTTAGTAAACTTTTTAGAATGTATTTGGCACTTAGCCAAAATATCCAGACTTATGAACTAGGCCAATTTATGCTTTGGGAAGTAATGTAATGTAGGAAAAATATATTTAGTATAACAATATAGGAGGTTTAAAATTCAAAATACTGAAACATTTTAACAACGTTGAATTTTTGTTTTGCAAATTTAAGCAGGAAGCTTTATGAAAAAATGAATAGAAAAGCAATTCTTTGATTGATGCCAAAACATTTGCTTTATAACTTTCCCATTCAATTTACTTGCATTTTGCTTGATGGGAGTTTTGAGATAGTATTCTTACAGTTATTTATTATTAACATACATCTCTTCTTTGAGAAATAAGGAGAATGCATCCTATAATTATTTAAGGAGCCTTAAAATATAGATGTCTGTTAAGTATACATGGTAAAACTGCTCATAAAATGTAGTTTCCATGTTTCGTAAACAATAGCTGCTTTAAAAAAAAAACTGCCTTTCCCCCACAGAGTATCTGAATAATTGGATTATAATATGAACTAATTGCTTGTCAAATTTCTATTTTTAAAAAATTTAGTCCTTTTTGAATTATGTTAGAGCTGGAAAGAAGAAATTGAAATCAGAGTACCAATTTATTTCTTCCTGTCTTCTTAGTGATTCTTTGAATACTATTTTAATAAACATTTATTAAGTGCCTCAAAGATTATTTTTAAAAAATATCTTTCCCATGGCCTAAGTACATTTGCTTTTAACCATATGAAAACTGTCAGGATCTTAAACATGTGGAAATAGGAACATTAAATGAACATACTCACCCTTCAAGAACCTTTAATATTATAAGAATCATCACTATGGCAAGAGGGGCACCAGCCATCTTCCTGGAGTTGAACATGATGTGTTTTTGTTTGTTTTTTTCCTATGTCTTGAATACCTGTGAGCATGCAAAATCCAAGGGGTAGTAGTATTTGTGTCTCATATTTGCCATCTCAGTGGCTAGTTCTTTGATGATACTTTATCTATAAAATAGATGCTTTAGGTAGCTTTTGATCCTTGTCATGCAAATTTAAATCTAACTTATAGGAAGAAGATTGGCTATGTATCTGCATTTTTTTTTTGTTTTCTTGAAGTATTTCCTTATAATGTTCATATTTCTCTCACTAAATTTTAAGCCTTTTTTTTTTCAAGAATCCATGACTCAAAAAACATTTAAATGCCCCCATTATCTTTGAGGAGTCAGGAAAAATGTGATTTGTATGCATAATGTTATCCAGAAAGCATAATATTCTGAAAAAATAATATGCCCCAGATTATTTCAAATTAAACTCTCTAATGGAAGAGGATATCTAAGGTGAAAGATGTTTGTGTAATGCTAAACATAACCAAAGAAACTGTGGTTTTTAGCAAAGGTACCATTGCTCTATTTTATCGGGTGCCAGAAGTAGCATAATGAAAGTCTTTCAGTTAGAGAAAATATAAGTAAAAAAAAAAAAAAACCAAAAATGCCACCCAGCTGGTAGAGATCTTCCTAATTTTTACCTGATTGTATTTCTGAAGAAATATGGCAGAACCATCGTAAATTTTCAACATGAACTGCATTTTTGTTGCCAATTTCCATATCCTTTAAAAAGTGCTGAAGCGTGCATTTGCTATTTATGTTTGCAGTAGACTGAGTACACTTTTACTATTTGTGGTTTTAGAAATTGGAAACAACCAAACAGTGGTGCTATGGTTTAAAAAAATAAATTTTAAACAGCTGTGGGACAGTATTTTTAGAATGGTAGAAGTCTTTCTAAAGCAGCATAACTGCTTTCTGATGAAAGTATTACTATGAATGTGATTCAAAAGTTAATTGTCTATTGTCTTTTCTTGTGTTGTTGTTTAAATGAATGTAAATTAAAATATTGTTGTTGGTACTAAGAAATTATTTATCGAAACATCCTTATATAAATTCCTTAGAGAATATATACCCATGTGGGACTCTGAATAAATAAAAATTTTAAAATCTTTTTTTGTTATTCTGAATTTGACCAACACCAAAAACATGAACATTTACATATATACATATGAGCAGAAAAATAAGATCTTACAGAAAAACAGCAATCTGTTTTGAAGAGCTTGGGAATTTTTTTTAAGGTGTATAATAATTTCATTGCATTGGTACCAAATCTCTCCTTGTCTGAATCTCTCTTCAGAACTTCATTCTGGTATGTTCTGTGGATTTTTTTGTAAAGGTTGCATTGATGCTCCACCCCCCCAATTTTTTTTTTTTGCATCACTATTATAATTCCCCTCTCCTTCCCTCAAACAAACCAGATATCCCCCTGAAAGGCCTAACCCCCCCCCCCCCCAGTGTAAAAATTAAGCCTAGTCAAATAAATCCACATATTGGCCATGTCCAAATTGTGTATCTCATTCCCTTTAATTGACAGTTTTCTTAGGAGGTGTGGCATGCTTCCTCATTTGTATTCTGGAGTCATGATTGGTCTTTGTATTAGGATATATAAACCTTTCAGTTATTTATTTTAATGTTGTAATCATTGTATAAATTTTCCTCCTGATTCTTTTTACTTCATACTGCATTAATTCATAGAAGTTTTGCCAGACTTCTCTGAATTGAACCCTTCAAATACTTTTTATAGTGCAATAATATTCTGTTCTTTTAATATGTCATATTATTTTCAGCCATTCCCCAGTAGATGAGCACTCTTAGTTTTCAGTTCTTTACTACAGAAAAAAATGCTGCTATGCTTCTTTTGCTTATTAAAAAAATTCTTCGGAGTATGTGCCTTTGCTCAGTAGGTCAAAGGGTATAATTAGTAACTTTTTGGATGCAGTTTCAAACGACTTTCAGAAGAGTTTGACCAATTCACAGATCTACCACTAGAGTATTTTTGTCCCCATCTTCCTAGATTCCCTCCAACAATAGCAGTTTTCTGGGTATTTCCCTCCCTCCCCCAATCTGATGGGTCTGACCTAGAACCTGATATATATTTTGTTTTGCATTTCTCTTATTATTTGTCACTTGGAGCATTTTTATATGGCTGTGGACAATTTGTTCGTATCTTTTGACCTATGAGGAAATGGCAAATATCTGTGTGTGCATATATGTATACGTATGTATATTCCATGTATATATGTATACAATGTGTATTTATGCGTCACATATATATGTATACGTGTATATATGTATATGTGTGTATATTGAATCTCTATGTTGCTTGGATATGAGACTTTTATCAGAAAACACTTGTTGCAAAGATTTTTCCTGGCTCACTTTCCATTCTAATTTTACCTGCTATGATTTTGATTATGAAAAAAAATTAATTTTTTTGTAACCAGATTTGCTCATTATTGTCTTCTGTAATCTTATCTATGGCAGCAAAATGTCTCAATGTGGATAGAGTGTTGAGCCTGGAGTTAGGAAGATCTGAGTTCAACTGTGATTTCAGACACTTATTAGCTGTGTGACCCTAGACACCTAACCTTATTTGCCTCATTTCCTCATCTGCAAAATGAACTGGGAGAAAGAAGTGGCAAACCACTCCAGTATGTTTGCTTATGAAAACCCCAAATGGGGTCACGAATAATCAGACATAACTGGAAAGTAACTGAATAACAGAAATAACAAGGACAATCTTATCTGTAGTTCCTTTGTTCAGGAACTCTTCCCCTATCCATAGTCTTTCCCTGTTCTCTTATTTGTTTACAATGTATCTTTTTTTTGGCAACCAATCAAGAAGCATTTATTAAGTGCCTCCTAGGTGCCAGGCATCGTCCTAAGTTCTGGTCAAGTATTCCTATCTAGATCAAGTGTCCATACAAGTAGCCAAGTATCCATTTTGAGCTTATTGTAGTGTTGGTGTTCGAGTAAACCAGATTTCAGCTAGACTGTTTTCTTGTTTACCAGTAGTCTTTGTGAAAAATATTAAGTCCTAAACCTTATAATTTAGTGGCTTTCGGTTTATTGAAACTATGTTTCTATATTTATTTTCTTCCGTGTGGTGCGTTCTTAATCTGTTCAACTTTACTGTTTTGTGTTTTGTTTTTCTTTTTTAAAAACTAATTTCAATTAATTTTGATGCTTAATGAAGTACTGTGTTGTTTGAGATCTGGTTCTACTAGGACTCCTTCCCAAATTTTCTCATTATGTCCTCTTGAAATTCTGGAACTTTAGTTCCTCTAGATGATTTTTATGTGATTTTTTCTCATCTTATAACATTTAGTTAGTATGGCAGTGAATAAATTAAAGCAGTGTTGCCTTTTTTGTAGTTATATGGCCATAGTCTAATCACAAGAAGTTATTATTCCTACATTTACTTAGACTATCTTTATTTCTCTAACGAGTGTTTTGCAGTTGTAGTCATATTTCTGTGAGTGCCTTGGTAGGTGGACTCTCAGTTATTTTATACATTGCATATTCATTTTTGAATGAAATGTTTCTATCTCTTCCTGTTTGGTTTTATTGATAGCATTATGAAAAATGTGGATGATTTGTGTGATTTTAATTTATGTCCTACTTTGATGCAGTTATTTTTCAATTAATTTTAAGTTTATCTAAATAGACCATTGTATCATTTCTAAAAAGCAATAATTTTGTTTCTTCTTTGACTTTGCTTATTCACTTTGTTTCTTTTTAATGTTATAGTTAGTATTCTATCTATCAAATATTGGTGGTGACAATGAACATCCTTACTTTATTCTTTTTTTGTACTTTAAAATTTCATTCCATTCATGCAGATTTTATTTTTTAATCTATTTTTTGTTATTTAATATTTTAAGTTTTCAACATTGATTTCCACAAGATTTTGAGTTACAAATTTTCTCCCCATTTCTACACTCTCCCCCACCTCAAAATGGCATATATTTTGCTTTCTCCTTACCCCAGTCTGTCCTCCCTTCTGTCACCCCACTGCCCACACTCCACCTTATCCCCTTTTGCCTTACTTTCTTGTAGGGCAAGATAGATTTCTATGCTTCATTGCCTGTATATCTTATTTCCCAGTTGCATGTAAAAAGAACTTTTTTTTTTTTTGCAGAACATTTGTTTTTAGATCTTTGAATTACAAATTCTCCCCCTTTTTCCGTCCCCACCCAGGACCCTCCTTTAGAGGGCAAGCAATTCAACATAGGCCACATGTGTATCATTATGCAAAATGGTTTCATAATAGTCATGTTGTGAAAGATTAACTATATTTCCCTCTATCCTATCCTGTCCCCCTTTATTCACTTTTCTCCCTTTACCGTGTCCTTTTGCAAAAGTGTTTGCTTTTGACTACCTCCTTCCCCAATCTGTCCTCCCTTCTGTCATCCCGCCAGAACAAGGGCTGGCCCAGAGTCACGCGTACCACTACTGCTGCGGCAGAGAGCTCCAAAGAAGAAAAGGCCAACCCCTGGTTTTATATCTTTTTCAGCCTCAGGGGTGAGTCACACATGCAACTCACCCAAGTGGCCTAAAATTGTCACAAAGAGGAGACTTAAACCCACGTGGTCTAAGAGCCTCTGATGTCCCAAACCTATCACTCAAACTCATTTGTAAACTAGGCCCTCCCCTGAGTTAGCCCCACCTTGGGCCCTACCTTAGTTACCCATCCATACCCACATAGGTTTTACACCTAATAGGGGTTTGGGTCTGGGGCTTAGCACCTAGTAAGGCTCAATGAAATACACTGAATTACTCAAAGAGAACAAAAGCCAAACTCTTCAAGGGCACTTGTTGAACTAAGTGCTAAGGAGCCCATTTTGCTTTCCAACACATCTTCTCACTTCACTTAGCATCAGTTTGTGTAAATCTTCCGTGGTTTTTCTGAAGTCTGCCTGCTGATCATTTCTTATAGCACGATAGCATTCCAGTCCATAACTTGTTTAGCCATTCCCCAATTGATGGGCATCCCCTCGATTTCCAATTCTTTGATATCACGAAAAGAGTTCCTATAAATATTTTTGTACAAATAAGTCCTTTTTCCATTTTAATGATCTCTTTCGGATACAGACCTAGAAGTGGTATTGCTGGATCAGAAGGTATGCACATTTTTATAGCCCTTTGGCCATAGTTCTAAATTGCTTTCCAGAGTGGTTGCATCAGTTTACAAGTCTACCGACAATGTATTAATGTTCTAATTGTTCCCACATCGCTAACATTTATCATTTTCCTGTTTTGTCATGTTAGCCAATAGGTGTGATATGGTACCTCAGAATTGTTTTGATTTGGATTTCTCTAATCAATAGTGATTTAGAGCATTTTTTCATATGACTATAGATAGCTTTGATTTCTTCCTTTAAAAACTTCCTGTTCACATCCTTTGACCACTTATAAATTGGAGAATGACTTGTATTCATATAAATTTGACTCAGTTCTCTATTTTAGAAATGAGGCCTTTATCAGAGACACTGGTTATAAAAAATTGTTTCCCAGTTTTCTGTTTCCCTTCTAATCTTGGTCGTATATAAAACTTTTCAATTTAATGTAATCAAGCATTCCTTTTTGCATTTCATACTCTATCTGTTGTTTAGTTATAAATTCTTCCCTTCTCCATAGATCTGACAGGTAAAGTATTCCTTGCTCTCCCAGTTTGCTTATAGTATCAGTCTTTATATATAAATCATATACCAATTTTGACTTTACAGTAGAACCTCGGTTTATGAATTTAATTCATTCTTAGATTCTGTTCATCGTGCGATTTGTTAATATTGCAAAGTGAATTTTCCCATAGGAAATAATGTAAAGCCAGATGATCAGTACCACATCCCCAAAAATATTCATATAAAAATAATTATTTATAATTTTAAGTAAGTTTTTTGTCCCTAATGAGCCTGAAATACAATAGCAATGATTAGTACACAATATAAACTGAAAATAAAATTAACCCGCACTTTACCTTTGAGAAGAGTCATGGCTGGTGTGAGGGAGATGAGAGTGAGGAGGAAGAGGAAAGGTTATTGCGTATAAGGAGAATCTCCTTCCATGAGAACATCGGGGATTTCAATGTTGGGAGTGTTCTCTTTTATGCTACTTTCACTAAAAGTAAGACTAACACTACTGCCTTCACTTATTTTTTGTTTTTTAGAATCACTTTTCTAATTTGACTCAGTGAATTTTTTTTCCTTTATGTTCACTTCTTACTAGGAAACCATCTAAGGACACTTTTTTTGACTTTTTTTTCAGAATGTCACAGAAATGTGACATTGCATTATTGTTAAAAATATTCATGGCTTGCATTGCTACAGCCTTATTTGGGTCATGTTTTTCAACAAAATTTTTCAGTTTTTCCCACATCCGATAAACCTCCCTAATTTCACTTGATGTGAGAGATTCCTCTGACCTCTCAACCTCCTCCTCAGATGAGATATCCTCCACAACTTCTTGCCATTGCTCCTCATGCAGATCCATCAGTGTTCATCCATTGTCAGCTCCTAGCTATGTTCTTCCTCCAGGGCTTGAATGTCTTCAGCATCCACCTCCAGTCCCTTCATGAAGGGTCAATGCTGAATGAGGCCCATTAGGTGGTATACCAACCTGAGGTTCCTTAGTTTGACATATAAAAGCAACAACAACAAAAAAACAAACAAACAAAAAAACCAAACCATTGCCGTAGTTGAGCGTCATCCCTTCACAAGCCATTTAAGTTCAAACATGGTTTTCATAGTGTGGATTTTTGTTTGTCCTGCAAGACGAATTTTGTGAAAAATTTTTCCTCATCCAGGGAAGCATATGTAAACCAGGTTTAACTCATAAACTGAGTTTAGGTATAGGGTATAAGCTGTTGGTCTATGCTTAGTTTCTGTCATTCTATTTTCCTGTTTTCCCAGTAGTTTTTGTTAAATAGTGAGTTCTTATGCCAGAAATTGGAGTCTTTGAATTTATCAAAGAATAGATTGCTATAGTCATTGGCTACTGCATCTTGTGTACCTAACCCATTCCACTGATCCACCACTCTATTTCTTAGCCACTTCCAAGTAGCTCTGATGATTGCTGCTTTATGATCCAATTTAAGATCTGGTACAGCTAAGCCACCTTCTCTTGCATTTCTTTTCATTAATTTCCTTGATATTCTGGGCCTTTTGTTCTTTCAGGTGAATTTTGTTGTTGTTTTTTCTAGCTATATAAAATAATATTTTGGTAGTTTGATTAGCATGGCACTGAATAAGTAATTTAATTTAGGTAGAATTGTCATTTTTATTATATTAGCTCTGCCTACCCATGAGCAGCTAATATTTTCCCAATTATTTAGATCTGACTTTGTGTGAAAAGTGTTTTGTAATTGTATTCATATAGTTTCTGGATTTGTTTTGTCAGGTAGACTCTCAAATATTTTATTATGTCTCTAGTAACTTTAAATGGCATTTCTCTTCCTGTCTCTTGCTATTGGGCTTTGTTAGTAATATATAGAAATACTGATGATTTATGTGGGTTTATTTTATATCCTGCAACTTTGCTAAAGTTCTTTATTATTTCAAATAGTTTTTTACTTGACTCTCTAGGATTCTTTAAGTATACCATCATATCATCTGCATAGTGATGGTTTTGTTTCTTTTCCTATTCTAATTCCTTCAAATTCTTTTTCTTCTCTTATTGTTGAAGCTAACATTTCTCAAAAAATATTGAATAACAGTGGTGATAATGGACATCCTTGTTTCACCCCAATCTTACTAGACTAAGATGATTTTTCTAAGGTATAAGTGTGATCATGTCACCCCTCCACTCAATAAACTGCAGTGGCTTCCTGTTCCCTTCAGCAACAAATATAAACTTTTATTTGGCATTTAATCTTCTTTGCTCCCTGACCTCTTCCTCCTTTTTCAGTCTTCCATTTCCATGTCCTTGATAGTCTTGCTGTACTGGACTACTTGATGTTTTTGGACTTAACCTTACAAGACCCTATACTTTTGTACTAGCCATCTCCATACTTGAAATGCTTCCTTTCCTCATCTCTGCCTCCTAGCTTACTTCAAGGCTAAGTTTAATTCTGTATTCTCCAGAAGACTTTTATTAGTCTCCCCCACCTCTCTCACCTCAAGGGCTTTTACTCTGCAATTGTTTTCATTTCCTCTATGTATACTTTGTACCTACAAAGTTATTTACGTGTATCTCTTCTTTTTGTTCTTGTCAGATGGAGATAGTGTCTTTCTCTTCCTCTGATTCCCTAGCATTTAGCCCAGTAATTGGCACTTATTAAATGCTTCATAAATTCCTGCTGAATGGCTGACTTCAGTAATTTTAAACCATAAAACATATATAACATAAAAATATAAAACATATATAAATGTCTTCTGTGTAAATTGAAAAGCTTCCTCTATAAAATACTGACAGGTAACATTCTAGCTCTGCTACTGTAGGATTTGGGTCAATCATTCTCACTGTCCTTTGATTTTCTCATCTTTTAAATGAATTCAATTTAAAAAATGAACAAGTTTATACTGTATGCCAGGTGCTGAGGTGACATTATTGAAAGGAGACATGACTCTTGCCTTTATTGACATGTTCCTGGTTATAGGGGCTATTCTATGTAGAGGGAAAAAAAACCATAATGATTTAGAATCTGACTCAGTGTCTAGAAGGGGTCAAAAGAGAGTGAATGACACTAGAACTTCTAGGAGGAAAGATCATTTCAGCATTGGGGAATGAAAAGAGAATTAGAGTCAGAAGATGTTAATTTGAATACTACCTCGGCTACTTATTATAATAGTGATTCTTTAGTATCTTTAAAATATAATCTGCTTCATTCTTTATTTGATAATAGTTTTCTAATGTCTATTATGTAACAATTTTTTCTTCTTCAAAAAAAGTGTTTACAGTATGGAGGAATGAGGTGTCTGTATAATTCACCACTCTTTGTTTCTCATTCCATTTTCCTGAATCATGCTTTGCCATGTATTTCTTGTTGTGCTTTTCCCTTAGCTTTGCAATGAAATAACCATAAATCTGAGTGCACGTTGATTTGTTTTGGAGGGTTTTATCATTTTTTTTTTTGAGAATTCATTTACTACTTCATCCTTAGCAATTGATGTTGTGCATATGAAACTTTTACTTTTATGGTGCTATGTGACTGGGAGGCAAGTGACGTCACTGCCATCAGAGAACGTACTCATCTTCATCAGCCTTCTCACTTTGGAAGCTGCCTTCACCATAATGTTTTGGCAGCTTTCTCATGCTGGATGAGCTTTCCAACCCCTCGATCCTCTTTCTCTTATTGATTAATTCCTCCTGGAACCTCAATTTTAGGGAACCATCTCTAGGCCAGCTATCTTTATTCCTCAGTTTCTCTGTGAACCTCACTTTTGACTCTCTAGCCTGCTTTTTCCACCATGGCAGATTATCTGTCTCCCTCATCCTGCTTTCTGGGTTCCATTTATGTGGTGTCTTCCTCTCTTAGAATGTTGTCTTCTTGAGGACAGGGACTGTCTTTCTTTTTACGTCTGTTTGTATTCTCAGCACTTAGGACAGTTCCTGGCATATAGTAAGTACTTAAATGTTTTTTAAAGAAATGCAAAGAAGATGTGCATGATGGATAGGAGCAGGTGGCAAAATTCAACTAATTGGGAAATCTGAAAAATCAGAATAAAGAACTCATTAGGGAATTGTCTGATTTGAAGAGAAAATGGATTACTCAATCATATAGCTAGAATGAAGAATGAAAGGTCAACAGCCAGAGTGCTCCACTGGTACATTATTAAGTTTGAAGAAAGCAAGGAAGGCATCCAGCTTAGGCTGACTTGTTGTGGTGAACTTTGGGGAGAATGTGGACAAGAGCCTGCCTGACTCTAAGCTTAGTGATATATCCACTGAGCCACTTAGCTACTTGGGAAACATAGTATGCTGTAAAGAATGCCTAATTTTTGAGTCAGAAGAATGAGGTTTGAATCCTGATTATGATTTGATCGCTGTATGACTTTACTTCTCAGGGCCTCAGTTTTCTTATCTGGAAAGTGGAGTGTGGGAGGAGTGTCAACTAAATATTTCAAAGGTCCCTTCCATCTTCAAATTTGTGATCCTTTGACCTGAGTCTAAAAGTCATATTTCTAATAATTTGCTTGTATTAGGCTTAACAGATATTTATTGCTAATTTTAGAAAAAAAGTTAAATATCAGATACTTGCTTATTTTGCCATATTGCCTATTATTTATGGGTAATAATTTACAAAATTGAAATGATGATTGAGTAATCAGGGTCTTGGATTTTTCCTGTTAATTTTTCCTGTTTTCCTGTCTCGCTAGAACATGTTCATTGGATAAGACTGAGGTCAGATGGTGAATAAAGGAATTTTTCTATGGAAATTATTCAGAAATTATTTCTATTTCACATTTATTCAAGGTAGGTGATCTAGGTGTTGTCTGGCACATCAAAGAAATCACAGTTACTACTTAGTGGCTCTCCAATCAAAATAAAATAATTATGTTATTCTTGTTCAAGAAAGGGGTCTCAAACCTAAGGGCCCTTGGTTCGTCCTACAAATAATTTCTTCTGGAAAGAGTACTGTTTTCTTTGGTGTCGAGAACTTCCTCTCTGATTTTCTAAGTTTTGACCAGTTAAAATGTCTTTGGGTGGTCCTGTAGCCTGGGGGTTTGAGAAAGGAACTCTCTACTTTCCTGAGAAATAGCAACTACAGTTCTCCTTATTCATACCCCACCTTTTAATTTCTGTTATAGCTTTAACCCAATAACTGAAATTAGCACTGGTTCTTTGAGGGCCTCTCTTTAAAAGGATCTATGTTATAGTATTGAAAAATTTTTTTTGGTTCTTCATATCAAATTCCTATTTTTAGAAGCATTTTCTTGAAAGGCTTTTTTAAAAGTTTAAGGTCTGAATCTTAACATTTTTTTTTTAATTGAGATGCCTACAAAGAGAAAATACTGCCATTTTTGCTTGTATTTTCTAAATTAAAAAATAAGTTTTAATTTTGTACCTAGTAGTTATCAGCAGACAAAATATTTAAATATACAAAAAGTGAAACAAGAATTTGATACTGTACAGTGAACTTATGTTACATGCAGTTTTTTAGAGCTGAATATATTTAACAAAGCAGTATCAAAATCGTTGTATTTGTGTATTGTTCTTTTAAGATTTTTAGATTTAATTCTCCATCTGACTTTTTCCTTGTGTTAATAGATGTTGCAATTTAAAAATCAAACTGTTTTCTGTGTTGGTAAATTTTCCTCAACAGATACAATTATTTATTGGATAATTTTCACAAGGTATTCAAATCACTTTTGTTTTGTCTTTTAATGTATTTAAATGGAGGAATATCTAAATAGTAATTGGAAGTTATATGATTGGCCATTTAGTCTAAATTCTTCCTGTATTTAACAGATGGAGAACGGTAGTTAGATTAGTATACATATATATATATATGTATATATATATATGTGTATATGGATTTATAATCCCAGAGCTATATATAGTAAGATGGATTTATAATCCATTTACAGGATTATAATGCGTATATGTGTATGTATAATCCATATAATCCTTTACTAAAAGGAAAATATTCAATGTCGAGACAAGTTGAGTAGCATCATATAAAGAGCTGCCTGGGCTAGGAGTAAGACAAACTTCATGTTTTGGGCACCAATTCTGCATTGACTAGGTTTATGACATTAGGCAAGTCAGTTACCTTATTGGTAAAGTGAAGTCTTTGGAC
This sequence comes from Phalanger gymnotis, assembly GCA_028646595.1. NCBI lineage: Eukaryota > Metazoa > Chordata > Mammalia > Diprotodontia > Phalangeridae > Phalanger > Phalanger gymnotis. The sequence goes on from CM053627.1 coordinate 190,663,276, forward strand.
TAGCTCATAGCTAACCAAGTAAGTTTCTTTCTACCTCTATGAATCTTATGATTCTAGGTTAGGACTGATATTTTGGAATTTTCTTCTCATGCTGTCTTTAAAAGTAGGATTGTTGTTCATTTGTGAAGTTGGTTTAGATTTACCCTTGCCTAGAGATGTAGAGTTTCTTAATCTACTTAATGATTCTACTATTATCTACTATATCTACTATTATCTATAATGATCTACTTAATAATTCAATTCAATTCAACAATAATTCAATTCAAGTGCCAAGGTTGCTTGGCACTATGTTGAGTTATAATACAAATAGGAGTTTATTGACTTACTGGAGCCTATATTATAATATCGGTGGTGAAATGTATTCAAATAGGTATGGTATGAAATAGAATTTTAAGTAAAAAATAACCTCTTCCAATGGAAGGATAGGTTCCCTTCTGGCTGGAGGGGATTTGGAAAGATTTAATGGAAGAGGTGGCCTTTTAGACCACTTTTCAAAGAATGTTCACTTGCAGAAATGGAGTTTATTTCAGATATAAGGAGCAATGTGTACAGAAGTTTGGTAATAGGAGAGTGTAGATGTGTTCACAGTATGAGTAGCAGCCTGTAGTATAGAGTGGCATTACCTTCTACTCTACCACTCAACTTATCCTAGCATCAATGAGCTGCTTCTTTCTTTTAGGAAATGCTTGCCTTGAATATAACCCAAATCATCTTGCTCCCGTCCATTTTCTTCTATTATTTTCTCTAAGTTCACATACAGAAATCCTTTACCATGTAATAGACCTTCTTTTACATCAATACTATGCTAAAGAGTTTGAACTTTATTGATTATGTATTGTGTAACCGGGAAGATTTTTTGAACAATGGAGTAGTGTGATTAGATTGTTAATCTGGCAGTGTTTTCTAGATGATATTTGTGAAGTTTTTAGCATAGTAGGTGCTGTTGTTGTTGTTGTTTAGTCATTTCAATCATGTCCAACTCTTCACAACTCAATTTGGGGTTTTCTTGGCAAAGATACTGGAGTAGTTTGTCATTTCCTTCTCCAGCTCATTTTATAAATGAGGAAACTGAGGCAAACAGGGTTACATAGCTAGTAAGTGTCAGAGGCCAGACTTGAACTCTGGAAGATGAGTCTTTTTGATTCCAGGCCCAGAATTCTATCTACTATGAAAGCAGGTACCTAATAAATGCTTATTCCCTTCCCTCTCCTTCTAGGATGGATTGGAAAAGATATTGAGTTGTAGAGTGAGAGGTAATGAGTGCCTGGACTAGAGTGGTAGTAGTGAAAGTGGAAAGAAAGACTTAAATGTAGAGGCAGAATCAAGAGAATTTAGTAACTCACTGTATGTATATGAGAACAAGGGATTAGTAGGAGTCAACAGTGACAATAGGGTTTTAGAAGAGTGAGTGAGAGAAATGATATTACCCTTAACAAAAATCAAGATGTTAGGACATGGACCAGGTTTTGTGAGTGATGCAGTGGATGGAAGGGAATTTACTTGAGATTCAAGAACTGAATGATTTGGTTGATTAATTCTAGAGGCTGTTATCTGACAAGGCAAATCCATGTCTAGGCGAATTAGTGGCTAGAACACTGGCCCTGGAATCAAGAAGTCTCATTTATCTTCCTGAGTTTAAATCTGGCCTCAGACACTTACAGCTTTGTGACTCTGGACAAGTCACCTAAGGTTTCCTCATTTGTAAAATGAGCTGGAGAAGGAAATGTCAAACCACTCCAGTGTCTTTGCCAAGAAAACCCCATACAGGTTCACAAAGAATCAGACAGAACTGAAAAATGACCAAACAATAAATATCTCCAAGACTCTATAATCTCCTCTTCCCCAATGTCATCATCTATACCAACATTTATGTAGTCCTTTCTCTCCATTTATTCCATTGAAATCATGTCATTCTGTTGCCTGTAGCAATAGCAGTAATTTTAATTCTAATTAAATTAGTGTTAAGTCTTAGAAATTTGTGCGTTTATTGTCTCTCTTTTTATAAAATGTTTTTGGTAACCCAAACATGGAGACTTTTGACCAAGATCGATAGAATTTTGTGTGTGTGTGTGTGTGTAAACAATAGTGTAAGTAGGTTACAGAAGTATTAAAAACTCACTTTTATCATCTTACCATTCAGTTGGCCCTTACTTGAAACCTCTGCTCTAACCAAATAATTTTCCTCAATTATGCCATGAATGCAGAAGACATTTTGAGAAAATCACTTTCTCTTTCCTGTGTATTTACCTAAGACTTTCTTTTGTTTCAAGGCCCAGGTCAAAGCCCTACTTCCTTAGGGGATCTTCCTTGATCACCCTGTCCCCAGTTGTTATTCCCTTCTGTGAGAAACTTTATAATATCATTTATCTTTGTGTGTCTGTTTCCTGTCTCTTTTATATTATAAAGCAGAGATGGTGTTGTTTGGTTGTCTTTAAATAAACAGAACTATTTTGTTATTTGTTTGTTTTGTTGTAGATGCAGTTTGAAATAAAAATTCAAATTAGAGTCCAACTTTTAATCAGCATCAGTGGCCTAGCAGCACATTATCTGTGGGATTGCTACTACCAACCTGTTGTTTTGAAAAATTTATTAGGTTTTATTTGAAACATTTTATCTTATATTTTGTACCAAAAAAGCAATACGGTATTTGCCTATTTTAAAACTGGTAAAATATTTCCTTCTTGTCCTCGCTTTTTCTTCCTTAAAGATGATGAATTCTCAGCCTCTTTCTTAACTTGGAACTTTCCTCAGCGCTAGGAACCTCTTATATTGCCTTCTTACCCTGGAACATCTTTCTACCTTACTGGCCCATTTCTCCCATTTGTGAATTCTACCTGTAACCTCCATTTTGAGTAAAGACCAAGACTAACTAATCTTCTAATCTGTTTTGCTTTTCTTGCTCTGCTTCTGAATTTCTTGCCTTCAGCCCCCACCAGCGTGGTACCTATCTACCCATTGTATATACCCCCTCACCCCTCACAGGTTTTTTTTAGCTCTCTTTTGCATTTTGTTTTCCTCCATTAAATGTAGACTCCTTGAAAGCAGGGACTGTCTTTGTTTATATTTGTTTCACTAGAGATTAGCACATAGTGACCACTTGCTTCTTGCCTTGCCCTGTAACTATAATAGACAATAAATTTGGGAAACAACGTTTTCAGCAACAACTTTTTGGCTTTTCATTGAAGTTTTGATAACAAAATAAAAATGGAGAGTGGCCTACGGAACTTGTGTAGCTTTGTGTTTTCATGGAAATAGTATAGCATATTATAGGATATTTTCCTTATATCAAGCTGAAATTTGTTCTTTACAATATTCACTCATTGTTTCTAGGTCAGTCCTCAGGTGCCAAACAGAAAATCTCATCCACTTCCTATTAATAGACTTAATATAAGCCTTTAAAGTACCAGAAGACATTTCTCATGGTGCTTCCCTAGACTTTCCCCTGCAAAGCTCCTCTGTTCTTCAGACCAAATACCTGTAGTTCTTCCAACCTTTCTTCATGTACTAATGTGTCTCATCCATTTCCTATCCTGGACATCTTCTAGACAGTTTGCAACTTGTCAAAATCCATCGTAAATTGTGGCAGCCAGAAGTAAGTACCATATTTAAGGCATGGTCTAACCAGGGCAAAACACAGAGGAACTATCATTTCTGTATAGTCTTGGATACTGTGCGTGTTTTCATGCAATCTAAGCCTGATTTTTTCTTTTGCTACCATGTCATACTATTGACTTGTAAGGTAAATAAAGGGAGATTCTCATGTTAATTTATATGAGATTCCACTACTGATCCTAATTGGGTATAGCATTCTAATATATATATTAAATATATTTGACTTTTCCCCTTAAGCTGAGCTCATAGGAGCTAGAGCAAGTTAAGATTACTCAAGGTCAAGGTGACCCACTAAGGTGAGGATGATTCATGCTGGCACAACTGGTAAGGAGAGGACCCACATTTAAGTTATTACTTGTAAAAATTCCCCCTTCTGTGTCTGTGGCTTATTTATGCCTCTGTTTCTATCATGTGTAAGGGTTTTAATTTATTTTAGGTTAACAGTTTCTCTCCACTCAAGTTTTCGTGCTTCACCTGGATGAAGAATATTATCTTTATGTGCTTTCAATGACTTTGTGACCTGGAGGATAATCAATGTCTCTGCCACCCCTCTACCTCTCTCCAGACCAAGCCCTCCTCAATCTGCTATGTGTAATGTTAGGATTAAAAATTATTAGTGCTCTCACATTGTCTTTTATATCATATGTAACAAACCATGGCAACAAACAGAAAGCAAAGGGGAGAGATAATTTGGTGAATATTTGCTGAAGCAGAAATCAGCTCCTTTTTTTTCAAAAAAAAAGAAAAACAACAAAAACTCCTTAAGCTCTTCCCCAGGATGCTCCAAACACCTATAAAAATGACTCTGAACAAATTGTAGAACTGCAGAACCCATGAAATAGCACAAGGAAGCAGGGCTCCTGCTTAGGACAGCCTGGATGGTCTCTGGGTAAGGTCTGTGGCACAGAGCTGGGAATGGAGGGGACAGAGCCCAGCATGTGCCACACCTAGACCAACCAGACCAGGAACTGGGCAGAACAGGCCTTAGTGCCTTGAATCAGTGAGCTGTGGCAGTTACCAGACTTCTCAACCCACAAACACCAAGGACAACAGGGAAGGTTAGTGAGAAAAAACTGCAGGGATAGAGTCAAAGGAGTTCAGGAGTTCAGGGTTCAGCCACCACCCCGGGGGCAGTGGACGTGGTGCAGCTACAGAACTACAGCTGCAGTTGCTTCCAGATTCAGGCCCACCTGGTAGGAGGAATTAAGTAGTGGATCAGAGCAGGAGTGCAGAGCCTGCTTAAGATCTGAGTCACAGTCTGGGTTGGCAGTTCTTGTGGGAGGAGGAGCATTGGTGTGGCAGAGCATGCTGTATAGAAATAACTGAAAACAATAGTGCAACCCCTCAAGTTTGGGAGAAAATACTCTCTACTCTACAAGCAGTCATACCATGATGAAAAATTCAAGGGTCAAGTAGTTGACTGGCGACATGGCCAGGCAGCCAAAACGGACTCAGATTCATAGTCAGACTTTGGAATCTTTCTTTGGTGACAAAGAAGACCAAAACATTCAGCCAGAAGAAGTCAACAAAGTCAAAGAGCCTACATCAAAAGCCTCCAAGAAAAAAAATGAACTGGTCTCAGGCATGGAAAAGCTCAAAAAGGATTTGGAAAAGCAAGTTAGAGAAGTAGAGGAAAAATTGGGAAGAGAAATGAGAATCATGCAAGAAAACCATGAAAAACAAATCAATGACTTGCTAAAGGAGACCCAAAAAATTACGGAAGAAAACAACACCTTAAAAGATAGACTAACTCAAATGGCAAAAGAGCTCCAAAAAGCCAATGGGGAGAGGAATGCCTTGAAAGGCAGAATTAGTCAAATGGAAAAGGAGGTTCAAAAGACCACTGAAGAAAATACTACTTTAAAAATTAGATTGGAGCAAGCAGAAGCTAGTGATTGATGAGAAATCAAGATATTATCAAACAGAAGCAAAGGAATGTAAAAATGGAAGACAATGTGAAGTATTTCATTGGAAAAACCACTGACCTGGAAAATAGATC
>CM053627.1:190669386-190709367 GCA_028646595.1 Phalanger gymnotis
TATTTCATTGGAAAAACCACTGACCTGGAAAATAGATCCAGGAGAGATAATTTAAAAATTATTGGACTACCTGAAAGCCATGATCAAAAAAAAGAGCCTAGATATCATCTTTCAAGATATTTTCTAGGAGAACTGCCCTGATATTCTAGAGCCAGAAGGTAAAATAGAAATTGAAAGAATCCACTGATCACCTCCTGAAAAAGATCCCAAAAAGAAGACTCCTAGGAACATTGTTGCCAAATTCCAGAGCTCCCAGATCAAGGAGAAAATACTGCAAGCAGCCAGAAAGAAACAATTTGAGTATTGTGGAAACACAATCAGGATAACACAAGATCTAACAGCTTCTACATTAAGGAATTGAAAGGCTTGGAATATGATATTCTAGAGGTCAGTGGAGGTAGCATTAAAACCAAGAATCACCTACTCAGCAAAGCTGAGTATCATACTCCAAGGCAAAATATGGATTTTCAATAAAATCGAGGACTTTCAAGCTTTCTCAGTGAAAAGACCAGAGCTGAATAGAAAATCTGACTTTCAACACAAGAATCAAGAGAAGCATGAAAGCATAAACAGGAAAGAGAAATCATTAGGGACTTACCAAATTTGAACTGTTTTGTTTACATTCCTACATGGAAAGATGATGTGTATAATTGATGAGACCTCAGTATTAGGGTAGCTGAAGGGAATATATACATACACACACACATATTATACATATATATATATATATATATATATATATATATACATATATATACACATATGTGTGTGTGTGTGTATACATATATATATATATATGGGATGATAGCTAAAAATATATATATGGGATGATAGCTAAAAAAAATAAAAGAAAATTAAGGGATAAGAGAGGAATATATTGAGAGAGGCAGAAAGGGAGAGATAGAATGGGGTAAATTATCTTGAATAAAAGTGGCAAGAAAATACATCTGTAGGAAGAGAAGAGGGGGCAGGTGAGGGGAAATGAGTGAATCTTGCTCTTGTCGGGTTTAACCTGAGGAAGGAATAACATACACACTCAATTGGGTATCTTACCCCACAGGAAAGAAGGAGGAAGGATATAAAAAAGTGGTGACGATAGAAGGGAGGGCAGATGGGGGAGGAGGAAATCTAAACCAAACACTTTTGAAAAGGGACAGGGTTAAAGGAGAAAATTGAACAAAGGGGGATAGGATAGGAAGGAGTAAAATATAGTTAGTCTTTCAGTACATGAGTATTGTGGAAAGGTTTTACATAATGATACACATGTGGCCTATGTTGAATTGCTTGCCTTCTTAGGGAGGGCGGGTGGGGAGGGAAGAGGGGAGAGAATTTGGAGCTCAAAGTTTTAAAAGCAGATGTTCAAAAAAAAGGTTTTGCATGCAACTACAAAATAAGATATACAGGCAATGGAGCATAGAAATCTCTCTCGCCCTACAAGGAAGTAAGAGAAAAGGGGATGGGGGGGAGTGGGGTGACAGAAGGGAGGGTTGAACGCAATCAGAATATATGGCATCTTGGAGTGGGGGGTGAGGGTAGAAATGGGGAGACAATTTGTAATTCAAACTATTTTGAAAATCAATGCTGAAAACTAAAAATATTAAATAATTTTGCTAGATAAACAAAATAAATTAGAAAAAAATAAAATAAAAAAAGAAAAAAAAACTCCATGCTTTTTCTTTGTAAAGAAGAGGTTGAATAATAAAGAGGAAAAAGTATAAGATTTAATTCTGAGAAATAATAATCATAACACTGGATGTGGCTTAAATGAACTTACCTTTAAAATGTAGAAGGTAGTTGAATGAATTAGAAAGCACTGTTAAATTTCATATTATTTACAAGAAACACAATTTGGGGCTACTGGGTGGCACATTGAGTACAGCACCAGCCCTAGAGTTAGGAGGACCTGAGTTCAAATCAAGCCTCAGAAACTTGACACATTTACTAGCTATGTGACCTTGGGCAAGTCATTAACCCTAACTGCCCTGCCTTCTCCCCCCTGCCAAATATATATATATACACACACACACACACACACACACACACACACACACACACACACACATATATGTATGTATGTATATAAAGAAACAATTCCAATTTAAAGATTCACAGAGTTAAAATGAGAGATTGAAATGGGATTTATTATTCCTCAGGACTCAGAAGTGGGGAATCTGTTGGCTTGAGGCCACATGTGGTCCTCAAGTGTGGCCCTTTGACTGAATCCAAACTTCACAGAAGAAATCATGTGGCCCTCAGACCACAGATTCCTTACCCCTGCTTCAGATCACGTCAAAAAAACACAGATGACCGCTATGATCTTAGATAATACAACATCATATAGAGGTATGGTTAAATTTAAAGCTGTAAACTACATTGTTGACAATTAAAAATATCTGTATCTGTCTGTCTCTCTGTCAGTATCTGTATTTATATGCACACATGCCCAATGGCATAGCATATGTATTATTAAAGGAAAAGTTATGTGAGTTACAGAGAGAAATAGATAGCAAAACAATAATTATTTGGGACAATAATATGTACCTTTCAGATGTAGACAAAACTAAGCAAAATCTGAGCAAGAAATAAATTACAGATTTGAAAAGATTTTAGAACAGAGATTTGATAGCTCTATGGCAGTTAGTAAATGAGGATAGAAAAAACTGTACTTATTACTGAGCATGTTCGTGTTTCCTTTACAAAAATTGACTGCCTGCAGATGCATAAATTCCTTTAAAACAAATGGAAGAAAGCAGCAATATTAATCACATCCTTTACTTACCATAAGGCAAAGAAAGCATCATTAATAAAGAACATCCAAAGAAAGTTTTTGATTTAAATGCTGAATAAGTAATTTCTAAATAATTTTTGGTCAAATAATGAATCACAGAAAGAATATATAATTTCATTAAAACTTACAATAATGAATCAATATGCCAAAAATTTTGACATGCAGCTAAAAAAGGGCCCTTAGGGCAAAATTAAAATTTCTAAATTATTTTATAATAAGAGAAAAATTATAGATTGACAAATTTAAAAAAATTATACTCACAGTAGAAATTTTGAAATTTAATGAAGAAGTTAAAAATTGAACCTAAATGAAACCAGAAACTGTTTTTGTTGGCAAAAAAAAGAATAAAATAAATCTTTAGATAATCTGATTTAACCAAAGAGAGGAAAATTAAATTGTAAAAATAAATGAAAAATGACAGTCAAAAAAAAGGAAAAGAGGGAAGTGGTATTTATTCAAAACTATTTGCCCAATTATGTGCCAAGAAAACTGATAAATATATGAAAATGTGTAAATATATACCAAGATTAATAGGTCAGGAAATGTAGATACTAAATAACTCAATCTTCAAAAGAGAAGTGGCATCATATAGTATACAGAGCTGGCCTTGATTCTAGGAAGACCTAGATCCAAATTCTACTTGTGAAACATACTGTGTTTGTGATCTGGGCAAATCACTTATCTTTACAGTACTCTAGGTAACTGCTGAAAACTGTAGATTACAGAGAAGTATCTTCAATGGTAGAGTTAATTACTCATCAGGAATTCACTGCATCAATGAAATCACAGGTCCTGTCTCTATTCCTACCCTAGTCTCAGAATATAATTGAATAAATGAATTCCCAAGGGCTGGTGGTGAGGTGGTAAACCTCAAAACCCAGGACCAGGTGCATGTTTAAAAGTGAATTCTAATATTAGAAAAGCTATAAATATAATATCCCATGTTAGACTATTGTAACAGTATTCTAATTGGCTTTCCTGACTCAAGTTTCTTACTGTTATGGCACTTCCCACACACTGCTGCTAAAGTAATCTTCCTTTTAAACAGAGATCTGACCAAGTAATTCTCTATTCGTTCACCTCCAGTGGCCTTCTATCGTTTCTAGCCTAAATTGTAAAAGCATAGCTTTTAAAACCTTGCCTGAACCCAACCTACCTTTCCAGACTCATTCTGCATTTCTGCGCTTATCTTCTACAACATAGTGAAACTTGCATTCTCTCTGTTTCTGTTACATGATATTCCATCTCAAGTGTTTTTGCATAAGTCTTCCCACATTTTTGGAATGCATTCCCTCCTTCGCTCTACAGCATACAGACTCTATCTTCTTTTTTTCCTCAGGTATATTCATCCCTATATATCCTTTATTTATCCCTCAACTGTTAGTGACGACCTTCCCAAATTACATTGTATTTAACTACTCTGTGTGTGTGCACACTCATGAGTGTGTCACACACTTATGTACGTCTTTGCACCACAAGAAAGTAATATCCTAAAGGAATAAGAATGGGCAAAGAGGAAACAAAATTATAATTTTTGGTAGGTATAGGTTTATTTAGAGAAACCCAGAATTTCAACTAAAATTAAAAATTTCAGTCCCAAACGGAAAACTTCAATACAGTTAAGAGTTATAAAATAAAGCTACATAGATTATCACTCTTTATAATAAAACCCAGTAGGAAGAGATAGGGAAATTGTGTTCTAAATAACTATAGGATTTCTAAAATATTTCAGTCCACCTATTAGAAAATCAATATGACTCCTACTAGAAAACAGAACTTTAAAACACTTTATAGAAATAGAACCAAGTCATTGTTATTATTTATTCTCGCTTGCACCATACCAATGTAGGAAAACAAAAAGACAGTACTTCCTAAATTATTTGCTTATTCATTGTCATCAATCAAACTACCAAAGGAATATTTTTTAGAACCTAAAATTAATAAAATTTATCTGAAGGAAAAAAAGTTAAGAATCTCAAGGGAAATAATAAAAAAAAACAATAAGATTACCTAAAGACTGTAGATCTCAAACTACAATCATCAAAATTATTTGTTATTGGTTAAGAAAACATAAAGTCTTAACAGTGAAACAGATTAGTTATACAAAATACAGAAAGGAATGCATGAAATAGCATAGAGTTCATTAAACTTGATGACCCCAAATTCTGGGGTAAAGACTCACTATTTGATAAAAACTGCTGAAAAAACTAGAAATTTGATCTGTCAGAAATTATGTTTAGACCAGCCCCTTACGACATATGCCACAGTAAGCTTCAAAGAGATACATAACATAGATAAAAAGTTCATTTCTTAATCAAGTTAAAGGTATGAAGAAGGAGATATCTTTTATAACTCTAGATAGGGGAATGGTTTTTGCCTAAAGCAAGTATGGAAAAGATGGACAGTTTTGATTAATTTTACACAAATTAATGTATATGAAATGAGAAGAGAAACAGTTAATTTAGAAGTCTTTTTAGTAAGTTTCTGTGATAAAGGCCTTGTATCTAAGATATAGATAACTGAGTAGATGTATAAGAATAAGAACCATTATCCAATAAGTTGAAGGGCATAAAAAGGTAAGTCTACAAAGAAAAAATGAAACTATCAACAATGTAATAAAAAAAAATTTTCAAATGACAACATGTGTAGGTAATTTCATCTTCCCCGCCTGGCACACGATATTGCCTCAAAGTAATTACTTCAGAAGGTTCGGGCAAAGCGATTGGATCCATGTTTATTTTCCCCACTAAGACTCCATTAATGCCTATTTTCCTCACAGCAAATTGGTATTTCCCTTCAGGTAAATTTAAGGTCATGCCCTTCAATATATCTATTCCAGTGATGTATTCAGGAATAGGCACAATAACCACACTATATTCTTTCTTGGCAACTGTCCAATTTTTATCATCAATTTAACTTGTCTGGCTGATATTTCAGCCCCTCCTAATCCTGTGATGGTAATAGGAGTTCCATGGCTGAACTTGGCTGGATTTCCATAAACAAGAGTGGCCTCAGCCCCAGTGTCTATCAATGCCTTAGTTACCGTACTTGACCCATTTTTCCAATATATGGTCAAGTTAATGTGAGGTCTGCAATCCAGGGTGTGTATTTCCTTAATTTGGGCTGGGGCTCGGCCTGTTTCCTAGTATTCCCTAACATGTGATTCACTTGGGTATGAAGGTTCAATGTCTGTAGCATCTGCAGGAGCAGTACTTATTTCCCTATTTCTTCTGTTATCGAGTCCTTCAACTCGTTACATTCTGTACGGTTCATTGGTTGGAATGCCATCTATCATTTCAAAGCCTACCCCTGCTCTCAATAAAGCAGTGAACATTTCTTTTCTTGTCACTCTATTCTGGCGCCAGATTTGCTGGCTATTCACCCTTCTCTCTCTCTCGAGGAGATCGATCCCTTCCCCAGTCTCCTAAGTCATGTAACTGTGAAATCTTATCTTTCACCATTGTAAGACAGCTCCCTACTTCCCCAAGTAACAGATTCAAAATTAGGTGTTTGTAAGCAGGGGGAGCTGTCCTAATTATTAAATTCCTATGAAGGATTCCCATGGGCTGTAGCTATTCTTGGCTTACCTCTCCTCGCAGCCTACAACCCCGACCCAGCTATCAAGTGCCAGGAGCTCGCCTTCGGGGTGCCTCATCGCCTCCTCCTTTGGTCCCAGGTCTACGAAAGGCTGCTAAAGGCTGAGGCACCAGTGGGGGAAGTTTGTGCCCTCACTTTGTTCCAAGACCATGCTCCGCTTTGTTGCCAGCCGAGCCCCTGGCGTCATCAAGCGCCGCCTGAATGACCAGAGCCCATTGGTTCCCGAGTTGGCCCCTCCCCCTAGGATCCTGTGAGGCTCACATCCACATAGACTAGGTCAACACCCAACAGGGCCTGGCTCTGGAGTTAATACCTCCCCTTAGCCAGCCCCACCTTGGGCTACACATCAGGCATCATTCCACATCCACATAGGTTTTACACATAATAAGGCTTTGGGCCTGGGGCTTAGCACTTAGCAAGATTCAATGAAATAGCTGAATCACTCAAAGCAAACAAAAGCCAAACTACTCAAGTGCACCTGTTGAACTAAGTTCTAAGGAGCCCATTTTGCTTACCAACTCAGAACACAAAACCAAGTTGAGCGAATTCTGAAAATTTTGAATTGCCTCTTTCAGAGAATAATACAGCCTCCTTTTTGGATAATAGATCTTTGGAAAGAATTATAGTACATCTTTTCTCAGCAGTGGTCTGCTTAGTGAACCAATTTAACTTATGAGGAAGTTTCACTGAGATGATAAAGCACAGTTTTAAACAAAATTTGGACTAATTTGAACCAATCAGTTTTGTTGCTTAAGCAACAGCTTAAGCTAAAAATGTGCAGTCATTTTAGATTTTATTTGTATGTCACCTATTTAAGCAAAATTTTCTACTAAAAGGTCAAATTTAAATCACACAGGTGAATATATTCAAGTGAGACCAAGTAGGATACTTATATTCAAAAACTGTGTCAAAAATTCTGTTAAACGTCATGGTAAGGGATTATCTTTCTTTTCTTTCATCTACTTGCTTATTTTATGTTTATTATGGTTAATGAAAACATAGACTCAATATTGATTGCATGTATAAACTTAAATGTCTTGTGTTTACAAGGTAAATTGAAGGGAAGCATAGTGTTGTAGAAGAGCTTGACTGGGTGTCAGCATTACAGTCATGGTATCTCGATCATGGGTTGTGTGACTCTGAACAAGTCATTTACCCTCTTGGTCCCTGAGTTTTTTGTTTTGTAAAATAAAGTGGTTGAACAAGTTCATTTTCTATGTCCCTACCAGATCTAAAACTTTATGGTTTATGACCTTTCAGAAAGTAACACCTTATTTTGGGTGAAGAAAGAGAGAGGGAGAAAATTTGAAACTCAAAAAGTTTTGGAACCGGGTATTGTAAACTAAAAATAAAAACCAAATTAAAAAAAATTTCATTAGAGAAAAAAGAAGAAAGTTACTACCTAATTTTGATATTTGTCAAATTAAATTTATATGCACATACACACACTTACCTACCCCTTATATTCTCCTCCATGACTACACAGCAAAATAGATAACGACTAAATTATAACAGTGAGTTATTATTATTGATTTTAGTCTTATACAGAAATAAGCTTGCTTTCAGAGACTTTCAAGTTACTCTCTTGACATAAAATTGTTATTTCAATTTTATATAAATATTCCCCCTATCAAAAAAAGATAGCTCTCAAAATGTTTTGAAAATGCTGCTCAGTTATAGAATTCTAGTGTAGTTATGAATAGTTGCTTCTAAACCTTTTCTACCATTGTACTATTTAGAAGTTGTCTATATAAACTTTTATTTTAAAATATTTTTAAATGTCTGATTAGATTAAATTCATTGAGGTGAGGCCATCTACAACTGGACATCATTCTTTTATAAAGCAGTTTTTCTTCGTACTTCTTTGTAGAAATTATACACTTTTGACCTAAAATATGAAAATGGCATACTTGGATAGAAATTGCAGTGCTATGTGATATTGGTAATTGTTCACTTAGGAATGTGCCTGTCACCTCAAATTAGGAGTTGGAATGTATTGAAAATATCTAATCATCCGTAATAATGAATCTCTTGAATATTTACAAAAAGGTGTGAAATTGGTAGCAAAATTATTCTCCTGCAAAACCAGTTTGGAAATAATTTCGTAGTTGAAGGATGCACCCACCAGCAAAGATGTACATGGCAACATGTGAATAGAGCTGGATGTTACTACTCTCTTAGATACTCAGATAGTGTAGGTATTGGAAGTGGTAATACTAGGACACTAGTAATACTACAATGTGAGCTTCCTGAGGGCAGGAACCATGTTTTTGCTATTTGATTCCCAGTTCTTAGAATAGTGCCAGTAGGAGTAGCTCCAGTAGGAGCTTAATAAATGCTTGTTGACTTACTGGCCCATAAACTAAGGATTTATTTACTTCCTGGGGTCTAATTATCTTGAGTAGGTCATCTTCTACCTTTTCTTTTTTCTTTTTAGATTTTTTGTTTTTAGTTTGCAATACTCAGTCCCACATGTTTTTGAGTTCCAAATTTTCTTTCCTTCCTTACTTCACTCCACCACCCAAAGACAGCATGGAATTGGATATATGTGCTATGGATATATTTGCATTAAACTTATTTATACAATAGTCAAGTTATAAGGAAGAATTATGACCAATAGGATGAATCATGAGAAAGAAGAAACAGAACCAAAAAAGAAGAGGGAAAAGCAAAGAGAGAGCAAACAGTTTGCCTCAATCTGCATTCAGACTCCATAGTTCTTTCTGTGGATGTAGATAGCTCTTTCCATCATGAGTCCTTTGGAGCTGTCTTTGAACTTTGGATTGCTGAGAAGAGCCAATCAAAGTTAGTGATCACAGAAGCAATATGTCCATGGTTATGTACAATGTTCTCCTGGTTCTGCTCCCCTCACTCAGCATCATATTATGTAGATATTTCCAGGTTATTGTGACGTCCGTATCTTCCTCATTTTTTATAACACAGTAGTATTGCGTTACATTCATATACCACAACTTGTTTAGCCATTCCCCAATTGATGGGCATTCCCTTGATTTCCAATTCTTTGCTACAAAAAGAGCTGTTATAAATATTTTTGTACATACGGGTCCCTTTCCCATTTGTGTGATCTCTTTGAGATACAGCCGTAGAAGTGGTTTTGTTGAGTCAAAGGGTATATACAGCTATATAGCCTTTTGGGCATAGTTCCAAATTGCTCTCCAGAATGACTGTGTCAAGCCCCAGCTCCACCATCAATGTAACAATGTTCCAATTTTCGTACATCCTCTCCAGCATTTTTCTTTTTCCTGTTTTGTCATTTTGGCCAATCTGATAGGAGAGATGTGGTACATAAGAGTTGTTTTGATTTGCATTTCTCTAATCAGTAGTGATTTAGAACATTTTTTCATATGCATATGGGTATCTTTAATTTCTTCCCCTGAAAACTGCCTGTTCATATCCTTTGACCATTTCTCAATTGGAGAATGACTGGTATTCTTACATATCTGGCCCAGTGCCCTGTATATTTTAGTTATGGGGCCTTTAACAGAGACACCGGTTTCCTCCCAGTTTTCTGCTTCCTTCCTAATCTTGATTGCATTGGCTTTTTTATACAAAAACATTTTGGTGTAACATAATCAAAATTATCCATTTTGTATTTTGTAATACTTTCTATCTCTTTTTGCATCATGAATTTTTCCCTTTCCCATAAATCTGGCAGGTAAACTATTCCTTGCTCTCCCAAATTGCCTATAGTTTCAGCCTTTATTCCTAAACCATGGACCTATTTTGACTTTATTTTGGTATATGGTGTAAGATATTGTTCTATGCCCAGTTTCTGCCATACCATTTTCCAATTTTCTCAACAGGTTTTGTGAAATAGTGAATTCTTAGCCCAGAAGCTGGCCTCTTTGGGTTTATCGTTGACTTCTCCATCTTGTGTACCTATCCTATTCCACTGATCCATCACTCTGTTTCTTAGCCAGTACCAGGTAGTTTTCATGACTGCTGCTCTATAGTACAGTTTAATATCTGGTATGGCTAGACCACCTTCTCTAGCATTTCTTTTCATTAATACCCTAGATATTCTTGACCTCTTGTTCTTCCAGATGAATTTTGTTATTATTTTATCCAGCTGTGTAAAATAATTTTTTTGGTAGTTCAATTAGTATGGCACTGAATAGATAGATTAATTTAGGTAAAATTTCATTTTTATCATATTAGCTCGGCCTAACCATGAGCGACTGATACTGTTCCATTTATTTAGATCTGACTTTATTCGTGTGGAGAGTGTTTCATAGTGATTTTCATATAAGCCATGGGTTTGTCTTGGCAGATAAACTCCCAAATATTTTATAGTGTCTATAGTCTATCTCTTGTTGTTGGGCTTTGTTAGTAATGCATAGGAATGCTGAGGATTTATTAGGGTTTATTTTATATCCTGCAACTTTGCTAAAGTTGTTTATTATTTCAAGTAGTTTTTTACTTGATTTTCCAGTATTTTCTAAGTAAATCATCATATCATCTGCAAAAAGTGATAATTTAGCTTCTTCTTTGCATATCCTGATTCCTTCAATTTCTTTTTCTTCTCTTATTGCTACAGCTAACGTTTCTAGTACCAAATTGAATAGTAGGGGTGATAATGGACATCCTTGTTTCAATCCTGATCTTATTGGGAATGCATCTAGCTTATCCCCATTACAAATAATGCTTGTTGATGGTTTTAGGTAGATGCTATTTATAATTTTAAGGAAGGCTCCATTTATTCCTATGCTTTCTAGTGTTTTTAATAGGAATGGATCTTGTATTTTGTCAAAAGCTTTTTCTACATCTATTGAGATGATCATATGGTTTCTGCTAGTTTTGTTACTGATATGATCAATTATGCTGATGGTTTTCGTAATATTGAACCAGCTTCACCTTCTTGGAATAAATCCTACCTTGTTGTAGTGTATTATTCTCATGATAAGTTGCTGCAATCTTTTCCCTAATTTTTTATTTAAAATTTTTGCGTCAATATTCATTAGGGAAGTTGGTCTATAATTTTCTTTCTCTGTTTTGACTCTTCCTCGTTTAGGTATTAGTACCATATTTGTGTCATAATAAGAATTCGGTAGGGCTCTTTCCTTGCCTATTTTCCCAACTAGCCTATAAAGTATGGGAATTAATTGTTTTTTAAATGTTTGATAGAATTCACATGTAAAACCATCTGGCCCTGGAGATTTTTTCCTAGGGAGCTGATTGATAGCTTGCTCAATTTCTTTTTCTGAGATGGAGTTATTTACGAATTTACTTCCTCTTCTGTTAACCTGGGAAATTTGTATTTTTTAAAATAATTATCAATTTCTCTAAGGTTGTCAGATTTATGGGCATACAATTGGGCAAAATGATTCCTAAGTATTGTTTTAATGTCCTCTTCATTGGAGGTGAATTCAGCCTTTTTGTTTTTGATACTGATAATTTGGTTTTCTTCTTTTTTCGAATCAAAATGCCTAAAGGTTCATCGATTTTATTGGGCTTTTCATACAACCAGGTCTTAGTTTTATTTATTAGTTTAATAGTTTTCTTGGTTTCAATTTTATTAATCTCTCCTTTGATTTTCAGTATTTCTAATTTGGTATCTAATTGGCGATTTTCAATTTGTCCTTTTTTACCTTTGTCGGTTGCATGTCCAATTCATTGATCTCCACTTTATTTTATTCATGTACTCATTTAAAGATATAAAACTTGCCCTAAGAACTGATTTTGCTACATCCCATAAGTTTTGGTATGTTGTCTCGTTGTTGTCATTCTCTTAAATGAAGTTATTAATTGTTTCTATGATTTGTCGTTTGGCTCACTTATTGTTTAGGATTAGATTATTTAGTTTCCAATTAATTTTTATTTTATCTTTCCATTTTATTTTGTCACAATCTGAAAAGGATGCATTGACTACTTCTGCCTTTCTGCAGTAGATTATTAGGTTTTTATGCCCTAGTACAAAGTCAATTTTTGAGTATGTGCCATGTACCATTGAGAAAAAAGTATATTCCTTTTTATCCTTATTCAGTTTTCTCCAGAGGTCTATCATATCTGCCTTTTTTCAAATTCTATTCACCTCCTTAACTTCTTTCTTGTTTATTTTGAAGTTATATTTATCAAATTCAGAGAGGGGGAGGTGGAGGTTCTCCACTAATATAGTTTTGCTTTCTATTTCGTCCTGTACCTCCCTATGTTAAATTATGATATTGCTTCATTGTTTATGGTACCTTTTAGTGGGATATGGTGTCCTTCCTTATCTCTTTTCATTAGATCTATCTTTGCGTTTGCTTTGTCTGAGATTAGGATTTCTACCCCTGCTATTTTTTTTTTTACTTTAGTTGAAGCACAATATATTCTACTCCAGCCTTTTACCTTTACCCTTTGTACCCTCTTTCTAATGTGTTTCTTGTAAATAAGTTATTGTAGGATTTTGGTTTTTCATCTATTTCGCTATCTACTTCCATTTTGTGGGAGAGTTGATCCCATTAACATTCATAGTTATGAGTACTATCTCTTCCTTTTTCTCTATCGTGTTCCCCACCCCCCATTTATACTTATATTTCTCCCTTCTCCCTTCCATTCCTCAAAAGAGTTTTGCTTTTGACCACTGCCTTCCTTAGTTTACCCTCCATCTTGATTCCTCTCCCTTATCTTTTCCCCTTGCTACTTCTTTCCTCTCTTCTGAGCCCCCCCTTTTCTTTCCCTTCCTATTTCCTGTAGGACCAGTTTGATTTCTACACTTACCAGAGTATGTTATTCTCTTCTTGAATCAAATTTGATAAGAGCAAAGCTCAAATATTGCTCTTCTCCCTCCCTTCTTTCCCTCTACTATAATATGTTTTCATGCTTCTTCATTTGATGTGATTTACCTTTTTCTACTACATCCTTACCTCTTCTCCCAGAATCATCCCTTTACATCTCTTAATTATGTTTTTTATCATTGTAACAGTTCTTTTATACTGACACCCACAGTCTATGTGTATCACTTTCAATTGTCATAATAATTGTACTATTCTCAAGATTGATGTATATATATATATATATATATAAACTTATATAAAACAATATAATCCTATGTAAGGATGTGAACAATGTGTCCTTATAGATTAATAAGGTTTGTTTTTTACCCCCTGTTTACTTTTCTATGTGTGTCGTGGGGGAGTGGTGGTCTGGCTGCTGGAAGTCTCTTCTTCCTCTATTGAATTGAATTGGTGGTCTAAGCCATTGTTTGTGCTGATTTCTGCCACTTCCCCCTGGCTGTGTGAAGGCGCATCTGGGTTTCCCTTGCTGGCTCCATCCTTCTGGGACTCAGGAACTCCTGCTATTTGGGTACCGAAGGCCCACTTTAGGCTCCTCTATTTCAGGGTTTATCATGAGGGAATATTATCTGGATCAGCAAGGGAGGAGTGAGAGCCATTTTATCTTATCATTATGGCTCCTTTGAAGTTCAAGAATGTGAGTTTCAAATCTTTAGACTGTGGGCTGCAAGCCTAAGGAGTTCTTACTGCGCTTCTGCCTCCTGTAGCTCCAACAGACTCCCTTCCTGGGCTGGGAGGCCTGGGGATCACCACTGGTTTTCGGCTGCCCAGCGTTCTCTAGCCTGCTGTCTGGTTTCCGCAGCTGCTCCAGCTTTGACGTCGTCTGCTATAGGTCCCTGTTCTGGTCACTCTCTCAGCCTACAGAGCTGTCCTGTCCACCTTGCAGAATATCCTGGGTTCAAAATTTCCCTCATTTAGTCTACTAGTGGCTTGTAACTCTCAAATCTGTTCAGATTCACTCTTTTAGAGGTATCTAATGGAACTTGTGAGAGAGTTCTAGTAAGATGCTGTTTTCACATTGCCATATTGGCTTTGCCCTTGGACCTCCATCTTTTATCCTGCAAAAAAAATTAAAAAATCCTTCATGTGCTGTTGATCAATGTTGCTTGATTCCTCATGTGGAAATACCATGTCTTTACTGTTGAATATAATCAACAGGCATTCATTAGGGGGCTACTATATACATTTTTCCCCCTGCATGTCATATCCTACTCTTTGTGACCTTGTATAGGCTTTTCTTGGCAAAGATACTGTAGTGGTTTGTAGTTTCCTTCTCCAGTGGATAGAAGGAAACAGAGCAAGGTCTCATAGCCTATGAGTGTCTGACGTTGAATTTGAACTCAGGTCTTCCTGATTCCAGGCCCAGCATTCTATCCATTGAACCACCTAGCTACCTTCTTCTATTTACTAGTATACTAGTAAACAGCCACTGTTTCTTTTTATCTCTCTTTTTACAATTAGTCTTTACTAGTTGACTTACTATTACAATTACTGTTGACTCATAATTTTAAAAGGAGAGAGAAAAAGAAGCTTTGGCTGCCCTCTAAGACTTCTATAGAGGGAAATAACAGATATAGTTGTCAATAGATACAAAAGTAGAGATAAAGACTTGATTTGTGATTACATTGAGATAGGGAACTATATTGGGTTAATGAACCTCTTATCCCTGTAAGTCTGAACAATTCTGATCTGCAGGTGCTATTATTATCCATATTTCACTGAGGAAGAAACTGAGGCAAAGATGTTAAGTAGCTTGCCCAGGTTCACACAGCTAGTGATTATGTGAGGCATTTATTTAAGCTTAAGTCCAGTGCTCGCTTGCTCGCTCTCGCTCTCTCTCTCTCTCTCTCTCTCTCTCTCTCTCTCTCTCTCTGTCTTTTTCTCTCTGTTTCTCTCTCCCTCTCTCTCTCTCTCTCTTTCTCTCTCTCTTCTTTCTGAAAGTCTTTATATTCTCTAAGCCCAATGAATTTGTACTTCATTCTACATGTAGAGCCACTCGATTTTATTGAGCAGGGGATTAAAATGATCAAAAGTATTTTTTAGAAATATTAATTTGGTAGCTCTTCGTAGGGTAGCATAGATTAGATTGGAGAGATGAGGAGAAACTTGAGAAAAATGAAATTAATATATCTTTTCATTTTTCTCTAGAAAAAAATCAGATTTTTCTAGGAATCCTGTTCTCATTAGTTTTCAGCTAGTTCAGAAACGATGCAAATGGCATTAACTATGATTTTGATTGTTATATATTTATGGAACTAAGCATAGCCCTGCTGAGCTGGGCTGAAGGAAGAATACATCTATTTGTATCCAACTACTTCTTAAAAATTTACTGCTAGTAGTTTCTGAGGCAGGAGTGCTAGAAACTTAACTGATCATGTTTAGTTTTGATGACTGTGATTACCTGTGTGATCTTGAGTTAGTTGCTTCACTTCCTTGGCCCTTCATTTCCTCATCTGACCTATATGACCCCTAATGTCACTTCCATCTCTACAACTCTTTTCCTATGATTCTGTGAGCTTTTCTTCTCAAAATATGGCTTGAGGGGAATAACTTTCTCTCATGCTGCCATCCTTAGTTGTGTTTCTTCACAGTTCTCTCAGTCACCTTTTCTTTATTTTTTCGTATCTTTTCTTATCTTAGACATTTCTTGGCAGTTGTGTAGGGGAAAGGAAAAGGAAAGAAATAAACATTTATATAGTACCTGTTATGTGTCAGGCACGTTATTGAGAACTTAACAGATATCTCCTTTGGTCCTCACAAACAGCCCTGTGAGGTACATAATGTTGCCCCCATTTTGCAGTTGAGGAAACCAAAGAAGACAGAGGTAAAGTGACTTGCCCAGCAGGTGTCTGTGTCTGCATTTTAACTTGGGACCTCCTGATTCTAAGTCTAGTACTCTACCCACTGTGCTACCTTGTTTGCTTCTTTATTCTGAACTTAATATACATCAAATTAAATTAACATTTCCATATAATAGTAGATGAGAAAAAGATTTTACGTGATAACAGCAAACCTGTATTATGTCCATCTTGCTTTTCCTTTTAGGATACAGTAAATTCCACATATCACCTTCAAAGCTGTCCTGCTTGTATTTTCTTCGATTTTCTTCTGTCTTTTTGTTAAGTGCTTCAATGACCCTCTTTTTTTTCTTTTTGTTTTCTGTTTTTGTTTTGCAGTGTTGGCTTTTCCTTACCTTTCCCTCCTCTATCACCACATAAAACTAAAAACAAACCAACAAACAAATAAAGATGCATAGTAAAGGAAAAAAAATTCCATATTGTCTGATCAGAAATTTTATGTTTCATTTTTATGCCTGTCATCCATCATGTCTTTCAGGAGGTTACAACTGTGCTGTATTGTGGCACTCTGGAGTTATGATTGATGATTTGATTTGAGTTCTTATGTTTTTCCAAAGTGTTTTTTAAAAAAATAGTATATATAGTTCTTCTCCTTCTGCTTATTTCATTCTGTATCAGTTCACAGGAATCATCACAGTTTTCTCTGAAATATCACTTTAGTTCATTTCTATTTTATTTACATACTATAATTATTTCAGTTATTTTCCAGTTGATTGGGGTTTTCCAGTTTGCTATGGTAAAGCTCATATTGTAGTAGACATTGTTGTATATTGTTTTCTTGGCTCTGTTTACTTCACTCTGCATCAGTTCATATTGATATTTCTGTGCTTCTCAGAGCACAGTAATATTCCACTACATTTATGTACCACAATTTGTTTAGCATTTTCTGAGTTGATGACTTTTTATTTTGTGTCCACTTTTTAATCTCACAAAAAATATTGCTGTATATATTTTGTTCTATTTCTTATTTATTGCTTACTTTGGCAATAAGCCCAGTATTCGAATCTCTGAGGCAAAGTAAGAATACGTTAGTCACTTTATTTGCATAATACCAAATTGCTTTCCAAAATGGTGGTACCAGTTCACAGTTCCAGCAACAATACATTGAATATTTTCATCTTTTGTCCTTTTTTGCCAATTTGAAAATTGTAAAGTTGAAAACTCAGTATGATTTTGCTTTGCCCTTCGCATATTAGTTCTTTGGAACATTTTTTTCTGTGGTTGGATATACCTCACAGTTCTTCTTTTGATAACTATTTGTTCATATACCTTTTCCATGTATCTCTTAGAGCATCTCAATTTAATTCTTTCTTTAATGATCTTTTACTGAATATAATTTGTCATATTTGGGTAATAAAGAATATGTTTAACGTTTCTGCATTTGTTTGTGATGGTTTGGTTCCAATTACATCTCCTGTAAGTTAATATGGATGAAACTGCATCTGACTCTTTTTCAATACCTACCATTAGCACAGTGCTTGTCACACAGTAAGCATTTATTAAATGCTTGTTAATTGACTATTCAACTCTCCAATCAAATAAGAAGTGTCTTTCTGGAATAGGTAGAGAAAAAATAAAGGGTGACAGGAAAAATTTGTTTTTTATTGATATAACGATTGGGAAGAATGTGTGTGTGTGTGTGTGTGTGTAATATAATATTTGTGTCTATATCTCTCTAATAAGATAAAATTGACCATTAACATCAATATTATTGTTAAGACAGCTTCAGAAGATAGATATCTTGAAGACCTGTCCTCAGTTCAGCATCTCTTACTGTTAGAATAACATCCTGAATGCCCTTACCTAGTTACCAGGTGTTATCACACCTAACGAGGAAACTATGTACAAAAAAATAGTGCTGGATTTGAGCCAAGGAAGATCCATGTTTAAATCATGCCTAGACATTTAGCGACTTCGTGATCTTAAAACTATTCATCTTACTTTTTTGAGTCTTCTTTTTCCTTTTTTTTTGTGAAATGGAGATAAATCATCCTATAATGGCTATCTCCTTCAGATAATTAGAGTGGATGTAATTAGATGCAAGGCTTTGCACTCAGTAAGTATTTTAGTATTTTTATTAGACTGTAGAGTTAGAGATAATGACATTAATTTATTATTAAATTTTAATTCTCTCAATATTATCTTGTTTTATAAAATTTATTTTTAAGAGAAGAACATACAAAAGATGTTGTGGTATATTTTTTTCCCTCAGTTTAAATTTATTACTTGGCGTTGGAACATAAGCGGCATATGTCATTTACTGAGGCTAGATGTATAGAATCTCCAACTGTTGACTTTCCTGTCCATCTTTTCAGGGTATGAACATGGTATTTTCTTATGTCCATGTTTTATTTTTCATTTACACTCCACCCATAGGGCTGTGCATATTTTTTCTGAAAATATTTTTTTATGAATTGAACATAGAACGTACACACTAGGTTTTCAAAGTCCTTGGAAAAATGCACCTCAGCATGTATTAATTGCTGTCCTGAAACAGAAGCAAATCATTACAAATGTATGCAGCATCCAAATAAAGTACTGTGAGAATGAATTTTACTATCATATGTGAGGAATTTTTTTTCCCTACTAATTTCAGAAATCATAGTGTGCTTTATTAAGAAGTGAGAGAAAAGTCAGCTAAATAATCCAATGCATTTTAACAATCTGATGTTAGAGCCAATATTCCACATTTGTGCAACCTCTACTCTTTCTCTTTCAAAAGAACTGGGAAAGGTATCTTTTTCTAACTCTTTGGTGCTAAACTCGTTCTTTATAACTTCACAGCATTAATTTTTGATCATTTTATGGCTGTTCTTTTCATTCGCACTGATGTAGTGATTATGTGTGTGTATATATATATGTATATGTTATTTTCTTGCTTTTGTTCATTTTATTTTGTACCATTTCATTCCAGTCTTAATGCTTCTCCATATTCATCACGTTTATCATTTCTTATATTGAATTCTATTGCATTAGTATACCATAATTTGTTTCACCTTTCCTTGGTAGATGGGCATGCATCTACTTTGTTTCTAGTTCTTTGCCACCATAAAAGTGATGCATGCAGCATTTACATAATACAAAATGTTATTGTGTTGTAAGGAATTACAAATAAGTGATAAGTACAGAAAAGCATGGAAAGATCTACATGAATTGATACAGAGTGAAACAGACAAAGACAAAAAGATATATGAAATGTCTACAAGTATGTAAGCGAAAAAAATATCCACAGAAATAACCAAAACAGTGCAGAATTATAAAGAACAAACATGGACTGAAAGAAATGATGTGTATGAGAAAGCACTCTCACCCAGTCCGTTTCCAGAAGTAGAATGCCCACAAGTGTATATTGCACATTTTTTTTCAGAATTTTAAAATTCATTGATTACTTATGCTAATTTCTTCCTTTCCTTTTTTGCTTAACTTTAAAAATTCTATTTTTAGTTTTATATTGGATGGGTTTCTTGGAAATGGAGGATGAAAACCCTGGGAGAAACTAGTGATGTTAGAAAAAAAAAACAAAGATACCAATAAAAACTTATTTTGGAAAAATTATTACTACAAATATTTGGTATGTCTGGAGCCTTTCTTTTTATCAGTGACGTCCTTGTAGAATATGGTTACTGTAGTACTCTTTGGGTTAAAGAGTATGGACAGTTCAGCCACTTTATTTGCATAATGCTAAATTGCTTTCCAGAGTGGTTGTGCCAATACAGATCTCCATCATCAGTTTACTTTTCTTTCTACATCCTGTTAGCATTGATTATTCCGTTAGTTGTCATTTTTTTCCAGTTTCTGAGTATGAGGTAAAACTTGAGGATTTCTTTTTGATTTGCATTTTTCTTATGATTAGTGAGTTGGAGCATTCTTTCATGTGTTTCTAATAGTTTGCAGTCATTCCTGTGAGAATGTTTGTTGCTTTCATCACTTAACTCTTTGTGAATTGTTTTGATCTTATATATCTTATAGATATCTTTATATCTTGAATATCAAACCCTTATAAATGATCAGTGAATGAGTATTTATTAGACACAACTATGTGCTATGGACTGTGGTAGGTAATGAAAATAAAAATACAAAGAATGAAACAACTCCTACTCACGTATTTTATATTTGATAAAATATTTTTCTTAATTTAATGCCATCCTTCTTATCCTAGCTGCATCAATTTTATTTGTGCAAAGGCTTCTCAATTTCATGTAATAAAAATTATTGATTTGATCTTTCTGTAGTTGTTTTTATCCCTTGTTTGATTAAGAATTTATGTCCCATTTACTTCTTTTTCTCTCTTGTATCTGTCTCTCTCTTACTCTTTCTACCCTTTTCTCCTTGCTTTCTTTCTAGTATGATCTTCAATAATCTGGTCACATAATTATTTTCAATTTGTTATGGTATATACTGTAAAATATTTCTCAAAAACTGATTTCTGCGAGGCC
The DNA here is from genome assembly GCA_028646595.1 of Phalanger gymnotis. Classification (NCBI taxonomy): domain Eukaryota; kingdom Metazoa; phylum Chordata; class Mammalia; order Diprotodontia; family Phalangeridae; genus Phalanger; species Phalanger gymnotis. The sequence continues at coordinate 190,689,860 of CM053627.1, forward strand.
ACTTTCAAGTTCTGTTAGCAATTCTCTTCAAATAAGTTCCTTCCTAGTTAATTTAAATTTTGAGTTTTATCAATATCTGTCTTATTCGGTTCTATTCCGCCCCCTGCCCTGATTCTCCCTTGTCTAGTCTTTTTCATCAATGTTACCTTGTTATTTTTGGAGTTCTATTGTTCTGAGGATTTTTTTTTCTGATTTTCTAGACTTTTCTACTAAAGCATCCAATATGAACTGTCAAGTAACAGTGCACGTGTTTTATTCTTTTTAATTTTGAAAAATTTAGTTTGGGGAAACAAGTCACATTAACATGTGGATGCATAACATACATATATTTTATATATACACAGTTATATTTCATATATACAAATACATAGAGACATACATACAGAGAGAGAGATTTTCTTTTGAGACTTTAATATTCTTATACCTTTATTCAACGTTTATGGTTCTTCGTAGGTAATTTTTGGCTAAGAATGATTGTTTTTGAAGTTTTTATTTGCTTTTTTAATTTTTCAGAAAACTCTTCTATATTCCATGTCATTTACATATTTAAAAAACATGTCCTTACCTCAAGATATGTATATAATACATGCTACATTTTTTTCTTGGCAGCATGGCAAGCAAGGAAGGCAAGCTAATGGAGCAAAGACCACCTTCACTTTTTAATGTAGTCTGCTTTTTAATGTGGTTTGCTTTTCCTCCTTTCAAATAGCTACTTAGAGTTATTGAATTATATTATTCATAATTATCTTGGAAGACCTAAGATTATAGTTAAAGTAAACAGTCTGTTTGACAGGAACATTTAATTGTGTTCATTTGGATAGAGAGAGTCAGGGACTAATAAAGAATACTTTTTAGTAACATTTTTCTTAAATGCCAGAAAATTTTGTAATGCCAGAAAATTGTGCTCTTTGTAAACCAGAAGTATTTATTTTCTTACATGTATCATGGTAAACGGGATCCACAATTTCAAAACGCAGGCAATAGTATTCAAATGCCTTGTCTTGACTTTATATCCTAGAATCCACTTTTTTTTTCCCTGCCCTTTTCTGTGAACCATTCTTCTTTATGCCCCTATCTGTTCATTCCTGTTACCAAGATGTTAGGGCTTAATTCAGAAATTCTGACCAAAAATAGTCCGTCTAGTTCTAGTCAACAATATCAAGGGTCATTTCCAAACTGTGCTACTCACATGAGTCAGGAACTCAGACACTCTCCCTCAGGTCTTGAGTTCTTATTGGTGAACTTTTACATTATTTCGCTCAGAACTAGAACTACCATGGTCAATTCCAAGTCATTCTTCCACCTTTTTACAGTGGTAATTACCTTTTTTGTGTCATCTTCCCCTTTTAGAATGTAAGCTCCTTGAAGGTGGTAACTATCTTGCTTCCTTGTATTTGCATTTATATTTATATTTGTATCTGTTGCACTTCAATGTCTGACCAGTAAGCACTTCCTAAATGCTTTTTTAATTCAGTCATTAATTCATTGGGTTATAGCCTGGAGAGATTGTGGCATCTTAAGCCATTGTTGTAGTTGTGACATCATACTGCTAATGCATGATATTTTTGCAGATGAATTTGTACTTAATGTGATTAGAAGGACTTGTCTATTTAATTTTTACATATGCTGAGAAAATTGCTATTCTAAAAATATTGGGTATGTAACATGGTATACATTATTTATAATATAGAAGAATATTTCTATCATAACATGTAAGTGAAAACCTAAAGGTGAAGAAATGTTGATTAAGAGTATTACTATTTTGGTAATAGATGTCTACTACTATTTTCCTAAGAAAACCCTTAAAGAATACCTTAAAGAATTCACCCATGCAGTCTTCAATGTTTAACATCAGAATGTTTTATTACTTCTGTGTAGATAACTTTTAGATCTATAGATGTGGTCCTATTCTCTTTTCTGAGCTCCAGTTTTCACATCATCAAGTGACTATGGGGCATTTTAAACCTGATGGCATCTTGAGCTCAATACAATTAAAACATAACTTGCTTTCTTTCACTTCCAATCTTACTTCTCTTCCAAATTTACCTGTTTCTGTCCAGGAAACCACTATGCTTCTACCTATCCAAATTTGTGACCTCACTTACTCATCTCACATATCTAATTAGTTTCTTTACCTTGTGGTTCCTACCTCTACAACACATCTCATCTTTCCACTTCTCTCTATTTCTATACTTACCACCCTAGTTCAGAGCCTTGTCACCTTTTGCAGGGACTCTAACAGTAGCCTCCTAATTGTTTTTTTCTGCCTTAAGCCTCTTCCCACTCAATTCCATTCTATATAGGACTGCCAAAATAATTTTATTAAGGCATAGATCTGACCACAGCAGCTTCTTATTTATCCAGTAAACTCCAGTGACTCTCTATGGCCTCTAAGATAAAATATAACCTTCTCTACACTGGAAAGCTCTTCACAACTTGCTTCCATCTCACCTTTCTACACTTATACCTCTTCCCTCCACCAGTGCTGTGTTCTAGGTAAAGTGACCTTCTTTCTGTTCCCCACTTAACAGTTCCCCTTTTAGGTGCTCAGTATCACCCTTAAAAATTTTCATGAGGCAACCACAAACATTAATTATCTATTTTTATCTGCAAGACACTGTTCTAACTTTTAGGGAGGTTACAAAGATATATTAGGTATTACCCATGCCCCTAAGAAGCTTTTTGCCTAATAAATGAAAATAAGACTTGATATAGTTACAGAATAATTACATAAAACAAAATGTTATGAAAGTTCAGTGGAGGGATATTTCTCCAGTTGTAGAAATCAATAAGATATCCATAACTCAATTATTTGGATTGAGGTGGGGGAGTCTATCCTGGAATATAAAGAATTGATAAAAGTGAAAACCTTGTGACACACTCTGGAGGAAATTCAACTGTTTTGTAGTCTATGAAATAAGGCTTCCTGTAGAAGACTGAATTTTAGTTGGGTCTTAAAGGAAGCCAGGGAAGTCAGTAGTCAGAGTAGCCAGGGTCAGTAGTCAGAGAGCAGAGCATTTTAGGCACAGGGGACAGCCAGAGATGGTGGTTGGAGCTGAGTGTTGGAAGGTCTTGCTCATAGAATGGCCAGAACTCTAGTGTCACTGCATCAGAGTACACGTCAGGGAAAGGCAGGACAGGGCTAAGTTATAAGGAACTTTGAATGCCAAACAAAGCAATTTGTATTTGCTCCTAGAGGCAATAGGGAGCCACTTGAGTTTATTGAATGGGTCTGGGGTGGTAGGTGACATGATTAGACCTGTGTTTTTAGGGAAGTCACTTTGGTGGGTTAATGGACGTTGGACTAGAGTGGGGAGAGACTTGAGGCAGGCATTCCTACAAGCTGGATTTTACAATAGTCCAAGAGTGAAGTGATGGGGGCCCATACTAGAGAGTGGTGGCAATGTCAGAGGAGACAAAAGAGCATATGAGTACTTTTTGGACATGTTGAGTTTAAGATTTTATGGGACATTCAATTCAAGATGTCTGAAAGGCAATTGGAGATTGGAGGTCAGCATAGTGGTTAGGGCAGGATAGATAGATTTGAGAATCATCAACATTAGAAAGATAATGAAATTCATGGGAACTAATGAGATCACGAAGTAGTATGTAGCAGGAGAAGAGGGCCCTGGACAGAACCTGTGAGACATCATAGTTATAGGACATGATCTGGATGAAGAGTCCAGCAAAGAAGACTGAGTAGGAGCAGTCTGGTAGGTAGGAGGAGGACCAGAAGACAGCAATGCCCTGAAAAACTAAAAAGAATAAAGTGATGACATGATTAGTTCTGTGCTTTAGGGAAAGCACTTTAGTAGCTGGATGGAGGGTGGATTGGAGTGGGGAGAGATTTGAAGCAGGCTGAACCACCAGCAGGCGATTGCAATAATCTGGGTGTTAGGTGATGAGAGCCTACACTAGAATGGTGGCAGCGTCAGAGGAGAGAAGGAGCATTATTGGAGAGATGTTGCAAAGGTGAAATTGGGAGACTTTGGCAATAGACTGAATATGAGAGTTGAGATAGTGAGGGATCCAGGATGACTCCTAGGTTGTGAACCTCAATGACTGGGAGGATAGCGTTGCCCTCTAAGGTAATAGGGAACTTTGGAAGTGGGGAATGTTTGAGGCAAATATAATTATTTCTGGTTTGGACATGTTAACTTTAAGATGTCTTTAGGATACATAGTTTGAGATTTCCAAAGGCAGTTGGAGATGAGACTGGAGGTCAGCAAAGAAAATAGGGCTAGATAAGTGTATTTGAGAAACATCAGCATAGAGATGGTAAGAAGCTGATGGGATCACCCAGTGAAATAGTATGGCAGGAGAAGAGAAGAGGGCCTAGGATAGATACTATGTAGTAATCTAATGGTAATATGAGAGGCATTAGAGAGCTGAGTTTAGAATCAAGAAGACCTAGTTTCAAGTCTTGCTTTTTGACTGTCAGCAAGTCACTTAACCTCTCAGTGTCAGAGACAACTCTCTAAGGCATTGTTAATAGATGAATTTTCTGTCTTTATAGGTTGAAATAGTTTTGAGAGTTGCCAACGTTAGCAAAATCACAGGTCTGGGACCCTCTCTCCCTCGCTCTAGGATTACTAAAATTTAGGGTAAACTTATGTCACTAGTCAAAATGTGGGCCTTATCACAATAGGTCAGAATGAGGTAGCCAGTAAATAAGAATGAACTGAAGAGAGTGAACTGAAATGAGTCTGGCTAGGATTTTTAGAAAATTTAACTGGCTACATGCTTTAGACAACACATGAAATAACTCGCCCTTCTTTGCTTTGCTGCAATTCATTTTGTAATCATTCATATTTTTAAAATTCAGGAGTAGTGAAGTGCATTGTGCCAACAAAGTTTTGGCACTATTTCTAACTTTACCTTTTTCCCATTAGGCTCTTAGAGGAGAGGATCTCTGGGTACAGTTTGTTAAGATGTTTCTCTGGATATTTCAATGCTACTTTGCTAAATGGCAGCCTTCATTATACACTTATTACAGTTATAGGAACACTCTCTTTTATAGGCCTGTAATTTATTTAGGGCCCTGTTCTAACAAGAATGGATGAGAAGATTTCAAAATTCCCTTTTAACTAACTAGTAGCCTCTAAGTTTCTTATGGGCAAAGACATCTTCATTGCTATTCATGTGCATCTTTGTAGCAATAACTAGTAGCCTGTAAGTTTCTAACTAATTAGTAGCCTGTAAATTTCTTATGGGCAAAACCTCTTCATTGCTATTCATGTGCATCTTCATAGCTATAACATCTAGTACAGAGAAAATGCTACACAAATTAATTGAACTGACTTTAACCTTTAATCCTTATAATTTATCATGTTATCAAGCAATTAAAAACAAGTAAGGACTGATTCTGAAAGGATTTGCTTTCATTTCTGCCAACTTAGAAACATAGTCTCTTCCCACACAAAATGTAGATGTATAGATTTACAACTGAAGCGGGGTGGGGGGGGGGTGAGGGGACTTTTAATAAATAATCTTGCTAAATCCTTCCAGGTAGCTAAAAACCTAAATCATGCCAAACAAAGAACTATCAGGTTACTTCTTAAAGATCTCCAAAAGTACAGACTACAACTTTCCTTAGGATTTCATTCTATCAATAATATCAATTCCTTCCTTAGAGTTAATTGAAATTTCTCCAGGTCTAATTTAGCTCTGTTGTTTCTGATATGTGTTTCATATTAAAGAATCTTAGCCCTTAGAGTACATATAGAATAATTCTGTCACCTCTCATCTCTTCTTGATGTTAAAACGGTAACTAAGGATCTAGTTGCTTAGAAAAGATTTCTGCAGTGAGGTTTTCAATATTTTTGTCCTAACCCTCCTTAATTTGCATCCTTTTTTGTCTTTTTCAATTGTGACTTTGCTCTTCTTTTTCTTAAATGCAGTGACTGCAATCGAATATAGCATTCTAATAAGCGTCTTACTATTTTTCTTTTCCTCAGCCTTTATTAGATTTAATCCCTTCACTTAAATTCAGTGCTGTACAAGCAGCAGTTGTGGGTATCCCAGTAGCTATTTTGGATCAATTACTTGTATAATACCAGGATAACACATTGAATAATGTTAACATTAAGTTAAGGCTAAGTTTAATTTTGTCTGAGTCTTTGCTTTCACTGGTTTGTACATGTCCCAGTGAGGAACCTTCCTCTACTATGCAATCTATGCAGATTGACAACTGTTCTGCAATTTAAAGTCTCAGTAATTAGGTGGCGTAGTGGATAGAGTACTATCCTGGATAGGTCGTGGAGTCAGGAAGACTCCTCTTCCTGAGTTTAAATCTGATCTCAGACACTGACTTTGTGACCCTGGGCAAGTCACTTAACCCTATTTGTCTCAGTTCCTCTTCTATAAAATGAGCTGCAGAGGGAAATGACAAACTACTTCAGTACCTTTGCCAAGAAATCCCCAAATGAGGTCATGAAGAGTCAGACATGACTGAAAATGACTGAACAACAACAATAAGTTCTCTGGTTCATTAAGAGGTTCAGTAAGTTGTCCTGAGTCACACGGACTGTGTATCAAAGCCTCACGATAATTTGAAGTTGTTTCTATTACAAGATTAGCACTTTATCCTATAAGCCATGTTGCCCCTCATAGGTTAGTTAATATGTAGCAAAGGCATTCAAATCATTATCATGTAGGATATATGTTGTATTAGATTGTATAAAGCAGAAGTGGCAGGGATACCTGAACATAGGAATATTCCTAACAATTTGATAATTAAATTGGGCGGTAGACTGAGTGGAGGAGGAAAATACGTAGCTCAAAGGCTAACTGATCTAGAGATATTTTAGAATTGAAAGAAACACATTACTGTGTTGGCAGAGCCCCATAATAATTTAAAAAAAAACCCTGAAAAACAGGATTCTTGGTTTCATTGTGAAGACATTGAGCTTTAATGTAATTGATTCCTCTGGTACAAGATAGGGGGACAGTTGTGAAAGTTTTATATACCAGGGCTTCCTTACTATGAGAATTAAATGAAAATATATAGCATATAATTAGCTTATGAACTTATCTAACTTATGAATTAAAATGTGATGGAACAACTCCCTAGGATACTGTCAAACTGAAGGTTCTTATTCCTCTCTAGTGAAAACTTTAGCCAATGCCTAAGGGAACCTAAAATTCCTCATTATTAAATTGCGGCTTTGGAATGGCAGCCTAGCCTGGCAACTTTATTTTTTGCCATAAGTCTCTAATAGTGGGTCTTTAGATTGTACTTGAAGACAAATGTGAAGATTCAGTTCAAATTTTAAAGAGCCCTGAATGGCAAAATAAGGTATTTGATTTTATCTTAGGGGCAAGATAAGGAATAAGATTTTTTGGAGATAGAATCAATGTTTTAGTATTTAGTATTTTAATGGTGGCTCTTTGTAGCATAGATTGGAGAGGAAGGATCTGGGGTGCACAGAAAAATAGTTCGGAAACAGTTCCAGTAGTCTAGGCATCATGGGATGAGAGTTTAGGTTTGCAAGTGGCAGCAGAAATGGAGGTGGGGATTGGTCAGATCAGATAGATTTCTAGGAGGAATTTATATAGAGGGTGTTAAGGAGGAGGATGAATCAAAAATGACGCCAAGGTTTCAAATCTGAGTGAATAGCAAAATGCTACTTATATTGATGGAGACTTTTAATTTTGAAATACTTTGCATTATTCTGATTCTTTTTTAGTCTTCTGGGTTCTTGTATGAAAGTTTATCATGTTAGCTTTGTTCTTTATTCTTAGAATATTCTTATACTTCCACTTATGTTGTTTTGTAGCTTCCGACTTTTCTCAGTGTTCTCATCTATCATTTCATTAGAAAAGAGTTCTAATCTTCAATCATCTATAAAAGATCAGTCACAAACTCGGTTCCTGGACTTCCTTTTCATGAGTAAAATCATTGACCTCAGGTCTGAAGGAGGCATAAAAATATCTGGTGGGTGAAAAGTGAAAAAGATAGGATGAGATTTTTAAAGATCCATAAGATTGGAAAGAATATGGGGCTGGAAATGCAGCATGGACTTTTCTTTGGAAATACATGAAGTATCTTTGGTGTGTGTATGTGTATAATGTTACTATCTTAGATCAAGGCTCCAAACTGGGCTTACATTTTTCAGACATGTATGCATAGCAAGCTAGATCAGTAACAGATACTTCTATATTGGTGAAAGGTTTTTAAGTCATACTTTTCATCATTTTAATTAGCCTTTATAAAAATTTCTAAGTAAAATGAAGACTATAATGATATCCGGAACCAGGGTTATTCATGGTTAGGTATGTCAGGTCCAGAATATGGTGCTGAAGTTTCCCAGAGAAGTTCAGGGATGGCACTAGGTTGGAGATTTAAAAGTCAGGTTTACCTATTTCATCCCAAGTGCCAGATAGTACCAAACTTAGGACCATTCTTTGTAGATTTAAACTTCTAGGACTTCATTATATTTTCCTACACTCAGCAATTCACCATATTCCTGGTATCACTCTAGACCTAACAAGAAAGTTTAATGTTGCTCTGAACTAGAGTGACCATGAATCCACAATATGGCTTATCCATGGAATGTGTAGTATATCTATCTAGTTAAAATTATTTATCTTTGTTTCAGTGGCTTCTAGGCCTTACAGTAGTACTTACTACTTAATGTTATTCTAGTTTCAGAAATGAGAAAATGTATTAACTGATTAGGGAAGCATCTTTTTTCATCATCCAAAGGAAGTTAATGCTCAGACCCATAATAGCACCAGGATTCCAGGTCTTTGGTCTTTCTGTCCCGATTCCAAAGTATACCATCTTTAATCAGGTCGTCATATCCACCTCCTTCACACAGGAAACCTGGACATAACACCAGGAATCACCCTGGGCTCTGATAGGTGAGCTTTTGTTTTAATATATTTTTGTCCCCCCTCTCTTCTTTTCTCCCCACCCCGTTCCCTTCTTTTTATAATGAAAGTAATATATCTTAGACATTATATTTTCTTTGCTTCTCTGAAGTCTTGTTAATTTTATTTCCCTTACTTATTTCCTATTGTATTCACATTAATTTTTGATTCTTCTTCTCTCATTTTAAACCAGTCTTTCTAGATATTTTTTCAGTTTCAATTCATTAGTAAGTCTGCATTTCAGGCAGTTAGGAAACTCAGCATAATTCACTAACATATGTAAAAAATGTTGTTTTTACCAGCTAAAACAATATTTTTAGTTTCAAGTTTTGCTGTGCTTGCAGAAACCATGTATGTTGTACTCATTCATTTTAATGGAAAATCTTTATATTCAGTCTCTAGACATAGTACTTAAATTTTTGATCTTTTAATTTTAGATTTATTTTTAAATAAGCATTTGATCAGACATTAAAAAATTCCCTTGCCTACCATGAAGTCTTCCTCCAAGTTCATGCGAAGACATATGACTAGGTAATCTTAAAGTCTAGAATATCTCTAAATCCTATGGTCTTATGAAAGGTACTTTATTGTGAAGTCCATTTTCGTGTTTTATTACCTAAGCTACATAGATCAGAATCCAAGTTGAATCTTTCTCATATTACTGACTGATTTTTTTCTATACATTGTTTTCTATAGTAAATGGTTATGCTCAGTTTCATATCTTAAATGACCGAAAGGAAATATATGAAACAAACATGACTTTTCAAGAAAAGTAGGAATATGTTGGTGGTCATGGAAATTCAGTTTTACATTAGAAGAACATATTATGCTGTGATATAAGTTTAGTATGTCTTTTATCTTGCCCCCATGGAAAGGTTTCTTGTCATTTAGCTTATCCCTACACGTGTTTCTCTTTTCCTAGTAGCTAGGACTAGTTGCAGATAAATTTGATAATCAGTACATGAAGTTTTTCTATCGTCTGTTCAGTCAGCCAGAAAGTCAACTTGATCATCCTTCTTAACACTGATGCATCTCCATGGAGAGGAGAAAGAGAAGAGAGAAAAGGAGAAGGCAAATAAATGGTTGTTTTTTGGGCCATCCTGGCTCAGAGTGAGTGTAAGTAGTAACTGTTTCTCTTTTGGCCACCAACCTTGAGGGTCTTCTCCCAGTTTGATAATTTTTTTAATTAAAGGGGCCATCCCTTGACTCACTTCTTTCATTTATTTATTTAGGATCCACAAGGACTGATGGAATTTATTTATTTTTAGTTTACAACATTCAGTTTCAGTCATCTTGATTGATATCTGGCCATGGAGGAGAAAGTGAGGCTGCTGACTTGACACAGCCTTCCCTTACTCAAATCAAAGTCGATTGCAAGTCATGTCATCATCTCCCTGATGTCATGGTCTTCTTTGAGAATAAAGGATAAACTCTTCCCTCCCCCCCCAATCCCCGCCACACACACACATGAAATGCATCTTCAAGACTTTTCTTAGCCGTCAGTAATGCATGTTATCTCAGCCTGGCTCTTGTTTCATGTACAATTACCTTAATTTGCTTTCACTCGTGGCTTCATATATAAATATCCTTATTTGAAATATGAAAAAAATTTATGTTAAATCAGTTAAGATGGATATATCTTATACAGTGGCAAATATAGTACCTAAAATTAAAACAGTATTCTAAAACTCTATTTCTTTTCTCCTATGACTGTCCCATAAATCAAATCATTGGACTAAACTTTCTTTTGATTGGTCACAACCCAGAAATATTTTTGAATGTTTGACAAAAATTAATTCACTCATTTTTGAGAAATATGGGAATTCAGAGGAAAAAAGGGTAAGATATTTTGGCATCTGTTTTAAAATTTACATTTTGCAGTGGCATATCTCAGAATTTCAAATTTGCCTTTACCTCAGTCAGTGATAATTAGAAACATATTTGCTTCTGAAGGAAAATTGATGTAGAATGAACCATTTTTAGTTTTAGCCCAGTTTGCATGGAGTCAGTCAGTTGGTCAGCAAGCATTTATTAAACTTCTGCTGGACACTAGGCACTGTTTTAAGTGCTGGGGATGAAAAGAAAGGGAAAAACAGTTCCTGCTTTCAAGAAGCTTACATTCAAATGGGGGAGACAGCATCTCAATAACTATGTAGGTAGAGTGTCTCTATGTGTGTGTGTGTGTGTGTGTGTGTGTGTGTGTGTGTTAGAGAGAGAGATTGAAGGGAGAGTAGAAATAACCTCTTGCAGAATGTAAAATTTGAGCTGAGACTTGCAGAAAACTAAGAGGCAAACACGTTGAGGTTGAATACTACAGGCATAGAGGATAGCTAGTAAAGGTGCACTGAGCCATAAGCTATGGAGTGTCTTGTGCAAGAAACAGCAAGAAGACTGGAAAGGTAGGAAGGAGCCAGGTTTAAAGGGCCTTAAGAGCCAAAAAAGGAATCTTGTATTTGATATTGAAGGTAATAGGGAAACATTAGAGTTTATTGATTGAGGTTAAGAAGAGTCAAACCTGTGCTTTAGGAAAATCAGTTTGGAAGCTGAGTGGAGGGTGGACTCAAGCAACCAGAAGGTTATTGTAATAGTCCAGTTGTGAGTTGGTAGGGAACATATACAAAGAGAAATTGTAAAAGCAGAAACAGCAGGACCTAGAAACATTGTACTTGTGAAGTGAGTAAGAGTGACAAGTCAAGAATGTTACTGAGTTTTCCAACCTGGATAAGTGGGATGGTGGTGACCTTGACAATACTGAAGAAGGTCAGAACAGGGGAGGGAATACTGAGTTCAGTTTTGGACATATTGAGTTTAAGATGTATGTGGAACATCCAGTTCCACAAGTCTAATAGGCACTTGGAGATGTAAGACTGGAAGTCAGAAGAGAGGTTAGAGCTGGCTAACAGATCTGAGAATCATTTACAAACAGGTGATAATTAAACCTATGAGAACAGATGACATCACCAAGTAAGATAGTATAGAGGGAGCAATGAAAACAGTCCAGAACTAAACTTTGGGAGAACTTGCTTTTAGGAGATACAACTTGGATAAAGATCTAGCAAAGGAATCAGAGGAGCAATCAGACAGGTAGGAGGAGAACCTACTGGTGAGTGAAAGTGGTGTGACAAAAACCTAGAGAAGAGAGAGTACCAAGAAAAGGGTGATTGACAATGTCTGAAGCTACGGAAAGATCACAAGAAGGTTGAGGATTGAGAAAATCCTTTAAATTTTGTAATTAAGCAATCTTCGATAGTTTTGAAAGTCATTTCAGTAGAATTATAATGTTGGAAGACTGCAGAGAGTTTAGAAGAGAATGAGGGAACAGGAAATGGAGGCATTGATTATAGATTGATTTGTCAAGGAGTTTGGCCACAAAAGGAAAGAGAGATAAAATAAGTTAGATATTGTGAATGTTTGGATCAATTGAGGGATTTTTAAGGATGTAGGAGACATATGTATTTATAGGTAGTAGGGAAGCATCCAGTAGACAGATTGATAAGGGAATGGGAATGATAGAGGGTTAGGATGGAATGGTACCGTTCTACATGTAAAATGTAGAAAAGTCTGCTCTGGCAGGGAGAAGAAGCACCTCTTGATGTGAGAGAGGTATAAAAGAGGATATAATAGTAGAAATCATCCGAGTGAGGTGAGATAAGGAAGAAGGAATAGGAGGAAGTTTTCTTCAAATGGCCTCTTTTTTTTTTTTTGGTGATATAAGAGGAAAGGTCCTTTTGGGGGTTGGGGGAGGATTGTTTCATGGAAGTTTGAGGAAATATGAAAATGTTTCAGAAAGCTGGTACAGTGAGGTGGTAGCGAATTGTTTAGGTAGGTGTAAAATAATTGTCCTACCACAGTGAGGGGCCAGCTGAAATTATGTAGCATAAATTTGCAATGGATGTAGTCAGTGTGGTTTCATTCCATCCCATCCTGTCTCCTCCAACAGATTCCCCCCTCTGTCATCCCCACTCTTCACTTATTTTTGGTTTCTCTCTGTCTACTTGCTCATTTCTGACTGCCTACAAACATGTCTCAACCTGAAAAAACTCACACTCGATCCTTCCATCTCTGCTATCATCCTGTATCTCTTCTGCCCTTCGTAGCTAAATTCCTCAAAAAGGCCATCTACAATAGATGCCTCTGTTTTCCTCTCACTCTGTTATTAACCCCTTACAGTCCAGCTTCCAACCTTATGATTCCACTAAAACTATTCTCTTCAAAGTAATTAATGATCCCTTAGTTGCCAAACCCAACAGTCCTCATTCTCCTTGACCTTTGAAACTTGGTCACACGTCCTTCTTGATACTTTCTCCTCTCAAGGTTTTTGGGACACAATTCTCCTCTGGTTCTCTTCCTACCTATTTGAACACTCCTTTTCTGCCCTTTGCTGGAACCTCCTCCAGTTTGTAACCTCTAACCTTACATGTCCCTCCAGGTTATATCCTGGGACTTCTTTTCTTTTCTCTCTATACTACTTCACTTGGTAGTCTGATCAACTTCCACGGATTTCCTGAAGATTCTCAAATTTGTTTGTCCTGCCGCAGCCTCTCAGCTGATCTCTAATCTCACACCTTCAATTGCCTTTGAGACATCTCAAACTGGATATCCAGTAGACATCTTCAACTCAATATCTCCAAAACAAAATTCATTATCTTTCCCCTTAAACTCGCCCAACTGCATTCCTCCCACACCTTTCCTACTACTGTATTAATATACAAAATTCTGTCAGGCTCACAAACTTGGAATCATCTTGGATCCCTTATGTCTCACCTCCCATATCCGGTCTGTTGCCAATGCGTGCTAATTTCACCTTTGCATCATCTCTCCAATAATGCCCCTTCTCACTTCCCTCATCACCTCATACCTGGGTTATTGTAATAGCCTGCTGGTGGGTCTGTCTGCCTCAAGTGTCTCCCCACTCCAATCTATCTTCCATCCAGCCACTAAAATGATTTTCCTAAAACACAAATCTGATCACGTCACCCCACTACTCAATAAACTTTAGTGGTTCACTATTGTTCCCAGGAGCAAATAGAAAATATTCTAGTTGGTATTCAAAGCCTTCATAACCTAGTCCCCTTCTACCTTTCTAGTATTCTTACACCTTATTCCCAAATATATACTCTTTTATGCAGCGACACTGGTCTCCTGGCCAATCTATGAAAAATGCACTCCCATGTCTCAGCTTTGGGCATTTTTTCTGGCTGTTTCACATGCCTTGAACACTCTTCCTCCTCTGCTCAGCCTACTGAACTTCTATCTTCTGTAGGAAGCCTTCCCCAACAGTATTGATTGTAGTGTCTTCGCTTTGTTAATTATTTCTTATATATCCTGTATTTATCTTAATTTGTATATATTTGTTTGTATAGTGTCTTCCCCATTAGACTCTAAACTACTAAGCTCCTTGAGGGCAGGGACTATGTTTTGCCTCTTTTTTTATCCCAAATGTTTAATGCTGTACCTAAAATACATAGTACTTAATAAGTATTGATTAATTGATTTCATGATTTTCCCAAGTTCCATTCAGCAGCATGTGAATAGGAACAAAGCCATTGGATGGTGGGAGTAAGCCAAAGTTAGTCTTGGCAAGGCTTGATCAGTGATAGGAAAAGGGAGCAAGGGGCAAGCGTATATAGGAGAGTATAGAATTGCACTGGTTCACCAAAGGGATTGAGATAAGGAAAGGAGAGTAGGAAAGTACTGGAGTGATGGCTGGGGGAAAAAATAAACTCAGGTGTGGGTGGACTAGAGGTCATGGTAAGTATGAAAGGACCAGGCAATAGGTGAAGAGGTAGGAGAATTGAGTTATAGTCCAGATTCTGCCCAGTGCTCTTTCTGCTATACCTTGTGGCTAAGGAACTGCTGTTAGATCTCTATCCAGAATCCATCAGGTAGCAAGCACTTATAATATGCTAGGCACTATGTTTACTAAATCAGTTTCTGCCCTGAAGATGCTTTGATTCTAAAAGAGACTATGTGTATACACAGAGGTATATGCAAGGTACCAGAAGCAATGAAACCTTGAATGAGAAGACACTAACAGCTAGAGGGAAAAAAAGAAAAGCATCATTCAGAAGATTGCATTTAAGTTGATTCTTGAAGGAGCCTATAACATATCTCATATAAGGCCCATGTAAGAAATGAGCCAAGAATTTGTCTCCCTCTTTCTCTCTCATTCCCTTTTCTTCCTTCGTCTTCCCTTTCCAGTCCCTCTTCCTCTCCTCTGGGGATAGGGTAACAGATATACTTTTATTGTTGCTTTTGGGGTGAAGTGGGCATACCTCTGATTGTGTCAGTGGAGAGAAACCCCTGTTTAGGAAATTCCATCTACTCTTGCAGATTTACTATTATGAAATTTATCATCTGAGATCCTTGCTTGAAGTAGTGAGAAATTAAAGGGCTACCAAAGAGTCATAATCAATATTTTAAAGACCTAGGTAATGCTTATCTTTGATTTAGAAGTATAAACTTAAACGAGTTGGAACATCAATATCACAAAATCTTATTTAGTATGGAATTTGTTATGATCCAGATTTATCCTTTCCTTCCTATTGTTGTAAGTACCAGAAGGACCTCTCCAAAGCACTGTTGTGTTGTACGGACACCCAAATCCTTGCTTTTTGTTTAATAATGTTATTATCTCCAATAAATAGCCTGAAAACCCTCTGGTTTGGGGGGTATAACCTTCATGATAGGCTTTCTTTGTTCTTGAGATGCCTTCTTCTACTACTTGGTAGCTCTACCCTTCTCCTTATCTTGAACCCCTTCATATATGGCATCTTCTTTGCTTGTAATTCCATCTCTTCATGGCCCGCTGCTAAATGTTGGACATCTCTCCCCTTGCTGTTGAAGGAGATCCCTATTCCCCCACCCCTTCCTGTAAAAAGCAAACAATTCCCCTTCCCCCCCAAAAAACCCCAAAACAAACTTTGGTCCTTTCTAATGTAGCCTTACCCTAGTGTGTCTTATAGCCTAATTATTCAACAGACCAGATAACCAGAGGCATGATCAGGTAACTGGCAAAGCAAGAGATGCCTAATAATTAGAACACAATTTGCTGAGCCAGAAGATCATCTTACTTGAGGCCAAACCATTTCCAGCCTGTCCCAGTGAGGATCAAATTATACTTATGGGGATAGTGATCTGAATAGATCCCTGACTCAACTTCCCTTGCCCTATTCCTAACAACCTAAAGGGCTGTCCTTTGTGTGTGATAAAATGGGTCAAAAATAAGAAGCCTTATGATCACTGTTGCTTTGCTGCTTCTATGAAAATTCCCATTAATTTAGTAAGCTTGATTGAGTGCCTTTGCTGTTTTGGGTGTAGAGATAAAAAAAAAAAAGAAAAGCCAAACAATTCCTATCTTTAAGGAACTTATTTTCAAAGGAAAACTGACCATGTGCACAAATAAGTTTATATGATTGTATTTACAGAAGACAAAATAATTTTGTGGTTATAGGGTATAGCAAATACTAGCAACTAGGTGGACCATATCTGATCCTCCTGTAGCAGGTGGTATCAGAACTGAGCTTTGAAGGAAATTGGTAATTCTCCTACATAAAAGGAAGGAAACAAGGCATTTTAGGCTTGAGTTACAGCCAGTGCAAAGGGATGAGAGGTGAGATGCCATATCCCCCAAAATAGTCTATAACAAATCTTGATAAATGTCTTCATGCAGTTGTTGGTATTAGGAAATTCCTTCTGTGTTCCTGTTCATTGTATTAAGATAGTGTGAGGGTCTGGTGCGCCAGACAAACTGAGACCTGGGAAAGACCTTGGCTTCAAAAGGCCAAGGTCTCCCACTGCATCTAGGGCCACTTCCAGTTTTCCTAATCTATATTTAGCTCTTGGACCCAGATGGCTCTGTAGGAGAAAGTGAGGCTGGTGACGTTGCACAGCCTGCCCTCACTCAAATCCAATTCACTTGCATGTCATGGCATCACCTCCCTGGTGTCATGGTCCTCTTTGAGAATGAAGGACAAACAACAACAACAAGGTTCTAGTACTTGTGAGGTAATTAACTTTTGTTTAGTTGAATTGAATGACTGTATTCCCTTGAATGAGCCTGAGATTACAAAGAAATTCTGAATTTTCTGATTTCGAAGGCATGGAATTGTAGTCAGAAAAGTTTTTAATGTCATAATTTAGGGAATAATAGAAATGTGCCTGACATAGGCAATTTGTTCAGCACAAATTTTAATCTGCTGAATTTTATAAGCCAAAAGATAAAGAACAACAATAACAACTGAGTCTAGACATTACCAAAGACTATCATTTGCTGAGCCTGAGATAATAGACTCCAGAATTCTAGAGGTGTTTCTTAGACACTTTGGGATGACCTAATCATTCATGTTATTACATTGTTAAAATTACAGAACTAGAAAAAAAATTCTGATTTACCTATATAAGGATACGACATGCATTCCTTTTAAAGGAAAAAACACACTTAGTTGCCTTGTCTCTAATGTAAAAACTTGACTTTGAAAAGATGAAGAAAAAGATATTGGTACTGTAGTAAGGGCCTGGAATACTAATACAAAAAGAAAGAGGACAGTCTGTGTGGTCTCTTACATTGTAATAGAGGAAGATAGCATATAAAAGGAAGCCGAAAGGGGGTTGTGAAGGAAGTAGCAGTCTGGAGAGTCAGGATTGTAGCCTAGAGAGGAACAAAGACATAGCTGACCTGAGCAAAATAAGGAAGAAAATAAACTTAGTCTATGTAAAAAATGGGCAGCTAGGTGGCACAATGGGTAAAGCACTAGGCCTGGAGATCAAATGTGGTGTCAGATACTTATGTGTGACTTAACGTGTGACCCTGGGCAAGTTACTTAACTCTATTTGTCTCAGTTTCCTCATCTGTAAAATCAGCTGGAAAAGGAAATGGCACACCCACTCCAGTATATCTGCCAAAAAAACCCCAAGGAGTCTCAGAGAGTTGGACATGACTGAAAAGTGACTGAACAACAACAACATATAGAAAATAATTATATTGTTTTCCTCATACTTACCTCCCCCTCCTCTGAGTGCTTCTCTCTTTCTCACTCCCCTTCATTTTTTTTAGATCATCCCAACATAATCAAATGATATCTCACCTCTGTCTATGTAAATGCCTTTTGATTGTTGTAATAATGATAAAGTTCTCAGGAATTACATGTATCACTTTCCCATATGGGAATGTAAATAATTTACCTTTATTGAATTCTTTATGATTACTCTTTCATGTTTACTATTATGCTTCTCTTGAGTCTTATGTTTATCACATTTTCCATTTAGCTCTGGTCTTTTTGTTAACAATTCTTGGAAGTCCTTTATTTCATTAAGTATTCATTTTTCCCCCTGAGTTTTGCTGGGTAGGTCGTTCTTAGTTGTAATCCTGGCTCCTTTGCCTCGATGAATATCATACTCACAACCTTTTGCTTCTTTAATGTGGAAGTCACTCTTGTGTGATCTTGACTGTGGCTCTACAGTATTTGAATTGTTTCTTTCTGGCTGCTTGAAATACTTATTCTTTGAACTAGGAGCTTTGGAATTTGGTGATAATATTCGTAAGAGTTTTTATTTGGGGATTTCTTTCAGGAGGTGATCAGTGTATTCTCTACATTTCTCTTTTACCCTTTGGTTCTAAGATATTAAAGCAGTTTTCCTTGATAATTTGTTGAAATGTAATGTCTAGGTTCTTTCTTTGATTAAGGCTTTCTGGCAGCCCAATAATTTTTAAATTATCTCTCCTTGATCTATTTCCTGTCAGTTGTTTTTTTTTTTTCCAGTGAGATAGCTCACATTTTCTTCTATTTTTAAAATTCATTTGACTTTGTCTTATTGGTTTTTTTATGTCTCATGGAGTATTAGCTTCCCACTTACTCAGTTTTAATTTTTAAGGAATTATCTTCTTCAGTGAGCTTTTGTACCTCTTTTTCCCTTTGGTCAATTCTGCTTTTTAATGAGTTCTTTCTTCAGTGAATTTTTGTGCCTCTTTTACCCTTAGGCCAATTCTGTATTTTTAGAGTGTTATTTTTTTGTGTGTGTGCATACGCGCCTTTCATGAAACTGCTAATTTTCTTTTCATATTTTTCTTGCATACTCTGATCTTTTGCCGATTTTTCCTCTACGACTCATACCTTTTGAAAATTCTTACAGAAATTATTGTGGGCCTTATTTACAATTAGCATTTTTCTTTGAGACTTTATTTGGAGCTGCTTTTTATATTATTGTCTTCTGAGTTTATGTCTTGGTCTTCCTTGCCAACATAGTAGCTATTATAATCAGATTCTTTGTTGTTTGTTCATTTTTCCAGTCTATTTCTTCACTTTGAACTTTATGTTGAAGTTGGGCTTTGCTCACCTGAGGCTGGGAAAGCACTGTGCCAAGCTTCAGACTTTTTTGTGCTGCTGTTTTCAGAGCTAGTTCTTGGGGCCTGCAAGTTTTGGGTGTTTCCAAGGCAGTATGGGATAGGTGGGTTACTGCTCGTTTGGTCGGTACTCTGGTCTTTACCCAGGAATGATCCCTGGTTCCCTGTAGCCACAAGCCCTGGCACTCTCTTTGCCTTGGAACTGTGACCAGGGTCCCTACTCCCTTGTGATTGACAACCAGTGCTGCATTTTCACCCTGGTACTGGCTTAGGCACAATTTTTTTTTTTTTT
>CM053627.1:190709867-190727788 GCA_028646595.1 Phalanger gymnotis
TTCAGAGCCATTGTTTTATAGGTTTTTGGAGGGACTTGGTGGGGAGCTCACGCCAGTCACTGCTTCCCAGCCACCATCTTGGCTCCACTCCCCCCCCCCATGAGTCTCTTTTGCTTCTGACTATTGCCTCTTTTAATCTCTATTCATTTTATTCCCCATTTTTCCTTAAACCTTTTTCATTTATATTTCCTTGTTTTGTAAGGTCTCTTTTTGTACTGAATTCTGTGTTTATGTTTTTTCTTTCCTCCTTTAGCTAGTTCAGATGAGAATGATTTTCAAATGTTCTCCACACCCTTCCTACACTGTCATCTCTTTGTTATTTAAATTTATTTTTGTGCACTTCACTTATGTCAGATAATTTTCCCTTATTCTTCCTCTCTCTTCCTTCTTCTTCCCGTGCATTCTTCCCCACCCATTCAATTCTTCCTTTCAGATTTTCCAAACACAACAGAATCACATCCAGGCTGGCTACCTAGTTAGACTCACTCTAAGACACATCTGATAAGATTAAATTCTGAGGGTTTACATGTATCATCTCCCCATACAGTTTAACCTTGTTTGTTCCCTTATAATTTCTCACTCTTGTTTACTTTTTTTTTTTTTTACTTAGTACGTTAAAATTTTTACTCAGCTCTGGTCTTTTCAGCAGGAATTCTTCAAAGTCCTGTATTTTAGTAAAGTTTCTTTTTTTTTCCCCCTTTGTAGTATTACTCAATTTTTTTCTGGGAAGGTTTTTCTTGGTTGTAGATAGACTTTAGGTACATAAATTATTTTTTAATGAAATTTTATGACATATTCTTTACATTTTGAATGGGGATAAGAGGAATTCTGTTGTTAGAACAGTGTCCCGAACTCCCTCCACAAAGAAACCCATCTAGATGCTTCAGCAGGGATCTGAAGTCAGGAAGACCTGAGTTCAAATTTGGCTTCATATCCTTACCAGCTCTGTTACTAGCTCCAGGCAAGTCACTTAAACTCTGCATGCTACAGTTTTCTTAACTGTAAAATGTGAATAATTGCACCTACCTCCTGGGTTTTTGTGAGGATCAAATGAGATATTTGTAAAACATTTAGTGCTGTGCCTTGCTTGTAGCAGGTGCTTAATAAATGTGGGTTTCTGTCCTCTATTCTATAGGTTAAGTGATTTGCCTGAGGCATAAACAAGTTAAGTGACTTGCTTTGATTCACCCAGGTGGTTAAGTGTTAGAAACCATCTTCCCACTTCCAAAGTCTGGCATACTATCCACTGCATAGGATGATAGACTCTTAGATTTAGAGCTGGAATATGCCTTAGAGGTCATCGAGGCCTACTCCATCATTTTGCAGATCAGGAATGGGAGGCATAGAAGTGTTTCCCAGGGTTACACTGCAAGTTTGGATCGCAATCCAAATCTTCATAACTATTATATTATCCCCATTATAATAGTTAACTAAATAAATATTTGTTGGTGTGATAATAGAATGGAGAGTATGGATTTGAGAAATGAAGGTCAGAGGTATGGAACTGGGTGTAACTCACTGGATTAGAAGTTAAGATTTTAAATAATTTCTCTGCCTGGCTTTAAAATTTGCGGTGTTGAGGTGCACAATTTAAAATGATGCCCATTTTCTAGAATCAAACATCCACATAAGTGTAAGGTAAAAGGATAAGACTCAGATATTTTCTGCTTTTAAGAAACAGGTTTTAAAGCCATTTAATCCTCTAAAAATCTGAATTTTAAGAACACAAAACAATAATTCTTATATTCAATCTAAATGTCTATCAAACAGTGGCTAAATTTTCTGATGGAGTTACTCAAATGTTCGAAATACAACCTATTAGAAATTCTTAAAATTGATAACCAAAGTTAAAGTTTTTAATGATTTAAAAAATGTCAGGTATCAAACTTAGGCACTGCATTTTTCATAGTAAAGTATTACGAGTTGCATTCTTTTTGGATGTTAATGTATTGTGATTAGATCAGTCTAGATCAAGTGCAAGTAATGATGTCTGTACAATTCCTTACACATGTAGCTGGGCTTTAACTAGATTATCATCATGCCATATTCTTTTTCACAATAACCATGGAGAACCATGGTATTAATAAATCATGAGATCATTTTTTATGAAGAAATTTGGCAAACTATCTTCAGCAATTATGCAGTAATGCCACAAATTCATCTGATTAGTAATAAGATTTGTGAAGCATTCCAAAATACTTTTAAAAAGGAAATTGCCAAAATTTTTTATGTAAATGAAACTTTTCTCACACTTGTTTATGATTATTTTCATGAAATCAGGTCCTGAAGTATCTTTTTCTTTAGTCCTTAAAAAAATGACTGTGTGCAGAGTTCACTAGGTTAACAAATGAGTGCTGGAGGATTGGAATTGATTTAAATGTGTCTTAAAACAAAGATCACCAAAATTTTTTGAAAACATTGCTACTGAAATTGAAAGGAAAGCAAGAAAAATGGTAAAACATGAACTTGCGTGGTTTTATGGAAGAAACTGTCTCTTTAAACGTGGTTCACAGATTAACTTGAGAACTGTTTGCATTGAACATTCTGACTAACCTAGAGAACTCAGGAAGGATGCAGCAGTTTTGTTAGTTAAAAAACACTATACAAATGTTGAGGGTGTCTGCATGACATTAGTGAATTGAAAGCATTTTGTTATCCTGTGATAAGGGCTAGACCAGGTGGCTCTATTCTGTGGCTTAGGATGTGGGTTTCTTTGGTCCTGCTTGCCCCAGACACAGGGGAAACAAGTTAAGTATGCAAAATGAGCAGTATTTTAAATTTCACTGTAGTTAGGTAATGATCTGACATAAGTACTGACCATATGACCTCCCCTGCTGGTCATTTTCAATAAGTTAACAGACATTTCTGAAACATTGTGCTATTCAGTATCGAGGATACAGAAGGAAAAAGGAAATTGTTCCTGCCTTCAAGGATCTTAACTTCTACTTTGTGGGGGAAGTACAGTTATGACACCTATTTTTGTCGTGCTAATTTGCATATATTTCTAGTATATTGCTAGTAATCCAGAGCAAACAAAAATGTTTTTTTTATGATTTTATTTTTATGTGATGAGATTAATAGACTAGGTTCTTTGTTGCATGTATGTTTTATGATTAGAAATATGGCCATTTTCAGGCAGCTATGCCTATGATGAAATATACCCAAATACTCTCAGACTAAATACTCTCTTTGGCATGCACCATGTTTCTTATTGCTGCTTCCCAAGGGATCAAGAGGTTGCTCATCTTTAGGTACTTTGAAACTTAAGCTACAATTCATTTAATCACCAGTATAATGGAAAGAGGACTGGACTCTGAGTGCCCAGAGATCTGATACTCTCTAGGATATTTACCTGCTGTGTGATATTGGATAAGCCCTTGAGCTCCACAGTCTCAGCTTCCTTATCTGTAAAATCAGGGTGTGGCATAGATGGCATTCCTCCTAATATCCTTACTAGCCCGAAATTCCCATATTTTAATCAGAGTAGAATCTCCTACTTCAGTCAGGTCTGCTTGATATAAGGGGTAAGTTGTTCCCTCCCACACAATTACTTTTAAACTGCGGAGTTGCAACCACCGAAGGGGTCTCTCGTTCCTTATTCTTTTTTTATTTGTTCTTCTTGTATTTCTTTTTTTAACTTCTTTATTTTTAGTTTACAACACAAAGTTCCACAGGTTTTTGAGTTCCAAATTTCCTGTCCCTCCCTTTCTCCCCCCACCTGAAGACAGTGTGTAATGCCATATAGGTTGTACCTATACCTTTGCATTAAACTTATTTACATAATAGTCAAGTTGTAAAGAACAATTACAACCAATGGAATGTATCATGAGAAAGAAGAAATAATAGCAAAAAAGAATAAATAGTTTGCTTCAATCTGCATTCAGATTCCACAATTCTTTCTCTGTATGTGGATACCTTTTTCCATCATGAGACTTTTGGAGCTGTCTTTGAACTTTGTATTGCTGAGAAGAGCCAATTATATCAAAGTTAGTCCTTAGAGATACTCTGTGTTTTAATTGTGTATAATATTCTCCTGGTTCTGCTTCCCTCACTCAGCATCAGATCATATAAGTCTTTCCAGGTTATTATGAAGTCTGCTTGTTCCTCATTTGTTATAGCATGATAGTATTCCATTTCATTCATATACCACAACTTGTTTAGCTATTCCCCAATTAATGGGCATCCCCTTGATTTCCAATTCTTTGCCACCACAAAAAGCGCTGCTATAAATATTTTTGCACATATGGGTCCATTTCCCCACTTGTGTGATCTCTTTGGGATACAGCCCTAGAAGTGGTATTGCTGGGTCAAAGGGTATGCACATTTTTATACCCCTTTAGGCATAGTTCCAAATTGCTCTCCAGAATGGCTGAATCAGTTCACAACTCCACCAACAATGTAACAGTGTTCCAGTTTTCCCACATCCTCTCCAGCATTTATGATTTTCCTGTTTTTCATGTTGGCCAATCTGACACGAGATGTGGTACCTCAGAGTTGTTTTTTTCATGTAACTATAGGTATCTTTAATTTCTTCTTCTGAAAACTGCCTGTTCATATCCTTCTCCAGTTATCAATTAGGGAACTACTTGTATTCTTACAAATTTGATTCAGTTCTGTGAATATTTTAGAGATGATGTCTTTATCAGATACACTGGTTGTACAAATTCTTTCCCAGTTTTCTTCTTCCCTCCTAATCTTTGCTGCATTGGCTTTGTTTGTGCAAGAATTTTTCATTTTAATATAATCAAAATTATCCATTTTGCATTTTGTAATGCTCTCTATCTCTCGTTTGGTTATAAATTCTTTCCTTCTCCATAAATCTGAAAGGTAAACTTTTCCTTGCTCTCCTAGACTGCTTATAGTATCAGTCTTTATAGCTAAATTGCGAATCCATTTTGACTTTATTTTGATATACGATGTAAGATATTGGTGTATGCCCAGTTTCTTTCATACTATTTTCCAGTTTTCCCAGCAGTTTTTGTGAAATAGTGAGTTCTTAACCCAAAAGCTGGCCTCTTTGGGTTTATCAAATAGTAGATTGCTATAGTTATTGACTACTTCATCTTGTGTGCCTAAACTATTCCACTGATCCACCACTGTTTCTTAGCCAGCACCAAGTAGTTTTGATGACCGCTACTTTATAGTACAGTTTAATATCTGGTATGGCTAGGCCACCTTCCCTAGCATTTCTTTTCATTAATTCCCTTGATATTCTGGAACTTTTGTTCTTCCAGATGAATTTTGTTAATATTTTTTCCAGCTTTATAAAATAATTTTTGGTAGTTTGATTGGTATGGCACTGATTAAGTAAATTAATTTAAGTAAAATTGTCATTTTTATTATATTAGCTTAGCCTAACCACAAGCAACTGATGTTTTTTCATTTATTTAGATCTGACTTTATTTGTGTGAAAAGTGTTTTGTAATTGTGCTCATATAGGTCCTGGGTTTGTCTTGGTAGGCAGACTCCCAAATATTTTATAGTGTCTACAGAAATTTTAAATGGAATTTCTCTTTCTATCTCTTGCGGTTGGGCTTTGTTAGTAATATATAGGAATGCCAAGGATTTACGTGGGCTTGTTTTATATCCTACAACTTTGCTAATGTTATTGATTATTTCAAGTAGTTTTTTACTTGATTCTCTAGGATTCGCTAAGAAAATCATCATATCATCTGCAAAGAATGATACCTTAGTTTCTTCTTTGCCTGTTTAACTCTAGTTTCAAAGTCAGTGCCTCATTTCCAACTTGAATTATCTCCATAGCTACTGCTCTATTGTTTCCTATCATGGGATCTTGGGCAAGTCATTTAACTTCTTTGAGTCTCAGATTTCTCCTGTATAAAATAGGGATAGCCCTTCTTCCTTCAGTTGATATGGAAAAAGTACTTTGGAAACCATAAAACACTATTAATGTAAGTTATTATTGTCACTAGCCATCTCTTTCCTGATTCTCTAGCTTTTTTTTTCCCTTTGGGTATACTATTGCTGCTTACTCTAGCACTTTCTATTACCCTAATTCCTCATTTCTCACATCACTCAAACCCTTTCTTAATATACGGCCTTAATTTCCCTTTTCTTAGTCAAAGTCTTACTTATTTCTCTCCCAGGTCAGTTACCTCCTCCTTTAGATGCTGTTTATGCTTTCCTTGGAAAAGTCTGCATTTTCATTGCTCTACTTACTTCATTTAGTCTTTTCCAGATATATCATAAAATTAGTATCTGAAAAACTTGTACTTGCATTAATATGCATAGCATAATTTTTTTAAGGAAAAAGGACACAGTTACAATACGAATAATGGGAAAGCAGAAGTCGTTTACTGCAATGTCTATTTGTCTAAATATATCTCATTGAGCCCCAGTGATTACCCATTCAGGACCATTTGAAAAACATATTTTGAGGAGGTATTAAAAATGCAAAATACCAACTTAACTTTTGACTTGAATTATTAACAATAAATAAAATGGTTTACCCAAAAGACTTTAAGAGATTTACTTCAGTCACTTTGAAAGACATGTGGACTCCTTCCAAAATAAGGTTTATTTACTTGGTGTAGATCAAATTAGAGATAATAGCTCTCAGGATTTTGAATGGCTCTCTATGGTTCTTTTCACCCGAGCAGATTTCTCTACTTGGGACTGTAATATATTCATCATTAAAATCTACACATATTTAATAATTCTGTTTCTTTTTTATATCTTGTATTAGTATAGTCCAGTTTTGATATAATCATTTCATCTGAAAATGTGTAAGAAATAACAATTCTAAATATGTGTTGTATGAGCTTCTAAAAACATAAATGACTACCTAAATGTAAGGTTCTTTAACATCGCATTTTAATACTTTTGAAATTATACTGGCAAGCAAAAATGACATTTCTCTGAAGCTTCAAATTACTGATAAAATTAAACTGAAGATTTCAGTTAAAAATAAATTCAAATTGATGTCACTGGATGTAATGGCAAGAAAATAAGTTCCGTAAACATAGCCAGGTGCTGTTTCCTTTTTGTCTCTTTATCTCCAGCAATATATGGCATATTGTAGGTACTTAATAAATGCTTTTTGATGGTTTAATTGATTGAGATGATTTAATTGTGCTCTTGTTATAAGACTAATAGTTTGTCCTAATAGCAATGTCCTAATTGTTGGTCCCTTTTCAGGCTTTTATTTATAGTCTAAAATGAAGCACCTTTGACCCTTTTCCAAAGATGTCCTTGCGTCCTAAAGGCCCCTTAACGTCACTCCAGGCCCTAAATCCTCATGATCCAGGGGTTCTTAACCTGGGGTCAGTGAACTTATTTTAAAACATATTTCGATTGTTATAATTTCAGTATAATTTGTTCCCTTTGTCTCTTCACTAGACTGCCAAAAGGGTCCATGATCCACAAAAAGGTTAAGAATCCCTGTTCTAGTGTATCACCATTGCATCTGATGCCTGCTCTTGATTTTCAATGTATACTTTTTATGATATTAAAAAAATGGGAGAAAGCTTTAAATATAAATGTATGTTAAAATATAAATATGTCAATTTCCTGAAACATATGAACACACATGATGTGTTATAAACCCAGAATACACTAGTTTAATCAATGATTTTCATCCTTTAGGAAGCTTGACTACTTTTATTATGAAAGTGTTGTTGCTATTGATGATGTATGGACTATTTACTTCACTTTTTTCCTCTGTGTTTGTGGTGAGAGGGTTGTTCCCACTGTACATATATTGTAACCTGTGTAAATTTTTGTTAGCTAAGTTGAACTTGTACATGTTATTTAAATGACTTTCCAAGAAATAATAGAGTGTAGATCCTTAGAAATTACCTTTAAGCATCATCTAGCACTAGCTTTGTTCAGCAAAAACTCTTACCAATTAATTTACTTTTATTGAAAGTAAGGAATCTTAAATCTCTATGTTTCTTTAGAAAAGTAATTTCCTACAGGGAAATGAATTAGTTTTTATAATCTGCATATATGATGATCACGTACAGTTACAGCTTGGGTAAAACATTTAATTTTCTGGATCTCTGTTTCCTCATCTGTGACATGTGGGGTTAGACTAGATAACTGCCAAGGTTCTTTCCGGTGCTGAAAAACATGATGATTATGAGTTTTGTAAATATTATGAGTAACGGTGATTCAGTCCCTGCCCTCCAGAAACTTGCCATAAGCTAGACTCATGTACATTTTTCCAATGATGGACAAATTCAATAATTAAATAAAATGCATTATTTACAAGCAACTGTATGAGTAAATTTTATGTGGTAGAGGGTGATTCATGTATGTTGCATGTTTAGACAGGGTGGGGTTAGGGAAAACTCCCCATCTCATTTAGTGAGGCTAAGGACTAGACATAATGGAGAAGGTAGGGCTTTGGAAGCTTTTTTAATTGGTGCCCATGGAATTGGCTTGCTTCTGTTTATGCTTTAGAAATGCTTTTTGAGTTACCTTTAGCAAAACAAATGGATGTAGTTGGTTTCTTTTAACTTACAATGGATTAACTTGGCTAGTAAGAACATAGTTATCTGTATTTTTATTTCTCTTCTTTTTATTATTATTGTAATTATAAAAAATTCATCCTTTGAAAAATGTGGAAAATATGTATGTTAAGACCTATAAAGATGACTTGTTCACAGCTAGACCAACCTTGTACATTCAATAGTAGAATACTCAAAGGTAATAAAATAAAGGAGGACAGAGTGAGCAAAGGACAGGACAGAAGATCTAGCTTCTAAGCTCAGATCTCATTTATACTTCACTCTTGTGTATCTGTCTTTATGTCCTAGAATCATTTATTGTGGGTATCCAAGAAATTGAAATGGATGAACAAGTGTGCAGTCTAGTAAAACACCTGTCAGTTACTGGAATGTTTTTAAGCAACAAATCAAACACACAGCAGCAGAAGCAATAACAAATCCACAATTGAAAAATTAAAGCCAACATAAACTTTTTTTTCCCCCATGGACCTGTGACCCAACACTTTCTTGCTCAGTCAACCAACAAGTATTCATTAAGCATTTACTATGTACAAGATAATGTACTAGGCCTGGGGATACAAATATGAAGAATTAAACCATCCTAAAGAGTTTACGTTCTAATGTGGGAGGGAGTAAGTATATATATGAGTATATACACTATACATATCAAGTATTATATTGTTCAGTGATTAGAGTGCAGGCCTCGAGTATGGAAGAACTGAGTTAAATTCATTCCCAGACACTAGGCAAGTCACTTAACCTCTGCTTCCTTCAGTTTCTTAAATTATAAAATAGTAGCATCTACCTTGCAAGGTTGTTGTGTGGATCCAATGAGATAATATTTGTAAAAAGAACTTAGCGTTGTAGTGCTTTTATATTTAAAGCAGTCAAATACGGGATTGTTTAGAAAAGAGGAAACTAACAGTTGGGGATCAGCAAAAGCGTCTTTCAGGGATAGATGGAGGTAAGGAAGAAATGTGTTCCTAGTGATTGAGGAATGCATGATCCTTGCCCTTTTTCCCCAAATGAATTTGAGTGTCTATTTCTTGAGGGAGGAGCTGGTGAGATTCAAATAGAGTGGTCAGTGAGAAGCCCATTATCCAATGAGATATTTCACATTGTCTTCTATTTTTTTCATTCTTTTGGTTTCGTTTTATAATTTCTTGATTTCTCATAAAGTCATTGGCTTCTATTTGCTCTATTCTAATTTTTAAATAATTATTTTCTTCAGGGAGCTTTTAGACCTCCTTTTCCATTTGGCCAATTAGGCTTTTTTAAGATATCCTTCTCTTCATTGCTTTTTTGGATCTCTTCTGCCATTTGGGTTAGTCTATTCTTTAAGGTGTTGTTTTCTTCAGCATTTTTTTTGGGTGTCCTTTAGCAAGCTGTTGACTCATTTTTCATTATTTTCTTGTATCATTCTCATTTCTTTTCACAGTTTGTCTTCTACTTCTCTTACTTGCTTTTCAGAATCCCTTTTTGAGCTCTTTCAAGGGGAGAAGCCCATTATCTCAAGTACCTCTTAAAGGCACTTTAGGAGACCCTGAGATTCTAGTAGACTGGTCAGTGAAATACCAAAATGTTAGGATGCAAGGTCATCTGGAAAGAATTTGATCAGACAGTCTCCGAATCAAGTAAAGGTGTTTCTTGGTAACACAACACAACACACCAAGCACAACTCACCAAACAGATTCCTTTGCCCCAGAAGGGAGATACAGCTTAAGGCAAACTCCAGCTTAAAGGGGGGGGGCAGTCTCCCAAGGAAGAATGGGGCATAAAGGAGATGAGTTCTTATGGGAGACTCTCATCAAAGGAGACCCCAGCTAAAAGAGGATGCCTGAGTAAGGGTGATGCGCCTTAGCTAGGAGAGGTTGGGGATCCTTATAGAGGGAACCCTGCCATGGTTGGGGAGAGGAGGTGACTCTGGAGTTTAGGGCATTATGTATTCCATTGTTCACCCTCGGGAGGTTTGGTGGAAGGGCCCCTTTAAGTGGTACTTGAGATAATGGGCTTCTCACTGCCCACTTTATTTGAATCTTGTCAAGTAGGCCTTTTTTTTTTAAACCATCTCTATAAGCTTCTTATATTATGGCTAGTGTGAAAATGTGGTTTTGAAAAATTTATGAATTTTATTGCTTTGGATTTGTCTGTGCTATAGTGAAATCATAACAAACCGACTAGACATAGCACTTCTGGAATCACAGTTTTCGAAGAGAACATAAAAGCCAGTGAAGAATAAAACTCTGTCTAAAGAAAATTGTTCTAGCTAGTGACAGTCAGAAATTTTTCTTCTATACCAGTGCCAGGCTTATAGATAATCAGCATTCATAGAGGATATGATTATAACATTCTAAATTTGCATATGAAGAAGAGGAAAGCTAGAGAAATAATTTAATTCCTTCATAATTATTTGTGAAACTCCCTGCCTAATAGTAAAAAGCTAGTTTCTTTGATGAAAAAGATTCTGTACGTTTTATTTAACTTTAAAAAAATAGACAAAAGATTACAAAACACACTTAGCATAGATTGCACTTAGTACTGTTATGAAGGAAAAACCTGAGTCCAAGTTTCTGAATAATTAATTGTTGATGTTTATTAATTATGCTAGCTAATCATCAACAAATTGATAGTCAGTGGTAACCAAAGACCTTTGATGGAGACACTAAATGTCTTAAATATTTTTTATTTTTGAAAGGGAATGCCCCTGACCGGAGAAATCAACTCTGATTGGTGGACATTTAATAAGGAGATGGGCTAGGAGTCTTCAGCTTCTCCTGCTGAGAACATGACTTGATCATGAGACTCAGCCAGCTCCTGCAATCTGGATAGGAGAATCTGTCTCTACCCAGATCCCTCTGATTGCATTTTCTCTCTCAAGAGCTGGGTCACCTTAAATTCTAATAAAAAGTTCCAAGTACCAGGTCTTATTTCCTTGGGGCAAAAACTGGCCCAGACTGGATTCTGTTTACATTTTAAACAGAATTAAAATCTCTTAGTCTACCCAAGAATAGTGGAACATACTCTCTGAGGGTTAGGGACATCTTATCAGTGAGCCATGTCCTTCAGAGACTGACAGATCTATGGGGCTAGACTCTAAATGAGGAAATAAAGGAGAAAAAAACCTGGATCCTAGTTTAATAATTGGTTATTAATATAATAGCAAAATAACAATTTCTCTTATTGCTCAATGTTTAGATAAAATGTTCTCATTTTGCAATATTTTCTTGCCTTTCTCATTCAGTTCTTTTTAACAGGTAAATTCTAACAGGTTTCATTTTATTTCATTTTTTATCTGTAGGAAAACAAACACTTTCCAGGAATATTAATTCAAAGTGAAATCATTCATCAGACATTTCTGTGTCCATTTATCAGATGTTCTGGGAAGTCTTGACATCTTTTTGGCAGTTGTTATTTTGGAAGCTGTAGATCCATATTGGAATACTAATGAGTTAGGAAAGACATTGTCTATAAAACCTGAGACTGACTTGGTGTAGCATATCTCCTTTAGTACTGGTCTTAAGATCAGAAGTCCTGGATTTGATACTTCATAAGAGACATGGAGCAAAATCTAGCAGTCATATGAACAAATGAATGAATGAATAAGCATTTATTAAGTACTTACTGTGTGCTAGATACTGTGTTAAATGCTGGGAATCCAAATAAAAGCAAGAAAGATAATCACTTTCCCTAAGGAGCTTACATTCTAATTAAAGAAGACACCACAATAAAGGAAGCTAAAAAGTACATACATTGTAGCTTGATTTGGAAATGGTCTAAAAGTGGAATAGGAACCTTATTTTGGTTCTTCTGTATCAGAAGTCAGAATCCTGGGGGCAAATTCTGAGTTCCAGTGGGAGGGGGGTGAGGAGGGACGGAGTATAGGCAGAATGATTTGAAAGTGGTTAGGAAAACTTAATCTTACTCTCCCATCTTCTCTCTCCCTTCTGCCCCCCTCCTCCCTTTTTACGCATAAGGAAACTGAGGCCTGGAGAGGTTAAGTGACTTGGCCAAAGTTATATGAGTACCAAGTGTCAGAGTTTAACTTCAATCCATGGATCCATTTAGACTCCAGGTCTAAAGTTCTTATTAGCTGTCCACCCTGGACAAATCATTTAACTTATCTAAGCCTCAGTTTCTCTTCTGTTAATTGGAGATAACTTATACTTCCTACCTCGTGGGGATTTTGTAAGGAAAGTGCTTCATAAACCTTAAAGTGCCACAGAAATGTGAATTATTATTTGTATCTTTATTTCAAGATCCACATTAGACGTCTATGCAATACAACAATTTAATATTTCAGTAGGTTTAAGCATCTATAGCCAAGCCCCAATTCTAAATATCCTTAAGTAATCTTCCATTTAAGGGATAGAAATGTCATTTGAAAGTTGTATTTGGACTGGATCAAATTTATTTCCTCTTCTTAAACTTGGAAATGGTAATAATCCTCAGAATGTCTGGATTGATGTAAAATGTGCCAAGAAGCCCCTTGGGGATTACAAATAAGGGATTTCCTTTCCAACATACCACTAAGGACTATGAAGGACGAAAGTATGAAAGGAAGGAGAACCAAATGCCATCTAAAGGATGTTCCTCAATTTGTCATTTCTTGTCCTATGTCTCTAGGTACATATTTTACTTTGAGTATTGTAAGCCACATACAACTGAAAGTCATAGTTCATTGGCAAGAGTCTTATTAGGAAATGACAGTATGACTTTACTTCCTCTTCTAATAATGTTTCTGATTTGTACTACAATTTATATGATTTTACAAAAGAATCATGGGGTTGGAAAGGATTATAGAATCCTTGTAGTCCAAACCATATCTGTATAAGAATTGACTCCAGAATATTTTTATCAGTTGATCAGACTTCGAGGAGGGAAACCTGTTGCTTTTTCAGGTGTACTATTGTACTTTTAAATGGCTCTGACAGGAAAGTTTCTTTTCATTTACGTGAAATCTGCCTTTCTGCAACATCTACCACTTGTTCTTAGTTCTTCTCTCTGGTGCTAAGCAGAAAAAGGCCTAATTCCTGTGCCATATGGGCAACCCTTCAAGGAGACTTTTATCATGTCCTCTATAAATCATATCTTGTTAGATCTAAATATCCTCACAGCCTTTAGCCAAACCTCTTATGGAAAGATTTCAAGGCTTCTTACCTTTCTGGCTATCCTCTTTTTGATGCATTCCAGTTCAATAATGTTCTGTTAAAATATGGTACCCAGACTTTCAGGTCATATTAGCAGTAAGATGGAGGACTAGACATGTTCTCTGATCTCCACAACCTCTACAACCTTTTCAAAACAGAAATAATGAGCTAAACTTAAAGCAATTTTAGCTGTCTCCATTGACAGAACCCGAAAGGTTAAAAAAAGCCCAAATGAACCAAAAAACTATGAACTCACTGACCTTGAGCTTACTTAGGACTTTTCCGCCATCTCCAACATTAATTGCAGTGAGGCTTCCCTTGCAGATTTGGTGACCTGCAACAAAAAGCCAACCTCACACCCCAGACCCCCTTTACTCTTTCCAGAACTATGGAGACCCCAGCTACAAACTGTGGAAGTTTGCTTGGGCAGTCACACATAAATAAAATGTAGGTGGTAGTGTTTCAGGAGCAAAGGCCTGTTGGGGGCCACAGTCCTGTAGCACCAGTGCTGCAAATCTCATGGTACCTCCATAGAAAAGTTTTGAACTGCTGATGCCAGGGTAGACAACCCTTTTTTATGAAGACTGAAGGAAAGAGCACAACATCCATCTGGGGCCAGTTCTGATCATTCAAAAGTCACTTAGGGGAGAGAGTTCATCTCAGCTAGTGAACTATGAATTGCCCAGCACAGGAAAAGGCTGAGATGTTTTGAGTTCTAGCCCCTAAGGAACCCACTTTAAGAGGGGATAGAGTAAGAAAGTGAATAAGGCAAAATGGGGAGGAACTGAAATTACCAAAGATTCCAGGAAGAAGAAAACTTTCTTGACCATAAGCAGATAAATTAACAAGGAAAATGTTAACAACAGAAAGAAATATGGCCTCCAGATCTGGTAATTGAGTCCAGTTATCTTTGAATAAATACGGCAGAAGAAAAGAGAATAATCCATACTTTATGATACAAAGGACCTTGCAGAATGTGAGGAGAACATGGAACCCCAACACACTGTTTTTTCACTGTTCACTTCAAAGAGGCTAGGGGAGGGCAAGAAAGGTAATCAGACTCTCCCGTAAGCTTTTTCTACCATTTAAGATCAAATGCTTTTCTAAATGGATGATTTTGTGGTAAGCCAAAAACCAATAAAAAAGTAATGAATGTGTACGCACACATGCGTGCATACACACACACACATAAACACACACACACCTACACATGCATGCATGCACACACATACAAAATTTTTGTATCTTCGCAAAGTTTATTGAAAAATATTTAGAGTCACAAATAATAGAGCTCCGGGTCTTTGTGTGCTTACATCTGTGAGAGTTGTTCTTAACTGGGTTATAGGATTCCCGTGCCCTCTATCAACTGGTGATGCAAGCAACCATGAAACATGTTTAATGGACCCATTTTGTAGAATGATAGCAACATGGCTTCCTGTTTTCCCTTTATCTACAAAAAAAGGTCAAGTCTGTGATGGAGGCAGATGACACTACATTGTTTTTTCTACTTCCCAAGGACTCTAAGACAGTAATGTTGTAATACAAGATGTTTCCAAATCTTTTCTCTGTTATCTATAAGCATTATAATTCACTTTGGGTTTGACAGGAGGTAAAAAAAAGAATCAGGGAGAATCAGCCTATTGCTGACATTGCAAATGTGTTATTCATTGCATGAGGCTGGAAGTTTACTTTCATGGACTTGGGATGGTGTCTGTAAGCCATTTTATTGCTGTATTTCCAGAAGCAAGGGTAGCAAGTAGCAACAATGAAAAGGACGAATGTCTGATTGAGTTTGTTCGTGCAACCAGGATGGTGCATAACAGATAGATAGCTTAAGTGCTAAACGATTTCCCACACAATGTTAAAAGAATCCTTACTAAGGTCTCCAGTGTGTTCATAGCCTGAATTTCTTAACCCTTAATTCTCCACGGTCAGTCTGCAAATTTAAAAACATGTCATATGGGTACATTAAACAGGTTAACATTTACTGAGGACTTTTTTCTATACTTTATTTTGTTATCTTGCATATATATAAAATGCATCAGCAGACAAGTTTAGGGGGCTTAAAAGGTTCCCCCCTTCTCTCCCACCCTTCCTCCATAGTTAGGAATCTCTATAGATGTTGGCCCTCTACTATACCTCTGCCATTAACACCTTGTTCCTCTCAGACATATCCATAGCATCTTGGATCCTTGACTTTCTTCAGTGAAGACCCAATGGTAATTTAAAAATAATCTCTGGACAGACAGAATTTTCCCCAGATGCTTTTCTGAGAGAAAGTAGAAATTTAGTCCATGTTCTAGTCTTGATCTTTTTTTTTTTTATAAAAATGACTTTATTAAAATAACAGAGTGATTGCTTACTAGTTGCTACATATAAGTCAGAAGGCTTCAATATGTATCAAGAAAAAAAGAAATATGAACAAGCTATGGTATAAATGAAATAACATGAATAAATTTCAAGTGTTGGTCATCTTTTTATCAGTAGAGAGCTAATGTAATATAGTTTAAAGAAATACGCAATACAACTCAAAAGACCTAGTGTCCAATATCTGCCATTCTAATAACTAATGAGTACGATCCCTATATTTAACATCTTTCATACCCTTGTTGGCCAAATGGTGGAAAAAAGTCACATGGTTAATTGTGCAAAACTGCTGGCTTCTTATTCAGCTTCTTTTACTCGCTACCTTGTTACAAATCATAGAACACCTGAGGATCTAAAAAAAAAAACCAACCCAAACCACATCTCATGATAGTGTGTGATCCAAAGGATGCCTAATAGGTACAAGTTAATAATGACTTCATATTACAGTTAAAAAAAATCACCTTTTGGTCAGGAAAGGAATTTGGCTGTTAATGCAACCAGGATGGTGCATAACACATAGGTAACTTAAGTGCTAAACAATTTCCCTCACAATGTTAAAAGACTCCTTACTAAGGTCTCTAGTGTGTTGGATTGTGTGTAGGATTTAAAGGGGGATACAGATCAGAGTAGCACAAAAGTAAAGGCTTACTTTATATTACTCTCTTTTACGTGCACTGTACCTAAAGTGGTCTAAGCCCTAAAGCTCAGTCTTGGGCTTTCTTTTCTCTGTATATACCTTCACTCTTTTGGTGATCTTAGGTCCCATGAGTTTGATCATCATCTCCATACAAATGACTCTCAGATTACTATATTTAGTTCTTGTCTTGTTTCTGAGCTATAGTCTCACATTACCCACATCTTATTACACATTTCCAAGCGGATGTCCCGTATGTTAAACTCAGCTTGTACAAAAGAGAACCCATCTCCCCACCTTTTAACTAACCCCCTTCCTAATCTCTCTATTTCTTCTCAAAAACATCACCATTCTTCTAGTCATTCAGTAATACAACCTGAATTATCCTTTATTCCTCTCACTCTTCATATCAAATTACTTGCTAAGTCTTGAGGATTCTACCTCTAAGGCACCATCTCACATCTATCAGATTAGCTAAGGTGTCAGAAAAGGACAGATGCTGGAATGGATGTGGAAAAATAGGTACAGTGATGCACCGTTGGTGAAGTTGTGAAGTAGCTGTAACAACAAAGCTACTTGCTGCTACTGTGGCTCTGTAAGGCCAATAACACCAGCATACAGGCAGGCTACTAGCACAGGTTCTTTGATCTGCTTTTCTAAGGAAAACAACTTTAAGGGGTTAACAGTCTTTAATTAAACATACATATATCATTCACTTAGTTCGGGGGAAAAATCAGCACCCTGAACTTCAGAGAAAACACAAACAGAAATTATATAAACAGAGCAAAATAACACAAATCAGCAGATAGGCTTCTAGCTGTCTGTCTAAAACATTACATATATAGTTACCAGAGAGAGAAGCACCAACATCTGGGTTTTTCAAAGCCTGGGGCTCCTTAACAGCTACCAGAGTCTCATCTGGTCAAATCACAGGACACTCTTCCAGTGAGTGAGCCCCAAAAGAAAATACTAACCCCAGAGCATGTATATCCTGCATAGGGCATGGGGCTTAGTGCCTCCTTAGCAAAAGAGTGTAGGAAAGATCTCTAATCACTAGCACCACCTCATATATATTGTTTCCAATCAATGACTCTTGATTCAAACAAAGGAAAGACTCAGACGTGGGAGACAGGCTGGGAGAAAGCCGGGCGCCTGAAACCAGCGCAGATCCCCAGGCCTCCCAACACAGGACGGCACTCTGTGGAAGCCAGGAGAGGCCGCGCAACGCCACGGACGGTTAGATACCAGCCCCTGAGGCTTGCAGCCCAAAGGTTTCAAACGCTTCTTGAGCTTCCGGGAGAC
>CM053627.1:190728288-190762915 GCA_028646595.1 Phalanger gymnotis
TCTCTCTATTGTATTTGTTGTTGGGTTGTGGTTTTTTTTTTTGGTTCTGTTTCGCCTTTCTCATGAGACATGAGAAAATTTATAAATTAATTCAATTCCTAGTTATACCTGGAAGTTATATGGGACGCCATGCCTTCTTGGGGAGGGGGGAGGAGGGAGGGAAGAAAATCTGGAACCCAAAATTATGTAGAACTGTATGTTGCAATCTAAAAATAAAAAAAAAAATGGAAAAAAAAAAAGGAAAGACTCAAAGGCACTTGATTACCTTAGTGCTGAGAAGCACTGCAAAACAAAAGACAACAAAAAGGCCCACCCTGCTTGCCATTACAGTAGCCCAATGGTTCTGGAGAACAATTTGACCTTAGGCTCAAAGGACTATAAAACTGTGTATACCTCTCAGCTCAGAAATGCTGCTTTTGTTCATCCTTCATTTTCGAAGAGGCCCAATGACATCACAGTGTGACAGGTGATATCTTGACTTATGTATGAGTTACATTTAAATGAGGCAGAGTTGCACAAAGTAGTCAGCCTCACTCTTTCTTCCTGAATCATTGGCATCCAGTGGCAAGACAAACATTAAGATGACTGGTGATAGACCAGGATGTAGTAGATGACCCTAGCATCTTCGATGCCTGACCAAGCTCTTGAGTGCTCCACAGTGCCTGCTTCAGTCACCTTCGTGGCTATTGGAAACAATTGTTCTCATTACCCATTCCCCTGGGGAAGTCTTCACATGCTTGGGGTAGATATCCCCCTAATTCGCCAATGGATTTGAGGCCCGGCAATATCACTACTCTACCCCAAAGAGTTAAAAGAAAAAATAAAATAACCTGTATATTCAAAAATACTTATAGAAACTCTTTTTATTGGTAGCAAAGAATTGGAAACTTAGGTGATATCCATCAATTGGGGAATAACTGAACAAGTTATGGTATAAGTACATGATGGAATACTATTGCGCTATAAGAAATGATGAAGGGATAGTTTCAGTAGAACCTGGGAAGACATATGAACTGATGCAAAGTGAAGTGAGCAGAGCCAGGAAAACAATAAATAATAGCAACAGTACTATTATAAAAATAATCAATTGTGAAAGATTTAGTTATTTAGTTATATTTAGTGAAAGATCAATGTAATGAGCCCCCACATTCCTAAAGGACTTAGGTTAAAAAATGCTGCCCACCTCCAGAGAGAAAACTGATAGATGTAGAATGCACATTGAAGCATATGTTTTTTCTCTTTCTCTACTTTTCTCGCTTCTTTTTAGATCATGTCTAACGTGGAAATGTGTTTTGTTGGATTTCACAGGTATAAGGTGTATCATGTTTTTTACCTTTTCATTTGGGAGACGGGGCCTATGGTGAAAGGAGGTAGAAAATCTAGAACTGAGAATTTTAAAATATTAATTTTTAAAAATGTAAGCATTCTTTGTTCCTTATGATTTTACATTTTTATGTTTCTCTTAACTACTGTGTTTTAACATTGCAATGTCTATATGGCTGTGGTCTTTTTATATGCTTAGGTATTGTCTTTTTCATTAAAAGCACATTTTTTTTTTCTTCTATAGCATTTCATTCAGTTTCATTGGGTGTTTTTCTTAGCTGTAAACCTACATCCTTTGCCTTCTGGAATATCATATCCCAAGCTTTCTGTGTAGTGGTGGCTGTGAAATCATGTGTGATTCTGATTGTAACTTTTTGGTACTTGAATTCTTTCTTTTTGGCTTGCTTACCATATTTTTTCTTTGGCTGGAAGCTTTGGCTTTTCCTGTGATGTTCTTGAGAGTTTTCCTTTCCTGGATTTCTTTCAGGAGATAATTAGTGGATTCTTTCTTTATTAACTTTTTCCTCTGGTTCTCAGAGATCTGGGTAGTTTTCTTTTATTATTTCTTGAAATATAAGGTGCTAGTTCTTTTATTTGGTAATGGTGTGCAGATTAGTCCAGTGATTCTTAAATTTTTCTCCTGAATCTGTTTTCCAGCTCAGTTGTTTTAGCTATTTAATACATTAATTTTTTTTCAGTCTTTTGACTTTGTTTTAATATTTCTTGTTGTGTCATTGAGTCAGTGGAGTCTATTTGGTCCATTCCAGTTTTCAGGAAGGTTGTTGCTTGGGCTTGGTTTTATAAGCCAAACAGTTAATTTCCATTCTAGTTTTTTCTTACATTCCTTTCATTTATTTTCCATCTTTCACCTCAAATGCTCTCATTTCATTGATAAATAAAACCATTAAAAAACTGTCTTTTCATCTCTTCCAGGAATTTGAGTTGAATTCGTTTTCTAAATTGAACTGTATTTTTCTCTGAGGCTTTGCTTTTAGAATCATTCTCTTTTCATGGGTTTGTGTTTCAAATTGGAGATGTTCTTTTCTGAGTTTGTATCTTGAACATTCCTGTCATTGTAATAGTCCTTGGGAGTGGGGGTGGGGGGTGGGAGTTCTTTTTTCTCTTTTCATTCTTCCAGACTTATTCCTGATTTTGGACTTGATGTTAACAGCTGTTTCTGCTTTCTTGGGCTATTGGCATTGTGTTCTTTTAGCATTTCATGAACAGCTTAGGCTGTAAGGCTTTCAGTGTTCCCCAAGTGGTCAGATTCAGAGCAAAAGTCTGATCACTGTCCCCCCAGTCTGAGCTCTTCTGAAATTTCTGACTTAGGTTTAGGTCTAAGACTGCTGGACTCAGTATCTCTCAGCCAGCTAGGAAGCTCTACTTTTTCAGCGACAGAATTGTGGGCTTCCCTTTGCTCTCAGATTCCTGCCTTGGTTATTCCTGTATAGACTTCAGACTTGGCTAGAAGCTGTAACTAAGGTCCCACTCTGCCTCCCAGGATCTGAGGTATGCCACTGATGCTTCCTTCTGAACTTGTCTAGGGCCTGTAGCTGCTCCCTATAAGCTACTTCTCAGTGCCAGCCACTTTGGATATGGGCCCAGCCCAGAGTAGTGGGTAGCAGTGCTACCACTTGGCACCTGTTACCATACCTTACATGTGGAGTTCAGGCATGGGTCTGGGACCTCCTCTTGTACTGATGTAGCCCCTTCCTGACTGCTGTAGCATTCCATGTTATGCACTTCTGTTTAGACCTCTTCCTCGTTGTTCACTGACCTCTCTTGCCTCTGCCTCTCTATGACTTTTTTTTTAATTTCCCCATTTCGTCTGGTTAATTTTCTAGATTTTTTTCTGGAGGAGATATTTCTTGCTGCCACTGAGGTATATTGCCTCTACCTCTGGGCAATTTGCCCTAGTTGTTTTTTTTTTAATAATTCTCATCCTGCCTCATTGGGTCATTATGAATATCAGATGAAATAATATAAACCATAAATATTGAGGCATTACATGTCAGCTTTTATTCTCCCCACATTATTTAACCTCAGAAATGCTCTTTGACAATTTTTCTTCATTTCAGTTCATTTTCATTTGGCAGTGGTACCCACCAAAACTAGTAGATAACATAGAATAGTATTTCTTCAGCTTCTCTTCTCAGAGGAGGTATTTCTGTGATAATTGCACATGTGTCAAAGAATCTTTGAAATTTTACATCTGTTGTTTTGTAATTTACTTTGTCTAAAGATTTATAAGCATTTCCTTAGGGAATTTGATGACTCCTTTTGCAAAGTACAAGCAGAACTAATCTAATATTGGCTGGTTTCAAGACCTGACAAACTGATGTTGTAGATGGGCAGGGGAATCTTGTAAGCATATTTGTTATTGGAGCAGATGTGGTTTGGAAAATCATGTTGGTAAAATCATAGTTGAGCTGAGCTAAGCTAGTTCCAGGGATTGGAAATAAATGTTTTGGTGTAGAGTTTGGTCATAATGTCTTAATGTTATTGGAGATAGGTTAGGTTCTCTACCATTGCCATCACTACCACTGCCACTGCCATCACCATCATCACTACTACTATCACTGCTACTACCACCATTATTGCTACAGCCCCTTCTAGCTAAAATTTATATGATGTTTTAGAATTTTTTAAACTTGCACATATTATTTCACTTGATCATCTCAGTGATGCTGAGGTAAACAATTTGAAGAAACATTTTCATTTATTTGTTATACAGTTCACATGATCATACACTGTTGTTTATAAGAGGAAGGCTCTTCTGTTCAGTATAAAGGGCATGCCTTACACATGATTGTTGTTAGGAAAGTTTGTAAAGCTTAAAGCATACTTTAAATGTTAATTACTATCATCAGTATCTAGCACTAAGAAAATAAGAGCATCTTTTTGTAGTGGAGAGAATGCTGGATTTGGAGTCAGAGAACTAGAATTCAAATCCTTGCTCTTCCACTTACTATCTCTGAGACCCTTTATGAGTCATTTGACTGTACTTGGCATCAGTTTCCCCATCCAGATATTGAGGTGATTAAATTAGATTATCCATAAGTGTGTAGAATGCTGGAATTCAAATCAGGAAGGCTCAAAACCTTACTACCTGTGTGAACCTGGGCAAGTCACTTGCCCTATCTGTGCCTCATAAAGCTATTGTCAGGTGATCAAATGAGATAATATTTGTTAAAGGTATGTACATTCAAACCATCATTAAGATCCTAAATATTTGCCCTACAAAAAAAAATTTTCCAGGAAAGAGATCACTGGGAATAATGGGAAAGGCATTGAATTTACATCAGAAGACCTAGGTTTGAACACCTGCTCTGATTTCTTCTACCACTTGTGTAGGCAAGTCCCTTTACCTCCTAGAATATGATGATCTCTCAGGGCCATACTAGCTCTAAATTTGATGAAAGAAACAAGGAAGGCATGTATTAAGTCCTTCCTGTGTGCCAGGCACTGTGGTAAGTGTTGAGACTATAAAGATGTGCCAAAAGAAGATATTCTCTACACTCGAGGAGCTTACCTTCTAATGGTGAGAGGGTGAAGGTACCTGATATAGGAGCATGGTGTTGAGCTCCAGAAAAAGTCCAGAACAAGACTGGAATGAGAAAGAAAGCAGCCTGCCTTCAAGCTGTCCATGAAATGAAAGTTCCAGGAGGAACTCACCAATAGGAGAAGGGGGAGGAGTGGCATTTAAGAGGGATAT
Organism: Phalanger gymnotis; assembly: GCA_028646595.1. Classification (NCBI taxonomy): domain Eukaryota; kingdom Metazoa; phylum Chordata; class Mammalia; order Diprotodontia; family Phalangeridae; genus Phalanger; species Phalanger gymnotis. The sequence continues at coordinate 190,733,327 of CM053627.1, forward strand.
ACCAAGGCCTTCAGACTGTGGAGGAGTAGGCTGTTGAGCCAGCTGTAAAGGGGCCATTCTTTTGAAATTCAGAGCAAGTGATGAGCAGGGCCAGCCAGGGAATGACAAAGATTCTGTGATCCTTTTGCCCCATTGGCTATCTTATCACTGGTATAATTAGCCTCAGGTGGAGGCTGTAGCTCTTAGGACTCTGTGATGGGAAAGGAATTGGGAGTGGAGCTGCTCCTTGATCACTGGCTCTTGGCTCCTTCAGCATTTAAAACCTTGACCCTTGGGGTCTCCTGCTGCAGGAATATGGAGTAGGAAGTCTGGGGTTGAGGGACTGTTTTGTATTCTGTCATCTCTTGCTCTGGGTCAAGTTAAAACAATTTTTGCACCCAAAGTGGGCTGAAATTTCTTTTCTGGGTAAACCAGAAAACCTGAACCTCCATTGGCTATGGAATTGCTATTGGGAGATAAAACTCAACAATATTCAGTCTAGTCTAATCATTGTTAATAACATTAAGTACAAAGGGCAGCTAGGTAGTAGTGCAGTGAATAGAGCACTGGCCCTGGAGTCAGGAGGACCTGACTTCAAGTCTAGCCTCAGATATTTGACACTTCTTAGTTGTGTGACCTTGGGCAAGTCACTTAGCCCCAATTGCCTCACCTTCTCCCTCAAAAAAAAATAACATTAAGTACAAATTACTAAGATGTACTGTTTTCTTTATTAGGCTGGTTAATTGGCTCACTACTTTAGGTTGCTTACAGTTTCAAAGTGTAATCATAGTGGTAGTGCTCATATCTGTTTGATTTGTTAATGGCAAGCTGGACGCTATTATTTACAATAAAATTTTAAAACTATTAGTTTGTGATTTCAGAAACCATTCTTCTTAATTGAATGTGCAGATTGTGGTGATAGTTTATTCTTCTATTAAGTGGAAATGATAACCATTCCCACTTTGTAATGTAAAACATATGAAAATAGCATGAGGGATAATTTCGGGGTAGCCTTATACTGTAGTCAACATCTGCGAGTTATTTAGCATATTCTTTTTCATTAACACGCATGGAGGAATTTATATCAATGACATCTTCTGGCTGAGTTTGTGTGTATTCGTCAGTCTGAATATAATGTTCATGTCGTTCATTTTAACTAAAATACCTAGCATTGTGATAGCCATATGTTAAAACTATAGATTATATTATATTATATACTAAAACTCTTGATGTTATTCCTTATCTGTATTCTTTATTTTGTTTTTATCATGTGATCGGTCAGATTGTTTAAGCATATGAATTTTTTTGAATATGCTTATTTGAATATTTCATATATATTTTTGATACATTTAATACAGTGTTTATTGAATGATTTATGTCATTACATTCTATCATGTTGTTATTTACTATGTTCTTAATGGTTAATGTAGAATATTTTTTTAACTCAATAATTTAGTTCAAAAGGTGATTTGATACTAAAAATTCTTTTTTGATCATGTTAGAAAGATGTCTGTTAGGCATTGAAGCCTAGGAATTATTTGCCAAATCACTACATCACTAGCAACACTGTTGTCATTTTAAGAGCCTGTTGGTTGCTTGTGGGAGGGAAGTAAGCATTGCTCTGTCTTATCCATGCCAATTAGCCAGGAGGCTAAAATGGACCAGGCTGATCCTAGAAAAAAAGTGTTAGGAAAATAAGCATTTGTGTAAAAATTGAAAGCAGTGAGCTATAGCATCAGTGTTATTATTCCCAGGCAACTGAAGCTAATTCACTAGCAAGAAGTAGTGTATTTAGTTTCCTACTGTCTCTACCTCAAAGTGTGTGAAACAGAGCTCATCTTTTCCTCTAAAACCACCCGTCTTCCAAACTTCCCTGTCAAGGACACCACCATCTTTCCAATTACCCAGGTTTGCAAGCTTATGGTCAGAATCCTTACTTTGTAAGGATCTATCCAATCAGATGCCAAATCTTACTGAGTCCACCATCATATTATCTCTCATATCTATCTATCCCCTTCTTTCTTCTCATATGGCCATCACCCTAATTCAAGACCTCAAAATCTGTCTTGTGGACTATTGGCAATGGCTTCCTAATTGATCACTCTGTTTCAAAGCTCTCCCCATTTTAGTTTCTCCTCCACACAAACACTAAATTATTGTTCCTAAAACGTTGGTCTGATTTTGTCACTAACCTCTCACATGATTAAGCTCCAATAGCATTTCTTCTATGATCTAATATCAATACTATTATGACATTTAAAGCCTTCTACAAATTGCATTCACTTACCTTTCCAACCTTTTTCCATATTATTATCCTTCATTCATTCTCAGTTTAGTTACACTGGCCTTCTTGCTATTCCTTTGAATGATACTCCACCTTCTCCTCTGCTTCTCATAATCCCTAGTTTCCTTCAAAGCTCAACACAATCTGTGTTGTCTATTTGGTCCTTTTACATATCTCCACAGCTACTAATATGTCTCCTCAAAATCACCAGTATTTATTTTGTATGTAATTATTTATTTTCGTGTTATCCAGTCCACTGATAGAATTTAGAATTCTTAAGGACAAGGGACAATTTGTTTTTGTCTTTTTTTGCTCAGCAACTAACATAAGTGCTGGAACGAGTAGCCACTTAATAAATGTTTTTGAGTAGACTTTCTCAACATACTGAATTATGTTTTTTGTTTCCTCCTAAAAAACAAACACCACTATTTGTCATATTAGGTGGCTCAGGGAGGGAGAGGGAGAGAATGGGATACTATGATGATGTAAGAAACAGAAAACATGAATAAAAATTATTTTGAAAAATAAATGTTTTATTGATTAATTGGTTGATAGATCCAGAGGCAGCATGAGAAGTTTATTAACTGTGTTGGTAAAGAGCATTTCCACACTAGAAATTTCTAATGAAATCACAGATGCTGAGCCCCCTCAAATGTCCTAGTTATTACATTTAGTGATGGTGATGAAAAGAAAGTTATGTCATAGACCATGTCCTTATAATCTAATTATCATTGACATCATCATAAAAATATTTGACATGTTTATCATGATTTAAAGTGTAAGAAGCTCTTTGACCTACATTATCTTATTTGATCCTAAAATCAAATGCTAAGGTCAATAGGGCATTAGAAATATTAGAATCACAGACCTCTAGAACCAGAAGCGCTTTTTGAGATAATTTAGTCCACTTTGCTCATTTTATAGTTGAGGACATGAGGGAGTCATATTAGATGATGTCTTAAATTTCTCCTACCCCTTGATCTGTGATCCTGTTATTTTGCGATCTTATTTATTTCATTGGCATGAAACTCTGGAAATTCAGAGCATGGAAACTTCCTCCTCCATTACAGATTAGAAATTTACCTGTAACTTATAGTCTTGGTGATGCGGAGAACCTGAGGAGTTAATTGACTTCCAAGGTTCACACATTTTGTAAGTAAAAGAGCCAGATCTTGAATATAGGTTTTCTTGACTACAAGGTGACTTTCTCTGCACTATGCCAAGTTATCCCCACTTACTCTTCTTTTGTGTAAATTTAAAAATCCCTTTGTAGTGTGTGTAAACATTTCAGTGTGATATTTTAAAGCAAATGAAATTGTTATTAGAAGCACTGTATCTCCAAACTATTTAATTTTTGTGACTGGTGAGTAGTTTCTTATCTGAATATCTTATTCATTTATTCTAGTTCAACTTATGATTCTATTTCTTAAATCAGTTTTTATTTTCAAGGTTAACTTTTTTTTTAAAAGGCACAGAAATGCAATAGTACTATTTGTGGTTTTGGCCTGTGTCTGACAAGTTAGTTTTAATGGATTCTTTTATCAGAACTGACATGTAATATTAATATTTGTGTTTGATTACTTAGAGATTATTATTAGATAATGTATATATTGAGGCCAGGTTCAGTGGTTTCTTATAGGATTGAAATATGTCCTGTAAAAGTGATAAGAAAAAAAAAAAGAGATAGTTCCAGTTTATACCTAAGCTGACTTCAATCACATGGTAAGTTAGGGAGAGCACTTGAGAGAGTCAGTAGTGAATTTTTTTTTTTCTTCTATTACCATGGCTCACAGGGCTTGTATAGGGGCTTTCTCTTGGACTCCTAAAATGCATTTCCATTTTCAATTGTGGAGTGGCTCTTATTTTTATAAATGTTAGAGAAATGAGGCCTTTATCAGAGAAGTTTGCTTCAAAAATTTTTTCCAGTTACCGTTGCTAACTGTGTTTTCCTCCTTTTCTCCATCCTATTCCCCTTTTATTCTGTTCTCTCTCTTCTTTCACCCCGTTCTTCCTCAAAACTGTTTTGTATCTGATTGCCCCTTCCCCCAGTCCGCCCTCTCTTCTATCACCCCCCTTCTCTTATCCCCTTCTCCTCCTATTTTCCTGTAGGGTATGATAAATTTCTATACCCTATTACCTGTGTTACCCAGTTACATGTAAAAACAATTTTCGGCGTTCATTTTTTTGAATTTGAGTTCCAAATTCTCACTCTTCCTCCATCCCTCCTCACTCTTAATGAGAAGGCAAGCAATTCAAAATAGGTTATATATGTGTAGTCATGTAAAACACTTCCATAATAGGCATATTGTTTCCTTTCACCCTGTCCCTTCTCAAAGGTGTTTGCTTCTGATTACCCCTCCCCCAATCTGCCCTCCCATCAACACTCCCTCTTTTATCCTCTTCCCCCCTACTTTCCTATAGAGTAAGATACATTTCCATACCCAATGAGAGTGAATGTTATTTCCTCCTTAAGCCAATTCTGATGAGAGTAAGGTTCACTCAATCTCTCTCAGCTCCTCTCTGTTCCCCTCAGGTGTAAAGGCTTTTTATTGCCTCTTTTATGTGAGATAATTTACCCTGTTCTACCTCTCCCTTTCTCCTCCCAGTACTTCTCTCTCTCTCATCTCTTAATTTTATTTTTTTAGATATCATCTTTCATATTCAACTCACCCTTTGCCCTCTGTCCATTCATTCATTCATTTATCTATTTATCTATCTGGCTATCTATCTATTTATCTATTTATTTATTTATGCCCTCCAACTTCCCTAATGCTGAGAAAGGTCTCATGAGTTACAAATATCATCTTTCCATGTAGGAATGTAAACAATTCATCTTTAGTAAGTCTTTTATGAGTTCTCTTTCCTGTTTGCCTTCTTATGCTTCTCTTGAGTCTTATAATTTGAAAGTCAAATTTTCTGTTTCTATCTGTTTTTTTTTTCCTCAGGAATACATTAACTTGAATATCAATTTTTTCCCCCTGATTGATTAACTCAGTTTTTCTGGGCAGGTGATTCTTGGTTTAATCCTAGCTCCTTTGACCTTCAGAATATCATATTCTAAGCCCTCTGATCCCTTAAGGTAGAAGCTGCTAAATCTTGTGTTATCCTGATAGTGTTTCTACAATACTTCAATAGTCTCTTTCTGGCTGCTTGCAATATTTTCTCCTTGACCTAAGAACTTTGGAATTTGGCTATAATATTCTTGGAGTTTTCATTTTATGATCTCTTTCAGGAGGTGATCATTGGATTTTTTTCAGTTTCTATATTCTCTGGTTCTAAAATGTCAGGGCAGTTTTCTTTGATAATTTCTTGAAAGATCATGTCTAGGCTCTTTTTTAGATCATGGCCTTCAGGTTGTCCAATAATTTTTATGTTATCTCTCCTGGACCTGTTTTCCAGGTCAGTTTTTTTTTTCAATGAGATATTTCACATTGTCTTCTATTTTATCATCCTTTTGCTTCTGTTTTATAATTTCTTCATTTCTCATAAAATCATTAGCTTCCATTTGCTCCATTTTAATTTTTAAGGAATGATTTTCAGTGATCTTTTGGCTCTCCTCTTCCATTTGGATAATTCTGCTTTTTAAGCTATTCTTCTCCTCATTGGCTTTTTGGACCTCTTTTACCATTTGATATAGTCTATTTTTTAAGGTGTTTATTTCCTAAAGTATTTTTGGGGTGGCCTTTAGCAAGCTGTTGACTTGTTTTTCATGATTTTCTTGCATTACTCTGTTTCTCTTCCCAATTTTTCCTCTGTTTCCCTTACTTGATTTTCAAAATCCCTTTTCAGCTTTTCCATTGCCTGAGACCATTTCATATTTTTCTTGGAGGCTTTGGATGTAGGAGTTTTGACTTTGTTGTCTTCTTTTGAGTGTATGTTTTGATCTTCCCTGTTACCTAAGGAAGATTCTGTAGGCTGAGTTTTTTTTTCCTATTGTTTGCTCATTTTCCCAGCCTATTTCTTGACTTTTTAACTCTTTGTTAAGGCAAGGTTCTCCTTCCAGTATTGAGGATGTACTGTCCTAAGCTTCAGGGATTTTTTCCAGCTATTTTTAGAGATACTTCTAGGGACCTGTAAGTTTTCAGTTCTCCCAAGGTGGTATGATCTAAGGAGAAGGTTTTACTCCTCTCCTGGCCTGTGCTCTAGTCTGTGAGTGACCACAAGTACTCTTTTCTGCCCTGTAACTACTGCCACAAGCTTTGCTATGCCAGTGTTCCTTCTGTCCCAGGACTGCGACCCAGATCCAAGTATGGGCAAAGCAATGGTGTCTTACTTCAGTGACAGCAGAGAGACCCTTGTAATCTCCTTCTGACCAGTTATTCGATCCCCTTACTGCCTGCGGGCTGAGAGCTCCTGAAACAGCAGCCACTGCTACTGCTGCTGATCCAGTCACACCCCAGGCCTGCTCCTGGTTTGCTGGGGCTGGGGCTGTGTTGGGGCCAGGGACTGCACTCCTCTCTCACTCAGGTCCAACAGCCTTTTTGTACTTACATCCTAAGTTGTCTTTCATGTTTATGGGTTAAAAAGGCTGGAAACTGCCACAGCTGCCAGTGATTCAGTCCCTTGAGTCCTTCTCTGGGTTTGCTAGGGCCCAGTCTGTGCTAGTGTGGACTGTGCTCAACTGAGCTCCTTTTTCAGCCTAGTGCACCAGACCTTTCTTTCCAGCTTGTCTTGGGCTGGAGATTTGTTTCACTCTGCTTTTTTTGTGGGTTCTGCTGCTGTAGAATTTGTGTAGAGTCATTTTTTACAGGTATTTGGAGGGGTTTGGAGGAGAGCTTTGTTGAGTCCCTGCTTTTACTTCACCATCCTGGCTTTACCCCTTCTTGAGTTTCTTCTTGACCATTGTGTAAAAAAACTAGTTTTAGTATTTTTTGGAGTAGCATTATTCAGACTGTTCCTTTGAGCCATAAATGATTTCTTTGCATTCTTTCAAACTATCCGCTTTTTTTTATTAGACCAGAAGTTCCTCAGCTATTAGAGTATGAGGATCCTTTTGTGACATCAAAAAACTTTCATACATTGCTGCATGAGAGTGCTGCCTGACCTTGATATTCATTGAGCAAGGGAATACACAATACCAAAAAGTTACTGTGGATTCAGGAATGCTTTAAAAAGAATTTTCATTTTATCCATTACATTATACATATTTAATAAATATTAAAATGTTTTGTCCAAGAAATAGAATACTTAATCTTTAAAAGTTACCTTTTCTTATTTATCTACACTGAGCTATTCAGAGGTGATATTTTATGGCTTTCAGAGAGAGTGAAAGTCTAATTGATTTAATGAAAGTTTCATTCCTAGACCTAGTTTTATTCATCCTTTTTTGGGATTGATATTTCAAAGCAACAAGTACAGAAAATTCACCTTCTCAAGCCCATGTTGTAGAAAAAGGCACCATGTACTTTCTAGCATTAATAAACAGCTCTAGATAGTCAGGAAGAATGTTTAGCCAGAAATCAGAAGGTACTTTTGTGTAAATTTTTATTTTAAAAGCCTTTTCCTACCAGATACACTCCTAAAGTATCAGTACTATAAAGCCATCCAATTGAAACCCATTATCTGCATTTTGTAGAGGCTAAAAATATTTCAAAATAACAGTATTTGGAGAATACATTGATTCTTGAGCTCCTTGTAGTAACTCTTTAACCCTCTAGGTATTTACATTGGTTAACTGCTCTATCAGGATATTCTGGCACACTACAAGTCATTTTTGGTTCTTCTGGTTGATCAAGATTGTAAACGTTCTTCATCAAGGAGGCTGTGCCTGCTCTCAGAGAGCTCCTTATTGACGTGAACTAATCTCAATTAAAGGCAGTTTAATTATTTTAAATCCTGCTACCTATATTGTATTGTCTTTTCTTATTTTAACCTCTCTGCCCCAGAGTATCACTTGGTGTAGAGGGAATTTTTAAACCATAAAGATAGGCTAAGAGGAGACAAAACTATTTCTATGTGCTAATGACATGATGATTTACCTTGGAAAATCCTAGGAAATGAGCAAAGGAAGTAATTGTAACAATTAATGTCTTTGTTAAAGTAGTAGTGTATAAAATAAACTCACAAAAAAAAATCAACAGGATTTCCTTACAGCAATGACAAAACTGAGAAAGGCATAACAGAAAAGGAAGTTCCATTGATAATAATACTAGTGATATTAGCTTATATATTCATTGGCATACCATTCAAACTTCCAAGGGGATAGTTTACAGAGCTACACAAAGTAATAACAAAATGTATTTGAAGGAACAAAAAAATCTAGAATATCAAGGGAAATGATAAAAAATTAGTTTAAGAAAGGGAAAACTACTTCTAGACCTCAAACTATATAATAAAGTTGAAATCATCAAAACCGTATCTTAAAAAAAATACAAAAGGACACTAATAAAAAGGCATAAGCAAGGAAGAGTAAAAAGTAATTGACTTTAGCAACCCAGTTTCTGATAAATTCAAAAATCTAAATTACTAAGGAAAGAGCCCCCATTTGGCAAAAAAATCTTATGCCATATGCCTCAAAAATCAAAATAGATATGTCCTCAATATTAAAGATCATGAATAAAGTATTAGCTGAAGGTCATACCATACACTTTTCATAGCTATGGTTAAGGGCTGGATTCTTAGCTAAGCGTGGAACAGATAAAAATACATAATTTTTATCACATGAAATTGATCAAAATTACAATTTACCAAAAGCAAAAATGCTTTTCTATTAACAGAATTACTACAGTTAGCATAAAAAAGGAAGCAGTAGTCTGGTCTAAAATCTCTGATAAGGATCTGATGTCCAAGATAAATAGATAGTTAATAAATACTGTTCAGTCGTTTTTTAGTCACGGCTGACTCTTTGTGACCCCATTTAGGGTTTTCTTGTCAAAGACACTGGCTTGGTTTGCCATTTCCTTCTCCAGCTCACTTTATAGATGAGGAAACTGAGGCACCGGGTTAAGTGACTTGCCCAGGGTTACAGAGCTAGGAAGTATCTGAGGTTGGACTTGAACTCAGGAAAATGAGTCTTTCTGATTCCCGGCTCTACACTCTGTCCATTGTCCTACCTCGCTGACCCGTACACACACACACACGTGTGCGTGTGTGTGTGTATGTATATATAAAACCTCCCAAATATTCCCCAATTCATAAGTCATCAAAGGGTGTGCATAGCACTCTCAAAAGAAGAATGAACAACTATTAAGAACCAAGTGAGAGTGCTCCAAATGGCTAATAAGAGAAATACAAACCAAAATAACTCTAAGGATGTTCTGTTTTATATACTTATGTTCAGTCTCTTCACTTCCAAACAATTAAAAACTTAAGATTATTTTTGATAATCATTCTTTCAGAAGTTCACAAATAGGCCTCCAACCCATATTCTACCCAGTGAACCTTCCCTTGTCATAAGCAAAACAATAAAACCAACAGACACAGCAACCATGTTTGTTAGAATATGCAACATACCACTTCTTGAGGCCCTCATGCCAAAAATGGAAGGAGGGAGATATATATTTCCTCATCTCTTTGGGAGCAAGATCAGTTGTTAACATTACAACGCTTTTGGATTTGTCCTTTTCTTTTACATTATTGTAGTCACTGTGTAAAATATTTTCCCCATTCTCTTTATTTTACTCTACATTAGTTTATACAAATCTACCCATGTTTCTCTTGTTTCCTTGTATGTGTAATTTCTTACAGCATAATAATATACCACCCACAATTTGTTCATCTATTTTCCAACTAATGGACTTTAAACATTTTAATATATACATTTTGGGTACCACAGAAAGTGCAGCTATGAATATTTTCCTACATGAGACCTTTTTTGTATCTTTTTTTCTGAATGTGAACTGCTTTCATTGTTTTGGCCACAGTGAGACCTGTCTCAAAAGGCACAAATGATTTAGTGACTTTTCTTAGATTAAATTTGCATCAAATTTGCTTTATTAAAATATATATATGAAGTGATATAGTGTGTCAATCAATGTTATTAGCTTCCTTAGGCTCTTTTGGAGACTAGTTTCAACCAATAGACAAATGATGCTTTAAAAAAATACAATTGGTTTATTGTTCACACAAGCATATTTATGCTCTTCTGAAAATGAAGCCTCTCTGTATTTGCAGTCTTACCCCACACCCCAACTCAGGACCTGGGAAGTCCCTTTACAAGGACAAATGCTCAGGAGCCCCCAACTCAAACCCTTGATCTGGTTGGTCCCTGGCCCACAGGCCAATGAACAAAATTAAAATTAGTCAGTAGTTTTCTCTATTTAGTGTTTTCCTGACTTGGAGAATGAGAGTGAGGGAGCAGACCTTTTCAGGTCTAAACTTGCAGGAATCTTTGAGATAAGTGCTAACTAGTGCCTCACGATCCCTCATACAGCATCGTCCAGATCAGCAGCAAGAGCACTGTGAGGTTTTTTGTTTATTGCCCATTGGATATCTCAAACTTGGACGTCTCGTAGACATCTCCAACTCAACGTGTCTGTCACAGAGCTCATAGTCTTTCTTCCCAAACCTTCTCAAAGACCCTTTCAGTGAAGGATAAGCTCCAGAGGTTCCTGTAGCTTTAGAAAGGGCTTTGAACCACTTTTATTGTCTCCTTTGCTGAATTTTCATTCAGGTTATGTCTGCTAACCATAGCTTCTTCTAAGATCCTGCCTGGTCACTAAGCTACTTAAGAAGATTATATACAGCTAGTGCCTATGTTTCCTTTTTTCTCTCATTCTGTTTTTCCATACTCTCTTTACAGTCTGGCTTCTGACCTCATCATTTAAGTGAGACTTCAAAGTTACCTCTTCGTTGAGTTACCTCAAAGTTGATCTCTTCATTGCCAAATCTAATGACCTTTTCTCAATCCTTATTCTTTTTGATCTCTCTGTATCCTTTGTCACTATCTTTCACCCTCTTCTTTGTACACTTTTCTTTCTACGTATTAGTAGCACCGCTCTCTCCTAGTTTTCCTTCTACCTGTCAGACCACTCCTCGGTCTCTGACCTTTGTTGGATCTTCATCCAGATTACTCCCAGTAACTGTGGGTGTCCCCTAAGACTCTACCTTGGGCCCTCTTCTCTTTCTCTCTCTCTCTCTCTCTCTCTCTCTCTCTCTCTCTCTCTCTCTTTCTCTCTGCCATTTTGCTTCGTTATCTCATCAGCTTCCATAGATTTTATTATCATTTCTATGCCAGTGATTCTCAGTTGCGTTTATCTAGGCCTAACCTTTTTCTTAACCTCCAGAGTCACATCTCCATCTGCCTAATGGACATTTCAAATTGTCCCTGTAGACAACTCAAACTCGATATATCCAAAACTGACCTTATGTTTCTTCCCAAATCCTCCCTCTTTCCAAACTTCCCTATTACTGTCAAGGGTACCGCCATCCTCTCAGTCACCCAAGAGTACAGTCTCTCTACTCCTCACTTACATATCCCACCCACCCACCCCCATTAAAATTTATTTATTTATTCATAGTTTTCAATATTCACTTTCATAAGATTGTGAGTTCTAAATTTTACTCCCTCCCTCCTATCTCCTCTCCCCAAGATAGCATGCAATCTGATACAGGCTATACATGTACAATCATATTAAATATATTGCCACATTAGTCATGTTGTGAAAGAAGAATCAGAATGAAAGGGAAAAAAGAAAAAAAAAGAGAAAATAGCATGCTTAGATCTGCCTTCAGACTCCATAATTCTTTCTGTGGATGTAGATAGCATCTTCCATCAGTCTTTCGGAATTGTTTTAGGTCCTTGCATTGCTGAGAAGAGCTAAGTCCATCATAGTCAGTCATCACACACTATGGCTGTTACTGTATACAATGTTCTCCTGGTTCTGCTCACTTCACTCAGCATCAGTTCATGTAACTCTTTCCAGGCTTTTCTGAAGTCTGCCTGCTCATCATATCTTATAGCACAATAGTATTCCATTACATTCATCTACCAAAACTTGTTCAACCATTCCCCATTTGATCCCTTTAGTTTCCAATTCTTGGCTACCACAATAAGCTGCTATAAATTTTTTTGTACATGTGGGTCCCTTTCCCTTTTTTATGATCTCTTTGGGATACAAACCTGGTAGTATTATTTCTGGATCAAAGGGTATACACAGTTTAATAGCTCTTTGGTCATGTTTCCAAATTGTTCTCCAGAATGATTGGATAAGTTCACAACTCCATTAATAATGCACTAGTGTTCCAATTTTCCCACATCTTCTCTGACATTTATCTTTTTCTCATTTTGTCATAATTGCCAATCTGATAGATATGAGGTGGTACCTCAGAGTTATTTTAATTTGCTTTTCTCTAATCAATAGTGAGTTTGAGCATTTTTTCCTATGAGTATAAATAGCTTTAATTTCTTCCTCAGAAAACTGCCTGTTCATATCCTTTTACCATTTATCAATTAGGGAATGACTTGTATTCTTATAAATTTGACTCAGTCCTCTATATATTTTAGGAATGAGGCCTTTATCAGAGACATTGGATATAAAAAATATTTCCCAGTTTTCTGATTCCCTTCTAACCTTGCATGCATTGGCACTCACACCCCTTTCTATCCAATCATTAGTCAAGTCCTTTTGATTTTACCTTTGTTAACCTTTCTCATATGCTCCCTTCTATTTTCTTGCACTTCGGTCACCTTGATACAAGTCCTCATCCTCTCATTTATGGATTATGGCAGCAGCCTTCTGGTTAGTCTCCCTGTCTCCAGTCTCTCCAGTTCTGATTCATCCTTAACTCACCTGACAAGCTGATGTTCCTAAAGAGCCGGTCTGACTATATTACTTGCCTCTTCAATAAACTCCAGTGGTTCCCTATTGCCTCCAGGATCAAATGTAAAATCCCTACCTAGTCAATAAATTCTGGTGGTTCCCTTTCAACTTTAATGGCCTTCATAAGCGTTCTCTCTCTCTTTTACCTTTACAATCTTTTTACAGTTCACTTCCCTACATGGTCTCTGTGATCCAGTGACACACAAACAAAACATTTCTTAGCCCAGTTCTGATCATTTAAACTGGCTATCTCCCATGCCTGAGATACTTTCCCTCCTCATTTCCTTCTCCTAGCTTCCCTGGCTTCATTACAAGTCTCAGCTTCTATTTAAAAAAAAACAAAAAACAAACCTTTCCCAGTCCTCCTTAATCTCAGTACCTTACATATGAGATATCCTCCAGTTTATCCAGTTTGTATCCAAGTTTATACCTTTTTTGTATGGAGTTGTTTGCGTAATGTCTTCTTTCATTAGATTGAGAGCTCCTAGAGGACAGGGCGTATTTTTATCTTTCTTCATATCCCTAGTTTTTCACGCAATGCCTGGCACATGACAGGGAAATGATTAATAGATGCACATTGGGTGAACTTGACAGTGACCCTTGAGAATGCTGGCAAGGATCCAGGAAAGTCATTTTCCTGCTACTGGTAGCAACACCTCATGTAAAGAGACACCTGAAACAAATGTTTTTATTTGTCTGAAAGTCCTTTCCTTGAAAGGAGCACCAGCTCTTCTATGTGAGGAACCAAAAACACTCACTAGAGCTCTTTTTGGGGCAATGAAACTCTTCTAACATAAAGTCATGGTGGGTTGAGTTTAAAAATGCTTAGGCAAGTCATATGTTAGATCAAAATAAAATTCAAACTAGGGGCCTGGGTTAAGTTAAAGAGTTTTGACTAGAGTTCCACAAGACAATTTCTTAAATTAAGCTAGAGTTTACATAATACATAAGCTTATTTGGTCAGGCATGTGTATGATAGGACTGACTCAAGGATGGTTAAAATGATTGCAGGCCTTACATAGGTTGCATATTAATAATAAATGATGATTATATAGTACTTTCAGGTGTGCAAGGTACTTTTTATATATTACTTCATTTGAGACTCAATATCCCCTTTAAGGTATGTAATTCAGATATCATTATACTCATTATGTTGAAGAGGAAACTGAAGGTCGGAGAGATTAAATGACTTATCTGTGGTCACAAAGTCCCCAAGGGTCAAACATAGCATTCATTCTCTCAAGGCAGCTTTTTTCCCCACTTTAGCAGGATCCACTTTGCCGCTCACATAGCACATGAAGATTCTCAATGTGCTCCATATTAATTACCTCATTTGATTCTCACAGTAATCCATTGAATTTTACAGTGTATATATACACATATATATGATAATAATGATACAATATTACAGTTGCAAGTTTATGAAGCATTTCCTAAAAATCATGTATTTTAAGGGTTTTTTTTAACCTCTTAATATTAAAGTGTGTCTCTAGAAGAGGAGGAAAAATTGGCCATTTAAGCTTCACATAATAACAAAACTTAGATTTCCAATAACTTGTTGTTTGGGGTACTTCAGAGGCAAAACATTTTGAGTAATTTGTCTAATTTTTAGGGGAACTCACAGTGCGTTTTGCAGAAATACCTCCTGATTTGTCATTTTTCAGACAATTAGCATTCTTTAGGAGAAGCCTAGAAAGACGCCTATTGCTAGAAGGGATATTTGGGAAAGTTTCACAGTTGACCAATATGATGCGCCCAAAACCAGGAAATAGTATTTATTTTATATATTTGTTAGATTTTTTAAAAACTTGGGTGCTTTCCTAAGAGATCTCAGGGCACACTGCATAAAGTATGAATAATTAAAACCTCCATAAAATAGTGGTATTCCAAAGCTAAGCAAAATTGGCTACAAAATGGTAGTAGCAACAACAGCATTACTTTTATTTCAAAATTAGGATAATTTCAATTGTAGCTAATATTTGCCAAATACTGTTTGAATATTGTAACTTAATAGATTAACATGATGAAAGCCTATATTTCCAGTAAGATTATGTACTTTGACACAACATATAAATATAGACACATAAATTAAGGTAAATGCCCAAGAATTGTATTGTCTCTCTGTAGAGGAACTTTGAAGGTCTTGGAGCTAACAGTTCAGGTTCAAAACAATATTCTGGAAAGACCTGAGTTGAAATCCAGACTTAGGACCTTACTAGCTCTGTGACCCTGGACAAGTCACTTAATCCATGTTTGCCTCGATTTTCTCAACTGTAAAATGGGGATAATAATAGCGCCTACTTCATAAGGTTGTTATGACACTCAAATGAGGTAATAAATGTAAAGGGCTTAGCACAGTGCCAGGAACATAGTAAGCACTACATAAATGTTGATTATTGTTGTTACTACTATCATTATTATTCCCACAATATAACTAAATCATGTATTTGGATTTTTTTTTCACTATTTTTCACTTTAAATGCCTTTTACCTGCATTATAGTTTAACTGTTTGTAGGCCATGTTGCTTGACAAAGTTGGCATAAAGAAAGTGATATGCAAACTTAAGTGTGAATTATCAGTCTGGCCGCCTAACCATACTTTTGTAGAACTATTTCTATGAAAATGTGTTTTCCAGCTTCCAAACAACTGATTTGGAAATGAACTTTAAGAACCTAAGTTGATGACTCCCTTTATGTATTTTAGCATTATCCCTTTTTTGTCTTTCCCAAGCACTAGGGTTACAGAGAAACAGCAACAGTGGTCTCTTCTCTCAGAGAGCTTTTACTGTACTCAATGAATATGGCATGTACACAGATAACTAATGACAAGGTACATATGATATGATTCTAAATGCTTTTAAGAGGTATAAAACATTAACAGTTGGGGAGGCCAAGAAAATTTTCATGTAGGAGATGTCACTTAAGAAATACATGGAAGGAAGATAGGATAGGTGAGGAGAGAATATGTTCCATTCAAGTTCTTTGTGTTAAGTATTCCATTTAAGTTCTTTGTGTTAAATAGTATGAAATGTAATTTTGTAAGCTATTCCTTTTTAAAGTTAAAGATTTTAACATTTAAAAATCAACCATTCCTTGCCCTAATTTCCTTCATCTATTTACATTTGTATCAGAGAAACATGGAGTTACTTCATGTTCTGCCTCAAACCTGCTTCTTCCTTGATCTCACCCATATTAATTAACTCCTGACTTCTGTTGGGTTTCCTGTCTTTATCCACCATGTTCCTATTTGGGGAATGAATTGAAGAAGCAAGTAATTTTTCATATCTTTTAGGTTGGTTTACATAGAGTTATCAGTGCTACAGTTATACACTCAGAGGTCATTTGAAGTTCCATTGTCCCATGAGACTCCAAGTACAACACCTTGAAGAGAAGGGAATTTCCTATGGAGAATTTGGGTGGGACCTTTTGGTATAGATGGAAAACCTTTTACACTATAAAAATGGAATTTGCAATCTGTGGTTTATATACACGAGTCATTCATACATTTGCAGGTAGTTTTCTTGACTTTTGCTAACTTCAGAAGCCAATGAAATTACAGAATAAATGATTTGTTGTAAAAATTTAGTGAACTGTGACTAAGCACCTTTTAATAGAAAGTTATTGGTGTTTTAATTCCAGAGGTTTGACTGTTTATGAATGGATATATTTTATAAGGTACTTTGTCATAGCTCACAAGATATTTATGGCAAATCTTTTTTTTTTTTCATAAAGAGAACTCATGAGAATTTCCTGAGCATACAAAGCAGTCTCCTGATTACATAGGAGGATTACCCAAAAAGGACTATTTCTTTAGATTGGATGTCACAAAAATTTCTATTAGGTGCTATTAATAGTCTTTTGGAACCACAGTACAGGTTGTGGGGGAAGGGTGAGAGAGAAAATTATTAAGCTATTAGACAAAAATCATAAATCCTTTTAAGGGCATTTTTGGAAATTTAGAAAATGTAAAATATATCACTTTTTGGTCCTTTGCTGTTTTATTACTGATTTAGATGAAGATTTCAATGGCATGCTTATAAAATTTGCTAGTGACTCAAAGTAGGAACACTAACTTGCACATTAGATGACAGTTAAGAACCCTAAAAATGCTGGAACCGTGTGCCGAGTCTAATAAGATAAAATTGAATAGAAAAAATCTATTTCACGAGTATAAGATGGAGGGACTGAGAAATGTAGTTAATTGTAAAATAGCATGTGTTTAAATAAATTTCAAGTTCATATGAATCAGTAGTTATTTTTGGCAGTCGTGTCCAGCAGGAGGGAAGCATGCTCTACTCAGCACATACCTGGCATACTTGGACCATTGTGTTCAGTTTCTGATTGTTCAATTTAGGAAGAACTTTGATGAGCTGGAGTTGTCTAGGGAAGAGCAACCAGGGCACTCAAGCGCTTATCCAGCTAAGAGGTTAGGTTAAAGGAATTGGGTAATGTTTAGCTTGGAGAAGAGAAGATTTAGGGAGACACGACAGCTCTCTTTAAGTATTTGCTGAGCTGTCACATGGAAGAAGGACAAGATTTCTCTTGCTTCACCTAGAGGGCCAAGATGAGTGGATAGAAGCAATTGAAAATTAGATCTTTGGCTTAATGTAAGGAAAAGCTTTGTAACAATATCTAGAATTGAAATGATCATCCTTAAAAAGTAGTGTTCTCCTTCAGTGGAAGTCTGCAAGTAATGGCTGGATGCCTACTTATGGGATGTATTGTAGAGAGATTCCTTTTTTATGTTTTTTTTTGAGGGGACCATTTGGTCTCTGATATTCCTTCCCATTTAAAAATTCTCTAATACTATGATGCAAAAATTAGTAAAATTAATGTTTATTGACCTGTAAAAAGAGGGGAGGAAGGACAGAGGAGAAGATCCTATCTTTCTATGTGGTAAGATCTGGAACATATGGAACAGCAAAGTGTGAACATTAGACAAATAAAAAAGTATTGTAAAGAAAGACTTCCTTATATTTTAGCAGTAACTTTCCTTCCTTTATTTATACTTTTTTTTAATAAAAATTGATTATTTAGGATGATAATTTGTCTGCTAGAATGTAGCAGTATAGATTAGATTCATATTCCTAAAAGTTTTGAAACAGCCAGTTAGTAAACATTTATTAAGTGACTACTGTATACCATGTGCTGTGCTAAGCACTGGAAATAGGGAGAAAGACAAAAGAAAGTCTCTACCATCAAGGAACTCACAGTCAAATGGGATAACCAATCCGTAAAAAGAAGTAAGGGTTGGAGGCAGTGGAGAAGGAGGAAGGGTGCCCTGCAGGAGAATGCAGGCTGGTGGGAAATGATGAGAGGCCCTGATCTCTTCAAGTGGGGGATCTAGGAAGAGCTCTCCAATATCTGCCCTCTACCCTCTCCATTCAGAAGGAAGGAGGTGTCCCAGGGGTAGGGGTGCTAAGGAGGTGTGAGTTTCAAAAAGGATGAGTAGAGACCACTTTAGGCTTCTTTTGATTACCACCACCTCATCCCTTCTCAATCATGAAACATAAAATCAAACCAATGTGGTCTATGATTTATCTATAAATCATGAAACCTCTGAAGTAGATCAGTCTTGGACTTGTCGACACATTTTGCATATGATTTACGTTTATCTCTTGCTTGTGACCTTTTTAATCCCTAAACTTTCACACTCCAATATAGATGAAATGCTCTTTTCTTTTTATGTTTTCTCCATATCATGTTCATTCTTCATGAAATAATTGACTAGACTCCTATCACCTCAACTATAAAAGCCTCTGTTTGGCATTCAAAACCCTTTATGTCCTGACTCCTTCTTCCTTTTTAGTCTTCTCATACCTTCTTTCCTCCCCCATGTACTCCAGAGACTCTCATACCTTTTCGGACTGTAGAATCCAATTTTCTAAAACATTGGCCAAATGCTACTGCTGCTGTTGCTTATCATCTTTTTGAGTTTTCAGTACACATCATAAAATCTTCTATGTTTGTAAGCTGTGCAATAGCTTCCCCTTTTATCACAGGATTTAGTTTTAGTTATTTTTTTCCAAAACTTTTCACAAGTTTGTTTGTTGCTATGATTTATAACCTTTTATAACTAGAAATGGATTACTCTTTTTTTGTCTTCACAAATAGTTTTACATTTTTTTTTCATAGGTAGAAGAGAGGAAGGTTCAAGCCCTGCAAGTGATATGGGCAGATAATTACATAATCTTGCATTATATCCTTCCTCAGCCCTTTGAATATTCTGACTGCTATATAAATCAACGGATAAGCATTCATTAAGCCCCTAATATGTGCGCTTACATGCTATTAGGAGTACATGTAAACATGCAATTAAGTACAAAGTATATGCAACGAAAATACAGAGTAATTTTGTTTGAAATATATTGGCCAAAGAACTGGATTTCTCTGAGAGGAGTAATATGGAGTAAGTGGGCAATATTTTGTAGATGCGTTTGTTTCCTTCCTACTTTTCTCTCATTTAATATAATATTTAAGCAGGATAAAAGAGGAGGGGCAACAAGGGCCAGTGAAACTGAGGCAGTGGTGCAGATTAAGAAGCCCAAGCCTTCTTTCGTATAGTTATATTTTCATAGTGTGACCAGAGGCTTAGGAAACACAAAGAAAAAAGTAGATTTTGACAATGTGTTTTTGCTGAATTTCATATCCTCAATTTCATAATCGTCAATTATGCAGCTAATTAATCTTCTAAGGTTTAAAAGAGGCTTTCTCCAAAATCATGATTATAATCTAAGACTTAGATTTAGTGACATGTATAACTTATAACATTTACATACTTTTTAAGAACAATGTCAATTCTTACTCTTTAAAAGAAAAGGCAACATCTTTTAAGTAATATACTGAAAGGAGAATCAATCATTGGAACAAGTTTAATTTTAAATCCCTAGTAGGATGTTCCTAAATCTCTGCAGGCATTGACATATTACTAATACTAAATTTGCCAAATACTTTGAAACAAATGAGTAAAGTATATTATAGAGTAATAAGGTAATACCTGTCTTCTAATTCATTATCACTTTGCTTTGCCAAGGGTACCACTTATATATTTTGTTTCTGTAATCTAGTCATCTGATAATGTACAAGCATGCTCAAAGTCCTTTAACTAATGTATCAGACTGTGTCTCTCATATCATTACTAGGGAACCTTTAATTATCAAATACCAGCATATACCATAAATCTTCATTAGGACATTCCTTGTGAATTTTTTGCTGAAAAGTAGTTACTGTGCAGTGTGTGTGAAGCAGCTGCTTGCTTAAGTTTAAAAAAAAAAGCACATTTTAATTTGCTTTAAAAATATCCACTGGCACTGGTTCTCATTATAGATGTGTGGTTGTAACATTTCATTTTAAAAATGTGTATCTTTTTTTTTTCAGATCTAAAGGAGTCCAAAGAAACCATCTAAAACTTTAAAAATAACCACTAAACTTACAGTGCCTTTGGTTTTTAAAAATCCTTAAGGGAAGACATTTTTTGTCTAGGGCTTCAGCTTCACACCGGGTGGCCCATTTAAAACAAGCCCTGCACACAGCCACATTATTAAATGGGAATTGGTTTAAATGGGCCACCTCGTAAATCAGATTTTTTAAAATGGATATTTACTTCTTCTTAGACAGAGTGATCTGGATATAAGTTTTCAGTTACTCTTGTTTAGGATATATTCCCCACATTCAAATCTGTGCACTAAGGTGACATTGAAATGGGCAAATCTCAAATTCAGAGAAATGCAAAACCTTATGAATTTAAAATCTGAAAAATGAGGTTTGACCCTCTTTGAAAATTTAGCCAACAATTTATGCCAATCTTCTATTCCAAATATTTTTTTAAGGATGAGATACAAACAATTGAAAATGGAAACTTTTAATATAAACAGTAATACAATTGTGGCACCTTCTTTACTGGAAATCTTTAAAAACAGGTTAATACTTATTCGTTTAGAGTAGTTTAGGGTCAGTAGTCCTTAATATTTTTCATTCCAGTTTCCAAACCCAACATCATTCATACAGAAAGAAAAAAATATCTGTGCCAGAAACAAGCTGCAGAGATTATGAGAATAGTAGTACCGCCATTGTGTAGTTTCAGCTGTTTAATTCAGTCGTTTGCTTTCCTGAGCTATGATTTTGTCCATCTAAAGTTGATATTAAGACTCATGCATAAGCTAAATTAGTTACATGTAGGCAAGCATTTTCCTTTTCCAGGAATCACCAAATTATATTGATTGGGTCCACAACAGATTTGTTACGTAATCTCAATTGGTCTCTCACTGCAGCAAGGTAGTCCTTTTATACCTCTAAATGTTTCGCTATCCCACTCACCACAGCCATTGTCCCAAACCTTTTCATCTCTCAGTAAAACCTTTATGGCACCCCTCCTACATGGACCTTGCCTCATATTTCACTGAAAACATTGAGGTCATTTGCCTAAATTGCCCTTTCTCCCTCCTCATTTTAAATTACTCAGATGCTTTCTGCTTCTATCATCTCCTTCACCCGTCTCTATGAAGAGAAGGAATTAAATAAGACAAACTCCTCTGCGTGCAAAAGTGATCGCCTCCTGCCTCTTCCTCCCCAGCAGATTGCCCTATGTCCCCATTCTCTCACTTATCCTTGATCTTTCCCTGTCTACTAGCCATTTTTTACTGCCTGTACACATGCTAATGTCCCTCTCATCCTCAAAAAACTCATTTGATCTCTCCATCCCTGAAAGCTTTCTTGTCACTTCTCCCTTTTGAGGCTAAATTTCTTGAGAAGACCATCCACCATTGATACTTCCACTTCCTTTTCTCCCACACTTCTTAACTCTTTATAGTTTGACTTCTGAGCTCATCATTCAATTGAAACTACTCTCCCCAAAATTACCATTGAGCTCTTAATTGCCAAATCTAATGACTTTTCTCATTCCTCAGACTTCTTCATCTCTCTGTTGCCTTTAACACTGTTGATCAGCCTCTTCTCCTTGACACTTTCATCTCTTCAGGCTTTAATGATGCTGCTCTATCCTGGTTCTCCTCCTGCCTGTCTGACCACTTCTCAGTCTCCTTTGCTCAGTCTTCATCCAGATCTCTACCACTAGCCAGGAACCCTCTTCTCCTGTCTCTCTATACATTTTCATTAGTGAAAATCATCACTAAAATAATCACATCAGCTCCCATAGAATCTGTTATCTTTTCTGTGTTGATAATTCATGATCTGTTTACTTATTCAGCCCTTACTCCAGACTCACAACTTCATCAGTGTATTGGGCATTTTGAACTAGATGTCCCATAGATATCTTAAACTCAACATGTGGAAAATGCTACTCCCCCCTCACCTCCAAGTTTTCCTCATTTCTTTTCTTTCCTTTTACTGGTGAGGGATCCCCAGTCTTCCCAATAACCCAGGCTTGCGATTTAGGTGTCATCCTCAACTCCTCACTTCCTTTCTCTCTGCATAGCCAAACTATGACCAAGCCCTGCAATTTCCTTTTAATATTATCATATATGTTCTTTTCTTTCCCTGACAGTGCCACTACCCTCATATAGGCCCTCATCACCTCATGTGTGGATTATTGCAGTAGCTTTTTGGTTGGTCTCCCCCATCTCAATTTTCTCCCCACTCCAGTCCATCCTTAACTTCACTGTCAAGTTGATGTTGACCATGTCATGTCCTTATTCAATAAGTTCCAGTGGTCTCTTCACCTGAACAACAAAAACCTCTGTTTGGCGTTCAAAGCCCTTTATACCCTGACTCCTTTTACCTTTTTAGTCTTCTTATACCTTCTTTCCTCCCCCATTGACTCCAGAGACACTGTGCCACTTTGCTGTTCCTGCCACAAGATATTCTGTCTCCGGCCTTCAGGCATTTTCACTTGCTGTTCCGCATGCCTTGAATTCTCTCCCTACTCATCCCTGCTTCCTGACTTACCTGAGTTTCTCCAAGACCTGGCCAGTCTCATTTTCCATCAGAAGGCTTCCTACTCCCCCTTAATCCTTACTGCCTTTTACTGCCTTTCCTCTGTTGATTATCTCCAGTTTGTCCTGTACATATTTTGTTTGTAAGTTGTTGTTTGCATGTTGTCTCCCTCCATTAGATTGTGAGCTCTTTGACAGTAGGGGCTGTCTTTTTTTTTTTTTTATTTGTATTCTCAGCACTTAGCACAATGTCTGACATATGGTACATGCTTAATAAAGGCTTGGTGACTTCAGTTTACTGTACTGTACTGATCACAGTACAGTTGCAGAAAACCATAATTTCCTAGGCACTCTCTCAAGCTCTGTTAATTAATTTGAAATAATTATTGTATTATAAAAGATCTCCAGTGGTCATTTGATACTGTCTTCTTTTTCTAGAGAACCTTTATCTAATTAATTGATAGTTTGATAACTGATTATCACATGAAGTAATAATTCAGTGACTCTTGGAGTTCAGGCTCCCGTTTGTGTTTTATTTATCCTTAAATTGCCTTTGTATGTAAGAAATACCAAAAAATAATGAGTCTTTACAGAGGAAACAATAGAAAAGGTTCAATAAATAGTGTGGCATGAAAAGGACTGACGGAAATAGGTAAAGTGCGTTGATAAGCTTTAGGATTTCCGGAGTAGGGCTCCCAGTATTGTAAAGGTTCTCAAATGAGTGTTGTATGGCCATCAGAGGTATGAACTAACTGGAGATTTTTAGCTTGGAGAAGAGAAGGGGGATATATGATAGCTTTCTTCAAGTAACATAAGCTCTGTGAGGGCAGGGAATGATTCTTTTTTGCCTTTTTATTCCCTGGGCCCAGCATGATTCCTGGCAGGGTCTTAAATGCTTGTTGATTGATTGCTTAAAGTTAAAATCACCTGGAAGAGGGATTAATTTGTTCTTTTGACTCTAGGGGTCAGAAGCAATGGTAGAAACTGTAAAGAGGCAAATTTAAGATAGGATTGATTAAAGGAAAAAACTAATTAAAAATCAGAGTGGGATGTCATGTCTCAGGGAATCTCTAGAATGTTGTAGAAGAAATTCTTTTTCATGTATGAGTTGCAGCATATGGTCTTTCAGATCCCTTCCAACTTTGTAATTCCTATATAGTTGATTTATCTATGTATATCTTATCTTCTCAATTAGATTGCAAGTTCCTAAAAGGATGAGATTTCTCTTTTTAGAAAGGTGCAGTTTTAGACAGCCAACAAGTGATAAATTATTGTTGAATAGCTCTTCATGTCTGAGAAAGTTTCACATTAAAACAAGGCTTGGAACAAATTCAGAACAATTTTTTTTTGTTTTTTAATTTTAAATTTAAATATCATTTGGATAATATTAGATTTTTCCAGGTATGAGTTTCAATTTCTAGGAGAAGCAGGTTAGTTGAGCTATCCTCAGTTGCTTTATTTTCCAGAATTCCTGACTCTCAATACTTATTCCTGGTGTTTCTCCGGCGATGATGTAATTGTCCTATTGTGGAGACTGCCTCTGCCCAAAACTGATAGATCTTCATCTTTCCATTTTTGTGTGTCAGCAGTTGTCCCTGTTGATTTCTTACCTGTGCCACTGGAAAGGTACACTGCTGACCCAAGGAAACAGCACAGGGTCTGAAAATGATAGTGACACTAGTTGGTACTGATGTGACTCCAGCTGACTCACCAGTAATGATTTACTCATCTCATCCTGGGAGGCAGATTCTCATCTCCTTATTAGCATTTTCATACCTTGAACAGTAAAGTAGAAATGGCATCAAACATTGGAAATCAGGAGTCACACTAACCAGAGATGCTCTGGATCAGTCTCTTGGAAGAATATAAAGAAACTTTTAAAATCATGATATGCTTATTTTTACAAATACATTTTCACATCCATGTAACGAAAAGCATAAGTCAGCACTGAAAAATGCATTTATCTTTTCCTCTTTCGTTATCTGAAGATAGTGTTTCAGAAACTTAGAGGTAAGGAGGAAGTAAATTCTAACTCTTGAAGTGACATGCATTTAAACTGAGGCTATGAACTCTCAAGTTGACAAACAGCTAGTAGCCCAATTTGACTGGAATGTAGAGCTCGTAAAAGGGTCTGCTATGAAATAAGGCTGGAAAAGCACATGGGATCCAGAATGTGGAGGGCTTTAAAATGCCACTGGTTTGTGTCTTAGTTCTCTAAGTTGTTTATCTTCGGAAAGATCCATAGTCCCTCAAAATAGAATACTATTGAATTGTGTCTTTAGGCTGGTCCCTGGTAAGATTGAAGATGAAATAGAATTGTTCCCAAGGATGAAGCAAACAAACAAAAAAACAAAAAATCATAGCAGGTCTGGCCTATCAGTCCCCAAAGAGTTTGGACATGCATCTGGCTAGATGTCTGCTGAATCCACTCAGTGATGGTATTTGTGGAGATGAGCCCCAGTATTGGAGCTGTAGGTGAGTGTGATTGTCCTTCCTGGGGACCAAGACAGTTGATGGTTCCTGAGGCACCACAAATTGAGATTTGTTCCCTGTACAGTTGTTTCTTCTCCCTCAACATCCAAGTTGCTTCTCTTCAATCCAACTGGTAGATTGCAAATTTAGAAAGTGTAAATCCTTCTCTATTTCTCAGTTCACCTTATGTATACCTTCTCATTTAAGAACTAAAGTGTCCCATAGGTCCAGTTACCGCTCAGATCCCATTTCTCCAGTATTTGCCTCATTTCTCTTCTTCAAGCTTTGGGTGGCCTTTGAGTGGCCTTAACCCACAAGAAACTGAACCTGCCTCCTTCATCTCACTCTAGAGTATGAGTGATCCACTTGAGTAAGGGTGTCACAATCCCATCCCACCCAATTTCTCCTTCGTAATGTTCCTAGTTCTCTTCAGGATTACTTAGTCCTGGACTGCTCCTCATTTTTACCTGGCTCCCATTCTCTTGATTTCTGTCTTGGGACTCAGCTCTGGGTGTTACTCATGCTGGATGCCAAAAATGCAAGAGCACCTGAAAATCCTTAGGTACCATTGTAACCAGAATTGTTTGATGTACTGGAAAGAGTTACGGATTTGTAGACTTGCATTTGAATCCTGCCTCTGCTACTTATTACTTGTGTGACCTTGAGCAAGTATTTTAATATTTGTGGCCTCAGTGTTCTCATCTGTAAAATGAAAGGGTTTACTTGAATGTTCTTTAATGTCTTTTCAAGCCCTGTCTGTGATCTAAGACAACCTTTTAGAATTAAGTATAGTACAAGAAGAAATAACTGAATTAATTTGAAATGAAGCCATCTTAACTATCTGTGTGTGTATATATATATATATATATGTATATGCGCATATACATATATACACACATATATCTATGTATTATAAATAGGAGTGAAATATAGATGTATAGAGATGTATATGCAAATATATATTTCACTCTTTATTTCAAGAAAGTGATGAGGGAGAAAAGGGAACAATTCTCCACATGTTTCTATTTAAACCTTGAAATGAAGCTTCTCGACCCCTCTTTCTCCTGGAAAAAAGAAATTGACATAGACCCAAAGGAACTTCCTGGTGTCATGCCATACATTTGAGGGTTATTACTCAGATCATTCATTCCCCTATGCCAGTATGGAACATTCAGAAGCCTTTACTGTGACTGGGCATAGTAATGGAGCCAACCTAATTAACTACTAGTTTGCTTCACTCAGGAAGCTCTCATCTGACATCTTCTGTGGCAACAAGAGAAATTAAGAATGTTCCTCTGTTTCCTTCAACCTGTTACCGCTCTGCTCAGTCAAAGCACATCTGGCTCCTGATTGAGAAGAGAAAGAGACTTGTTCAGTGGCTGCACTATGAATAGAAACATTCAATTTAATTGCAATATGACAACTACTTTTAACATGTGCATCATTTTGTTTTTGCTCTAGTTCATTAAATGGTGACAGTATTTGTTAAGAGTAGTATATGATTCTTACAAATGGAGGAATATGAGAATGCTCAATGCTTTGATATGCTTATTCTTTATGCATAAAAATGAAGTAGAATACAACTTATCTACATACATCAGGCCCTTGTTAGGAATCATATGTGTCTTCATTTATCAGGTTGATACCTTGGCTTTGAGAGTGCTGTGCAGCTCAAACAGTTTATTCATTCACTAAACAAATTATTAAGCACCTATTACATATAAGACATAGTAGAAAATGGTAGGAATAGAGACAAAATGAAAACCAGTCCTTTCATTCAAGGAAATTGCTTTCTAATGGCACGTGTGTGGTGTTCAGTTGTTTGTTTCTTGATATACTGTTCTGGCAAATCAGTTTACTTTTTGGATTACAAGAATGGCCTTTCTGTATGCTTGTCAGTTAGAAGAACTGAGTAGAGGAATTGTTATTTTTTTTTTTTTTACCTTTTCACAACTCTGGCTGCTTCAACCAAATCATATACCTCACCGAGACAGGGCAAGGACCTTATCTCTGTTGTCTTTCAGCTTATCCATTACAGATCTGAACACCTAGTACTAGCTTATTCTTTGTAACAATACTTGTTTTATTAATTAAAACCATGCAGAATATGTGGTGTTATAGTGGGGAAAATTATGTGTGTGTGTTCTTATTATATATCTCTTTAGCTTGCTAAAAAGGGAAGAGGTGCTATGAGAACATAGACAATACTATTTATGTCAGAACCCTATGTGGTCCCAGAGGAAAGGATACTGTGTAAGACATAGCAAAAATATATGTGTATCTGGTATGTGTTAATCATTTTCATCATTAGGCTCTATAGAGCTTTTTTTATTTGATATTTTCATTTTTAGGTGCCAACTTTTTCATTAGGCCTTCTTTGCTATCATCCTTTACTGATGAAGTAACTAAAATAGTTGGCCATGGTTAGAGTATTTGCCCCAGATCACAAAGCATGTTCATGCAAAGCTAAAGAGAAAGCTTTAAACACCTGAATTTCTCTGCCACTTTCTATATAAGAGATATAAAATTCAAACCAGAGGTACAAAGTGAAAGAATTTCGTAAAAATACAGATAAACACCACCCATTAGTACATGAATTAGAGAACATCACTGTGATGTAAACTTTATATTCTTCCTTGGTTGATAAAAGGAAACTCCTTCTGATGAGATTTTTTCCCCTACAGTTTCCCTGAAGTTTAATTAGTGTTTCTTTACTTTTTACAAAAATTAATTTAAAAAGAAAGAGGGGTGAGAGAGTAAGGGGGTGAGAGCCTCCTTCTTACTCTTGATATTTTAATTAGCCAGATGATGATTCAAGGTAAATACAGAACATTTCTTTTGGAGAGATTTTAGGATAAATTAATCCAAACAAAATTAATAAATGTGGACGTGGTACCCTTCCAAAGTCCATGCTTTTTTTTTTTTTTTGGTTTGTTTCTTTTTAGCAAATGGATCAAAACTAGAGTAGTTTTAAAACAATATTTTATTAAATTTTTTTCTTGTTCCAAAGATTTTGCCAAATTGTTCTTAAATACAGCCTTTCAAGGAGAAAATATGTGAGGGTTGTTAACTATGAATATATATTTGTGATTGTTAAGAAAAGTGAATTATTAATAATAGATTAAAACAGGATTTCTCTGTTGTACGTTATCTTTATAATATATACTATAGAGTGTTTTGATACAACACCATTACTGTTGTAACCTGCTCCTCATTTGTGTTGTCCTATTTTTGGGGAACCTACAATACATTATTGTGTGCTATTATATTTTAATGTATTACAAAATTATCCATTTAGAAAACAAAAAGAAACATGGCATCCATATGAAAGAAGCAAAGAAATATTTTCGTCTTAGTAATTTCTTTTAACAAAATTAAAGAATATCTTGCAAATAAGCAATTAAGTGCTTACTATGTATATCAAGCCCTGTGTTAATCTCTGGGTATACAAAGGAAATAGGAAAACAAGAAAACAAAGTCATTTCTGCTCTCAAGGAGTTTATATTGTAGTAAAGGAAGATAAAACATAAAAGAGAGGGGGAAAGTTGGGCGGAGACATTCCTTAGAGGAAGGGCTTGACAACAACTATTGATGTGAGCCAGACCAGTATGGTATATAGTGGGACAGAGTGGAGGGTGAGTTGTAAGTGGAGAGTGTAAAGTGTGGTTAGACCTTCTCATGATTTGGATGTTTCAGGTGAGGACCCACTAATTATTGAATCATCATCATGGTGGCCACAGGGTGCTCAGGTAAGGCACCATATTTAGAGGTGGAGCAGACCAGTATGATAGTAGAAAGCTATTGATTGCACTTTAATCAATTTTTTTTTCTTAAGTTTTTCCCTACTACCCTCTATCTTCCCCTCCATTTTCCCCTCCTTATGTCCCTTAACCCTCTTAAAGCCATTGGGTATGTATATGTAAAACAGAATCAAATCCTGTGAATTTGAAAAACTACTGAATAGCTCATTATGAGCACAATTTCAATTTGAAACCAATAGCTGTATTTAATTTGTACCATGTCAAATGTTGTTATTGGTTGACTCGTGCAAAACACATATTGACAGGCAAAATATAACCTTATATTCTTTTTTTAAAATTTTTTTATTTTATAAATTTTATTTAATATATTTAGTTTTCAGCATTGATTTTCACAGGAGTTTGAATTACAAATTTTCTCCCCATTTCTACCCTCCCCCCCACTC
>CM053627.1:190763415-190781688 GCA_028646595.1 Phalanger gymnotis
TTAAAATCCTCCTTTAGCTCTTCCAGTAATGCTTTTTGGGCTGGAGACCAGTTCACATTACCTTTTGAGGTATCAGATGTGGATATAGTGTCATTGTTATCCTCTTCCAAATTGGTATTTTGATCCTGCCTGTCTCCATAAAAAGAATGTATGGTCCTTGGTTTTTTTGTGTTCTTCATGTTGGTTAGCCTTTTCCTGGCTTTACAATAAATTAATGCTTTTGGGGCTCAGGGCTCACTGTCCCAGCTTTCTTATTCTGGGGATTGTGAGTCTCGTTGTTGGCTTTGTGAATTATAGCCTTCAGTTTCCTGAGGTGTGGGGGAGGGGTTCTGGCTGTCCGAAATCTCCTCTTCCCCTGGGGTTGTTTTCCAGTACTGTTGCTTTTCAGCAATGGTCTCAGCTCTTTGTTGTTCGAGCTGGGTGTCTGGCACTTCCCCGGGGGAGCAAGACATCTGGACTCCTGGTGTTGACCCTTGCTGGCTCTGCCCCTCTGGGACTCAGGTACTCCCACTCCTCAGCCATTGAAGCCCCATTTCTGTCTCCTCTATTCCAGTGTTTTTGTTTTTGTTTTCTTTTTTCCCCCGGAGAATTCTCTGGGTGGGGAGGGGAGAAATTAAAGCCATTTACCTGGCCATTTTGTCCCCCCGGAAGTTCAAGAAGCATCCTTTGGCCTGCAAGCCTCAGGAGTTGGTATCTCACTGTTGGTGTCATTGCGCTGCCTCTCGTCACTTGCACAGAGTGCCGTCCTGTGTTGGGAGGCTTGGGGATCTCTGCAGGTTTCGGGCACCCAGCTTTCTCCCAGCCTGTTTCCCACGTGTGTTTCCTGGCCTCTTCCACTTTGGTCCTGTCTGGGGCAGCCCCGCACTCCAAGCTCTCTCCTAGCCCACAGATTCGTTCCTTTGGCCTTTCAGACTCTCCTGGCTGGGAAATTTGCCCCACTCAGACTTCTCGTGGTTTCTAACTCTCTCAAATCTGTTCAAATTCACTTTTTTATAGGAATCTGACAGAACTTGTGAGAGAGTTCCGGTAAGAGGCTCTTTTCATGAGGCCATCTTGGCTCCGCCCCCCTTTGTTGCTCTTTCGACTTGTTTTCTTCTGAGTTTGTGTCTTGAGTTTCCCTTGTCACCACAGCAGCTTTTTTATAGTCAAGTTCTTTTTTGTTGTTAGCCTGTTTCTCGATTTTGAACTGAGTGTTAAAGTTGAATTCTCTTCCTGGTGTGGTGCTGGTGAGGGCACTCTCTCTAGATTCAGGCTTTTTTGCACTGCTGTTTTCAGAGCTATTTGGGCATTTGAAAGTTTTTGGTGGTTCCAAAGTGGTGTGATTTGGGGAGAGGTGTGGTCCATGTTCTTTTTGTCTGTGCTTTCTTATCAGGGAAGGTCCCCTGATCCCTTGGGACTGCAATAGATACTGTCCCTCAGAGTCCCCGATTCCTTGGAACCAAAGGGGATACTCCTTCTCAGGACTTCTGCTCCATCTTGACCAATAGTCCTCCTCTCAACCCTTGAACTATGACCCAGAAGTGTGGGCACAGGCAATTGAGTTGCCAAATAGCATCTGGTCCTGTGTCCAGTGCTAGCACACGTACCCTGTGGTCTCTTGCAGGCTAGTTGCCAGGTCCCCTTACTCCCTTTGTTCTGAGAGCTCCCGAAGCTGTTTTTGCTCCTGTCACCATTTGTTGGTCCTACAATGAGTGTTAGATCCAGTGGTCTTTGGGTGAGTGTATACCCCAATGCTACAGATCTCGCTTTCCGACTTCCTAAGTTATCTTGGGCTAGAAAAATGTCTCACTCTGACCTTTTGTTGGTTCTGCCACTCCAGATTTCAATTTGGGGTCTTATTTTAAGATTATGTGGAAGGGAATGTTGGGAAAGCTCAGCTGAGTGTTTCTTTACTCACCTATCTTTGTCTCTATAACGGAAACTGCCAAGAGAAGGGGAAGATGTTTTTATTGTTTTGCTTGTGTAAGTGTAAGATAACTCAGTGTCCCCACCCCCAGGCATCTTCCAGGACAGGGATGGTAAACATGCTTAGTTGATGTGATACCACATAAGCAGTGATAAACAAAATCTGATCTCAGTCAAAATTGATTTCTTCCTATATTATCATTCACAGTGCAACCAAACAGTGTATCTCAGTTCAAACAACCATACTTGAATAACCCCACACACTTTGATGATTATACAGGGAAAGTATGCCAAGGCCCATTTTTACCTCCCATTTCACTAATTGATTCTGACACCTAATAATGCTCAGCTTACTTCAAGCACTGACCCTCTAAAAGCAATTATTGCACTAACACTGGTCACAGTGATTGGGTTACCTGCTCTGCAACCTTTGTATTTCTTGGTCTTTTTAAATACTCCCAATGAATCACAGTCATTCAGTCATTTGCTTCTCTTTCCTAATTGTCCTTTGGAAGGTGAGAGATGTGGCGAAAACTTTCCTACATTGCAGATGGCCTACTGTGAGTCTCTGCTTTCCTAACCCCACAGCATCTCAGTATTCTGCCATTTTTCCATAAGCAGTTTCAATGTTTTATTAATAACATGGAAACACCAAGAATTCACATTTGAGGTAAGTCAATTATTTAGGGCTTTGTTTTGTTTTTTGCTACATTACCTTATGATGAATTGGAATATTGCTTTTATGGGAAGCATCCTTGTATAGTGGAAAGAACTCTGGATTTGAAGTTGGAAAGATGTACTTTCTAATTCTGTCTCAGGTACTTATTACCTACGTGACGATGGGCAAGTCACTTATTTTCTTCAATCATCAGTTTCTTCATCTTTGAAATGGGAATGATAATATCTGTATTTTTCAATAAAGTAGGGCTGTTGTGAGGATAAAATCATATAATGTCTGTAAAATACTTTGCAAACATAAATATAAAGTATTATTATTGTTGTATTTATAATCTTAGTTTTATGATTATCCCTTGATATCTCCACTTAATCTCAGGGATATATTCTGAAAATCCTCCAAAGGTGTCAAAACAAAATTTATCTTTTTTCCTTTTAAGGAACCATTTTAAAAGAAAATGTCTACTAGACTGAAAGCTCTGTCTTTAGATAATTTAACTTGTCTAATTTTTATTACCCCAATTATCTAAAATAGAATTATATACAAGATAAATGATTAATAAATTGTAGTTATGATACTTTGTATAAGAGGAGGAGAAAAGGTTTTAAAAAACCAAGTGAGTGAGGATAAATTGTCACTGCTCTATTCCAAACAGGTTTGAATTTGCTATCCTTGTGATACCTCTTGTGATCCCTTCTTAAGTTGTTCTTTGTCAAACTTATCAGTCATACATATTCATTTAATGAGGTCACTCTTTCCTTTTTGCATGAAGCAGGTAAAATCATATGGTTGTATGTGGTTGGAAGTAGTGTAAATTCAAGAGTAGTGATAATTTACATGTGTTTATGACCATTTCATTGCCCTAAGCAGCCAAACATAACCAAACCTCTAGTTTTTTTCTCCCCTAAACACAGTGGGTAATTTGGGCTGGTCAAATATTGGATCATGATGACATAAACAGTATGATGTCTGTGTTTGCATGTGCTGTCTAGTGCCAGAGTGGATGACTAGAGTGCATATTAGGCCTTAAGCCTGGTATTCACTCTAATTATAATTATGAGAAATATCTTGGAACTATAGTGATAGTTACCATATAAATATCCAGTCAAATATATGGGCAGAGGAAAAAGAAAAGCTTTTTCTTTTAGAAGAAAAAGTCATCCAGGGCCTTATGCCAAATGATAGTCACATACTGTCCATTCCAAAATGTCAATTACCTGAGGTAGGAAAAAGTCATCCAAGGCCTTATACCAAGTGATAGTCACATATTGTCCATTCCAAAGTAATGTCAATTACCTGAGGTAGGAAAAAGACTGAAAAGCCAGAGCTAATAAAAAAAAAAAAGTAACTAGCAACCAAGACCACACCAATTATTTAACCACAGCATCCAGAATAATTTAACCACATTAGAGTTTGTAGCCAGCAGTAAGTACTGAAATGTTGGAAGCAACTAAAGTATCCAAAAAGACACACACATGGAACTAAAGAAATGTCTCTTTGTCCTTTCTTTTCAGTTTGGTTCCTGGATGCCCCATGGGAAAGATCTGCTTGGGGAATTTGTATTCTTGGGGGCTGGTGTGGAACTGGTTGTTAATTCTGCCTGTTGCAAATTATCACCAAGGAGTCAACCTTTATTTTTCTCTCTTAGAATTCCTGTGATGAAAAAATAAATCACATCTTTTCCTATTATCCTTAATCAAGGCCTTCACATTATTGAAAATGGGTCATTAGAGAACAGTGGTGTGTTCTGTTAAACATGCCTAATAGCAACAGCACAAAGCATGATATTAACACTTAAGGAGACATTTCCATTCTTTTTTCTCTTTATGAGGCTATGGAATGTTTACTTAGAAAATGCTCTTATGTGTACACATGACTTGGTATAGGGACTAGACCTGTGATTTCATCATTATATGGGACTGCTAGATGAGGACAACACTTCTACTAATGCACATCAGCACATTCTTTGCAATTTATGTCCTTAGAGACTATTCAGTCACTTGCCTAAGGTTACACAGCCAGTATATATCAGAGGTGCAACTTGAACCCAGGACTTACTGTCTTCAAGGTCAGCTCTCTCTTCACTATGCCATGCTGTCTCTTATGTAGACCTATGAGTAAGTAAAATTGATAAACTCTCCTGTCTCATTTTGCAGTAATTTCCTTTTGGGATATCTACTTTCCTACCTATTTATCGTTTCTCTTAATTTCATAATAACTACAACATTTACAATTAAAATAAATAATTACCCTCATACTCATGCCTCAAATCAGAGTAGTTGAAAAACCTGGGGACTAATAGGTAATTATTGTCATAGAATAGAATCAAAGGACCTTTTTCCTTTGGTCCAGACCATTATGATTTCAACCATGTGATCAACTCACTACAGACTAATGCAGATCTACTATTCATTTCCCCTTATAGAGATTCACATATTGATAAATCCAATCTCTCCCATACTTTCACTGCATCTGCACTACATCTTTTCTAGTCCAGTCCCTTATCACCTCTCACCTGGACCTTTGCAATGAATGGTCTCCCTGCTTCTAAATCAGTCTTCTACACTTCTGAGTGATATTGCTAGAATACATTTCTGCTCCTGTCACTCCCACAATCAACTAATGCCAATAGTTCTCTGTTATCACTAGAAACAAACATAAGCTCATCTGTTTCAAAGCTCTTTACAACGTGGCTCCAACTTGTTTATCAAGCATTTTTATCCACTACTACTCCTATCCCCCTTTATACACTCTTTAAACTACATTGCATTATTTCTGTCTTCTGTGTGTGTCATTAATTTTTCCAGCCAAACTTTCCTTCTTCCTGTTGGGCACAGGTATTCGTATCTTCTGCCTTCCCTTGCCATACCCTGTTTTTCATCCACATTATGACCTTCATTCCCTAAATCCCTCAGTTTTCTCTGAGATCAGCTCCTCTGAACAAGCCACTCACCTTTTTTTCTTGGTCTTGATTCCGTGGTAAAGCAGTTCAACTCTCCACTATTCTCTTCTCTTGACTTTCTATTCTCCTCTTAACATATTTCCAGTTGTATACTACCAAGCCTCAACCTAGGACCACACTTACTATCTTTTGCCTTACTTCCTGTACATGTGTGGCTGAATGAAGGTGGAGAAAATCACGTACCCATTCTGATTGGGTGCACTACAAATTTATGGCACACACCTTCAACTGGTCTGTCACTGCTGCTAAACAATCTTATTCTATTTCTCTTATCATCTAATTATCTCACTCTCCACAGCATCTCTTCTAAACATTTTCATCCCTCCTCAAACTTCCCCTGGCTCCCTTTTCCCCTGCTCTTTCGGTTGAAAAACTTCTCTCCTGTTTTACTGAAAAAATTGAGACCATTCACCATGAGCGCCCTATTTTCCCTTTTTTCTTCGTCTCATATCTCTCATATGCCTCTGCCACTATCTCTTCTTTCATCCCTCTCTCACATGATGGCTTCATTTCTTACAAACTATAACCCTTCTGCCTATTCAAGCAATCCCATTCCATCCCATCTTCTGCATCAAATTGATTCTTTTGTCATCCTCTACTCTATCACTTATTTTCAATCTCTATTTGTCTAGTGGCCCTTTTCCTATTACCTACCAACAGGCCCATGTTTTCTCCATCCTCAAAAACCTTCACTTAATCCTTCAATCCTCATTAACTATTGCTGTATGTATCTTCTGCCCTTTGTTGCCAAACTCTTTTAAAAAGCCGTCTGTGATAGGTACTTCCACTTTCTCTCCTCTCATTTTCTTTTTAACCCCTTACATTCTGAGTTCAGATCTCATCATTTCGTTAAGATTGCTCTCTCCAGAGTAATCAGTAATTTCTCAATTGCCATACCCAAAGGCTTTTTTCTCAGTCTCATTCTCCTTGATTTCTTGGTACCCTTTGACAGTGTTGATCACCCTCTTCAGGCATTTCTTGCTTTAGCATTGGTACTAGAGCAAGCATTGGCCAAAGAGAATAATTAGTTCATTAGTTTTGATGGCAACTTCCTAATAAAAAAAAAGATGTGCATTTCCAAATACTCCTTATGAATTCTGATGAAATATCCCAAATTCACCAGCTACTTCTTCTCGGTTATGCATCTTAACAGAAGGTAGTGATCCACTGAGGTCGTTTTCATCTGCACCTGATCTTCCTCAAAGCAGTTGGGAGCACTGTGTAACTTTTATTGCCATCATCAGTCAGTTTCATGGTCTATGTATAGTATAATTTCAGTTCTTCGAAGAGTCCCCAAGGAAGGGGGAATGAAGAAAGGACAATTCAGTTCAACAAATAATTATTAAGCATCTAAACTATGCTAGTTGATAAGGATAAGGAAGATGAAAAATAACAAAATCTTGGCCTTCAAAAAGCTTACAAGTCTACCAGGAGAAGGTGGCTATGAGACGCATACAGCTAAGTATGATTCAAGGCAGGGACTGATGAGGACACAGTGCTCTACAGAATTTTCAGGAAAAAGTCACTTTTCATTGGGATGAAGAGGAGGCCAGAGAAGTCTACAATCTAACGGAAACTAATTCTATAGCTCACTAAATGACAAGTGATATAATTTCCTAGAGTCTTGAGGGAAAAAAGACCATATATAAGACACAAAAGCTGCCATAACATGGAATGGTAGTTGACTAGGGTATTTATGGGAGAGATTTGTCTTTAAACTCAGCATATTGATACCTGAGTGACCTTGGACAAGCCATCTTTTGACCTTGAGTTTCCTTATCTGAGAAACAGAGGCATGGATCTCTAAGGCTGTTTTCAGATTCTTTGATCTGACTTTAAAATATTTATGATTTTTCGTTTTCTTTGTTTCATCACGCACATAAGCAAATTGAAACTTCTATATAGGTTAGTTGAATAATCTTTGTGAATTGTTGTGGCCAACAAAATTCCCTCATCTGTTGACCAACACTTCTCTAGTACTGAGCTTCCCCAAACTTAGCTTGTTTGATCCTTGAAAAACAAACAAGTGGATTGATTTGAAGCCTTTCTGACTTTGTCCTCTGCTGGCATAGCATAGCCTTCAAGAACTGAGTGTTGCCTCCACACCACAATGAAATATTGGAATGGCATTACAATAGAGCATTATAGTTTCATTTTGCAAATAGGATTTGATTTGTAAAAACTTGATTCGTACGCAACTTTTGAGAAACACACTGCATAAAGCAAGCTATATACGTACAAGACATGTTCTGTGTAGCAAAATGATTTCTAGCAGATGGTACCGAGTGATTTATTTAACTGGTTACAAATAAATTTCTTAGAGTAAATATACCCTATAGAACAAATCCTTTCTTTTATTCTCTCTGTGTATGTTATGTTTACTCTTTTTTTTTTTTTTTGCAGGGAGGAAGGCAGGGCAATTGGGGTTAAGTGACTTGCCTAAAGTTGCACAGCTAGTAAATGTGTCAAGTGTTTGAGGCCGGTTTTGAACTCAGATACTCATGACTCCAGGGCCGGTGCTTTACTCACTGTGCCACCTAGCTGTCCCCAAGTTTACTCTTTAGGGAAAAAAAAATGTTGTTGACTTGCAGCTGAACTTGCTATTTTTTTTCTATCACGTAACAATTTACTCTTTACCTCCGACCACCCTTTTCCATTTCAGATGCCGTATAGAATACCTTTCAGAAGGTTAGTTCAAGTGCTAGTCCAAACATTCCATTCTATTTTGATTTTTTAAGTGTGAACAGAGTGGTTCTTCATTAAATTGGCCCCTGAAATCATAAACGGACATAGCCCTATATTGTCCTGAAATTGAACTTTAACAATTATTTTATTAAGTACCTAATATATACAAAGGCTAGACTAGTTTGTAGAAGAGATCGAAAGATTTAGTAAGTCAGGACTCCTACCCTCATGGAGTTCACAGTCTGTTAGTGGGACAAAACACACATACAGCTGTCATAAAATATGTGATGGTTACAGAAGAGAACCAAGCCTCCTATGTGGTTCCAAGGGGAGTAAAAAGCATTCTTTTCTCAGGAGACCAAGGAAAATGTTTTGAAGGAGGTAGCATTTGAGTTGGTCCTTGATGGGTAGAATTTCAATAAGCAAAGATGAAAATTGGGATCATTATAGTGTGTGTTTGGAAACCAGTGTCTATGCAGAGGCATAGAAGTGAGATAGTAGAACAGCTCTTTTTCAGGGAGGAAAGGTAGGGCCAAGTTCCGTTTGGCTGAAGCTTAGGATACACAGAATGGAATAACATGATAAAGCTACAAAGGGAGGGTAGCAGCAGGCTGAGGAGGGCCTTCAATGTTAGGCTGAGGAATTTCATTTTTTCTAGATGTGGATAGACTTCAGACCATACTTGACCAGGACCCAACCCCAATCCTATTATGCCTTTTATCACTGGAATTGACCTGTTCCCATTGAAGGTTGGGAATGAATGGAAGAATAGGAACATATTTCATAAAATTACCTAATTATGGCATTTAGATTTAGCCTAAAATTGAAAACAATTATATTAAAGTATAATCAGACTTTGGGAATGTCTAAAATGTGAATATCAGTTTTTTTAAGTGCAGGTTTTCTTATTACTTAAAATATTTTTGTTTGGTACATGAGAAGTATCCATTAAGTATGTCTTCTTTCTAGTATAATTTTTATATATGTATATACATATATAATTTTTATAATAATATAAATTCCCTTAAGAGCATGTTTCACTAATTTAACAGGTGTTTATTTAAAGGTCATCTTCCAGTTTGCATCTTTGTTTTTGTATGCACGCAGACACACACACACACACACACACACACACACACGTGCGTGCGCACATGCAAGTCTAATTGAAACCCACAGTGTGCTGTAGCAACTTCCTTCACAAAAATGCTGAACTGGTTATTCTTAAGTTCTTATAGACTATTGGAACATAAACCCATGATTTTATTCAGTATGTGGGATCGCATTTCTAAACAGAAACATTAAAGTAAAAGAATGGAGTCTCATCTTACCTTATAAATACTCTCAGATTTTTAGGCATCTGTCATTCACGCAGTAAGTGAGAAGCAGTATTAGAGTGTTAGGCTAAAAGAAGTGGTCATTAAGACATTTTGTAAGTAGATTGACTTGAGATGATGCTCTCCAGAGCTGAGGATGAGGATGTAAGAATTAAGCGTAATCACAGTGCTTTTGCTGGTTGTGTACCCAGAGTCCAA
This sequence comes from Phalanger gymnotis, assembly GCA_028646595.1. NCBI lineage: Eukaryota > Metazoa > Chordata > Mammalia > Diprotodontia > Phalangeridae > Phalanger > Phalanger gymnotis. The sequence goes on from CM053627.1 coordinate 190,773,176, forward strand.
GTCTCTTCTGGCTTCACTTATTTGCCATCAACCACTGCCACTCAAATCACAGCACTTTCTTCTATGTCTAAAGTTAGGGGGGAAATATGGTAGAGCATCAAGAATGGAAGCAGAAGCAACACAGGCTGTGGGCCAGTTCCAGAAAGCAGACTGGGATAGTGATGAAGAAATACAGAGGAAATAGCCAAAAGGTATTGCCGAACTGAGAAAAGAAGGAGGCAAAAGTACCAGCAAAGGAAGAATCCATTGGACAGATACCTGAGATTGTCCTGCCACAGTCACCAGAGAAAAAACATGGCAATCAGTGGGTCAGCAGGTCAGCTCTATTATTTTCAAGACTAGGTTAACTAGGCCTGTGTTTCAGCGATTGGTGGGAAAGCAATGATTCAAGTACTATCTATGACTTCAAAATGCTGAACACATTTGCACAGAAAACAATGAAGCAACTGTGGCTAAGTGTAGCAGTTTTCATTTTCATTTTGCCAAAACCACCATGCCATTTCCATGTGTGGGGAAGAAATTGGAAGTAGTAATGTGCAAAAAATCACGAGAGAACAAAGCTGAAGCACCAACAACCTTTTATAAATTCAGTGAACAAATGATCAAGATATATTCATTCTCTCATGCATGCATTCAGCAAATATTTATTTCTTACTTTGTACAAAACATTATACCACATGCTAGAAGAGAAAAAAATTTCAAAGATACAAAGTTTAGATTAAACATAAGCTCTCTAGCTTCAGGAATTTATATTCTATTAGTATATATAAAGAACAGACACTTTTGAGTGGTTGCTCCTCCAAGTGTCTGTGCAACCTTTTCTACAATTTCTAATCTTTCGAGTTATCTGGGCCCCTGAGAAGTCAGATGTCTTGGCCAGTCACCCATCCTGCTTGGGTCAAAGACAGGTTCTGAGTCCTCCTCTCTATGCATTTTGCTGCTGATAGTCACATTTTCGGTTTGTCAAATGGCTTTTGCCTTTGCCCATACTGTCACCATACCTTTAAATCCTTCTTTCCTCGAGTGTGCCTTCCTTTTAGGCTTAATGCCTGGTCTATTCAGTACAATCAGTTTTAATTGTTAGTGATCGTTCCCTCCACCTATATTCTTGTGTACTTATATATTTACATTTTGTGCCTCCCTCCTCTGTCTCCCAGTAGAATGAACAAGTGCTGGGTTTTTTTTCCTTTTGTGTTTGTGTCCTTAATGTCTTGCACATAAGGAGATACTGCTTGTTGTATTGGATTGTAGTTAGCACCTTTCCCGAAGAAACACTAAAAAGCATAAATAACTGGAACTACTCAGCTTATGCAGGCTGAAATCTTCAAGGAAGGACAGTATGCCATTTTAGGATGTGTAAATTAAGTTTAGGATGAATGAAAACTGTCTAATGTCTTGTACATCTCAAGTGCTTCCTAATGTAAAATTTGGTGAGTTGCTTCATATGCTATGATGTTAATTCGTTGTTTTCTAACCCTCCCACCCCAAAATAAAGGAAAACCTTCTATTTTTTCAAATTTCTTTGCATTTATTTTATTTTAATAGTTGTTTTTCATTTGTTTCTAGGTTTTCTTTAGGAGATGCTAGGAGGCCACTTCATGAAACAGCAGTCTTGGTAGAAGATATTGTTCATACCCAGTTGATTAATTTGGTAAGAATGTATATTGCATTGTACAGAATGACCCAATATAGAATGTTATTTCACTTGCCACATATGACTCTCCATGAATACTTTTTTCCCCTTCAATTTTTACTGTGTTAGCTCTGTTCACCAAAAGTAGCTTTCTTTAGCTGAGTGCTAAGGAAAAAAAAAAAGCATTTTTGTCATCTAATTAAAATAATTACCAAGATTTAACCTCTCCCAAAATGTTTGAATTTTCAAAGAAGAAGATGTTGAACCAAATGAAGATGTAATGGCTAGAGGCAGCAGATGGTCCAGGGGAGAGAGAGCTGGCCCTGGAGTGAGGAAGATTTGAGTTCACTTCCAAGCTCAGACACTTACTTTGCTATATGACTCTAGGCAAGTCTCTTAACATCTACAGACAACAGATCTTTCTTTACATAAATGGTCTAGTTCTCCAATTTCTATGTAAAATCATGTATGAATTTACTCACAGAGTTGGAGAAAGAATGGAGGGAAGGGGAGCCACATAAGTCAGGCCAGCCATGTGGAGGCATAGCCAGTCATGTGGGAGCATGGCTGGAACCAATAGGAAGAAGAGGTGTTGGGCACAGACAGGAGAAGATGGGGACATGTGTGAGAAGGGACAGGCACAGTTTCCCAATGGGAACAGACTTAGTAAGACAGAAAAATGGAGACCTGACCTGTGGGTGGAGCAGGGCAAAGATGTTGAATTAGAGATCAGGATACCTGAGTTCAAAGGCTATATGGTATAGAGGACAGGATGCTGTCTCTGGATTCCCAGGTCTGGGGTTCAAATCACTCCCTTGTTGGCTCTCTGACCTTTTATTCTCTGGGCTTCAATTCCCTAATTCATAAAATACACGATGTATAATATAATTTATTCTATTAGAAAATATAAACTTATATAAAATAAGAAGACTGGGCCACATGGCCTTTGAGGAGCTTTCAAGTTCTCAGTCTACATTCCCATAATTTTCTGTGATCTAACTCTGATATTTACTATCTCTCGGATCAGAGATATGTCACAACCTCTCTGCATCTCGATTTCTTCATCTGTAAAACAGTGATAATGACATCTTTACTGCCTGCCACTCAGGGTTGTTGTGAGAAAGCACCAGATAACTCTGCAAGGGCTCTACTAGCATGAACTATCATTATTTACTTAAATTCCTCTTTTAAAAAATCATCTAAACTCTAGTTATCATTTAGTTTATCATTCATAAAAAACAATAACTCAAGTTATTTTTCTTCAAGCTTTGATTTAAAAATTTGTTATTGTTTTTATGAGCTTTCAACTAGATGTTAATGGCGATTATCGTCAAATAGGAAGTTAATTCTTTTCCATCATTCTTGTAAACAGTTTTGGTCTTAGAGTCATTAAAGTTTGATCTGAACCACATCATAAAGGTTAAGTTAAAAATTCCAATTAGTCTCACAGACTTCAAGGTTAAGTTGGTTCCCTGACCTTCTAAAAATGTACATAATCAAGCTATGATGACCTTCATCATTATTGATCAGTATTTGCCCTTTGATTTTTTTTAAGTTGAAGTTTGGGTGAACCAGATTTTTAGTAATCATAACAAACTGACTATTGCTTGAAGACTTTTATCCTCTGACCTGGCAGTCACCTTAGAACATTTATTTACTTGGATAGTCTTCGTGTCTTCGTGCTGTTTAATTTGGGGATTTTTTTTTGCCAGTCTGTAAATATGATCTTGACCACTGCTTCAGGAAGATCTACAGAAGACAAACATGAATTATTATCCAAGCATAGTGTAATGGAAAGAGAAATAGATTTGAACTTGAATTCAAATATGGGCTCTGCTATTTACTGCCTAGGTGACCTTCATCAAGATACTTCCTCTCTCTAGGCTACAGTTCCCTCAACTGTAAAATTTGGCATTTGGACTTTCTGGTTCCTTCTACCAGGGATGATCCTTTGAGCATATTTTACTTCTTTCCAGCCTTTTCTCTGTATGTGGCTTGTACTTAGGCACATGCATGCACACACACATGCACAAACACATACATATATATATATATATGTATATATATATATATATATATGTGTGTGTGTGTGTGTGTATACACACACAGATTTTCTCTATGGGGAAATTTTCTTTTGTAGAAAGTCCTTTGTTGAGGCATAGTTGGACTCATAATAGCCTTATGCTCTAGAATTATCAAGCCTTCCCTGGAAAGTAGTTGGTTAGGCTCTCTTTATCTCATTAGGACAGTGAATCATTTATTAAGCATCTACTATGTACCAAGCACTGTGCTGATTGCTGAGGATACAAAAATCAGCTAAAAAATCTTTCCTGCTTTCAATGAGATCGCAATCTAATAGACAGGTAATATACTGGCCAAGGAATTCATGTTAGGCATGATAAATGAGGAAGGTTTTCCTGGAGTTGACTAAGGACCCTATCTTAAATTTTTATCATCAAGGCAAAAAAAAAAATCACTAAGAGTGAAGCTACAATGTTGTAGCCACAATGAGGAAATCAAGCAGGGGTCAGTAGTGGAGAATTGTGCTCTAGGAATACCAATTTGGTAGTTGTGTAGAGGATAGATTGGAAAGGAAAGGGATTTGAGGCAGGGCAGGCTGCTGTAGTATTTCAGGTATTAGCCTGAACAAAGGTTGTGGTTCTGTGAGAATAAAGTAAAAGAGGTAAATGATAGGTATTATAGAGGTAGAATTAATAGGCTACTGAATAGATATTAAGATTAGGAATAAAAAAGAGTTGAAGATGGCCTTCCCTGAAATTGGGAATCTAGGTGACTTAGAGAAATAGTAGTACCTTTGAGACCATTAGGGAAGTTAGGAAGAAGGATGGATTTTTGAGGGGAAGATGGTGAGTTCCATTTTAGATATGTTGAGGTTCAGATACCTATAGCATATTCATGTGGAAATTTCAAGCAGGTAATTGGTTGAACTTGAGCTCTGAAGAAATATGAAGACTGGGTAAGTAGATTTAGAAATGATCTGTATCGACAGAGTAACCACACAGAACTGGCTGATATCGGAAAGCAAGAATATTACAGAGAAAAAGGGCTGGGATAGTGCACTGGTGGACTGAGAAGGAGCCATCAGACAATTATAAAGAAGACCAGGAAAGAGAAATGTCAGAAAAACTCAATAAGGAGAGGATAGCCAATATGAAAAAGTAGTCATATTATACTCTGCAGTGGTCAAGACAGATGAGGTCTGAGAAAAGTACTCTGGATTTTACAATAGAAGAAGCATTAATTATGAAGAGGAAGCATCTACTATATGCCAGGCACTGTGCTAAATGTTTTACAAATACTATCTCTTTAATCCTCACATCCTTCCCTAATTGGTAAATGGTCAAAGGATATGAACAGGCAGTTTTCAGAGGAAAAAATTTAAAGCTATCTATATAAAGCTATATCTATAAAGCTATCTATATATCACATGAAAAAATGCTCAAAATCACTATTGATTAGAAAAATGTAAATCAAAACAATTCTGAGGTACTACATCACACCTATCAGACTGAGTAACATGGCAAAACAGGAAAATGAAAAATGTGGGGGAAGATGTGGGAAAATTGGAATATTAATGCATTGTTGGTGAGGTTGTGAACTGATCCAACCATTCTGGAGAGCAATCTGGAACTATGCCTAAAGGGCTATAAAACTGTGCATAATACCCTTTGACCCAGAAATACTACTTCTAGGTCTGTATCCCAAAGAGATCATAAAAAATAGAAAAGGACTTATTTGTACAAAAATATTTGTAGCAGCTTTTTTTGTGGTAACAAAGAATTGGAAATTAAGAGGATGCTCAGTAATTGGGGAGTGGCTGAACAAGTTATGGTATATGAATGTACTGGAATTTTATTGTTCTATAAGAAATGATACTCAGGCAGACTTCAGGAAAACCTGGAAAGACTTACATGAACTGATGCTGAGTGGAGTGAGCAGAAGCAGGAGAACATTGTGCACAGTAACAGTCACATTGTGTGATGACTAATTTGGGTAGACTTAGCTCCTCTCAGCAATGCATTGATCTAAGACAGCTCCAAAAGTCTCACAATGGAAAATGCCATCCACATCCAGAGAAAGAAATACAGAGTCTGAATTCAGATCTAAGTGTACTATTTGCTTTCTTTTTTGTTGTTGTTTATTTCTTCTTTCTTGTGGTTCCTTCCATTGATTCCAGTTCTTCTTTACAACATGACTAGTATGAAAATATGTTTAATATGAATGTATATGTAAAGCCTATATCAGATTGCATTCTGTCTTGGAGGGAGGTGCAAGAGGGGGAGAAAACTTAGAACTCAAAATCTTATGGAAGGTAAAGTTAAAACTAAAAGTAAATTAAATAATTGATTTTGGGGGGAAATGTTCTCCTTGAGGGTGGGAATGTTTTTGCTTTTTTTTTTTTTAATGTTTAGTACAGTGCCTGATAGACAGTAAGGGCTTAATAAATTATTTGTAATTGGAAAAAAAATGAGTAACTTTTAAAGACCTAATCTCAAATCATTTAAAGTCAATTCAGCATTTATTGAGAAATATGGAAAGGGTTTTGCTGGATGGTGTAATAAATAAATATCTATAATTATGTTTTTTAAAAAATCCTCACATCTCTGAAAAATAGGTGATATTATATTGTGTGCAGGTAGATTGATGGGAAGGAAGGAAGGAAGAGAGGGAGGGAGGTAAGGAAGGAAGGAAAAGAAATATATCTTCATTGGTGGAAGGAGGAGCCACAATGATGAAATCAACTATCTCTCATTATATTAGAATATTTTAAAACATTTTTTACATAGAATAATAGGCTTTACAATTATAATACGTCTTTTAGACACTCTCTAGTTTAATCTCATCTTACAGAAAAGGAAACTGAAGCCCAGAGAGGCTTAAATGAATTGACAAAGGTCACACAGTAAATGATAGAGTCAAGAGGAACCCAAGTCCCGCTGTTTCTTTCTACTTACAGTATATTTCTAGAGTGTTAGATTGCTCAAAGTAGTTGAAGAAGTCATAGCATTTATGTGGATAAATTAAATAACACATGTACAATCATGTAGTAGATTTAGAGCTGGAAGGTATCTTAAAGGCCTAGTTCAACTCTTCACTTTACAAATAAGGGAAACTAAAGAAGGCCTAAAGAGATTAAGTCACTTGTCTAAGGTACCCTAGGTAATGCCAGAGCTAAGATTTGAATCCACGTCCTTGGACTTTATCTAAATCAAATGTTCTTTCCATTTTTTTTCTTACTCTCAAATAAGAGTTCCAGAATTAGATTATCTCAACTAAATGTCATAATTAAGTAACTTAACCGTTACTTAATTTTAATTTAAATCACAGCGACTTTATGTTACCTCTTTAAAGATGAAATAGATTTTAAGGGTTTTTTGTACGTTTTACACAGAATGAAGTTGAGGTTTGTTAGCTGGTTTGTTAGCTTCTCAGTTTTACTTAAGAGGTCTTTTAAGGGAAGTGAAAGTCACTTTATTGACTTATTTTGACCTTTGACGTAGAATGGAATACTTAAATTATAGACTTTTATGTTCTATGAAGTTCTTTTGTACATTCTGTGATTGCTTAGTAAATATTTCACATCTATTGTTTGAAACATCATCTTTTATCATTAAGTATACTCTCTCATCATCATCTAGTTGTTCCTTTTGTTATGTTAATTTTGAAAAAGAAACTAAGCTACTAAAAAAAACACCACATTTAATGGCATAAAATGAAAAGCAGTAGACTAGGAGGCAGAGGACCTGAGTTCTAGGTCAGCCTTTACCACTAGCTGGCTATAATTTTAAGAAAATCATTTAAATTTCCTAGGTCATAGTTAACTCCTCTCTGAAATAAGGGGACAGAATTTTATCATCTTGATAATGCTTTCACCGCTAATGATCTCACTATAAATCTTGTAAGAATGAATACATCTGAAAACTAGATTGCTGTTTTCTTTTTTCTTCACATCTGAGTTAGGCTGCATCTTTGCCGTAACACATTTGTTTCACAATTGAATCTAAGAGCTTTCTTTTTTCCTTGCTTAATGTGAAGTCAACATATGTCACTTCTCTAGTAGGAGTTCATTTTTGCAAGAAAATGTAGCAGTTGATCAAGTCCAGATTTAAGCTTCTGAATTATAAAAGAAGGTGCCTGTTTGATTACCTTTGTTGGCAAACTCTTCATATTTCAGAAGCTATTGCTCTAATTCTCAAGGCTTAACCATATAATGTAGAAGCCCAGTTGTAATCCACCCCTCTTTTTTTTCTTTTTAAGGTTATTGCTACACATCATTTTACATTGGCTATGGGGATACTGTGCAACCTAGGTGTCCTAAAAATTATAATCAAATGTGTGTAAAGCTCTGGTGTATTCAGTTTAATCCATTATCAAATGACAAAATATATGTACAGTACTCTATCTGTGCAGTAGGAAGGCCGAATTTATAATCTCAAATATAATCATGTATATGTTTGAATGGTTTGAAATCGCAAGGTATGAGAGATTCTCTAAGGAGAAAACAACAAGAAATTTATTTAGGCCCCACCGCAGCAGAACCTTGAACCAGACTCCCCATTCCAACATCTTGACAAAAAGACTCCAGGCCCAGAAAGCCCACCTCACAAGAGTAACCAGGAGGCCACAGAAAAACAAGATAGTATTTAGCCAAATCATTTTTACTGGCCTCACGTTCCTGCTCGCACTCCTGGGTCTACACACGGGTAAGCCCTGCTTCCACAGCTTCCTGCCTCGACAGCTTCTGGCTTCTGCAGCTTCCTGCTTCCACAGCTTCCACCTCCACTGAAGTTGTCTCCCGGCTCACCCCTCCTCGCAGCTGAGCTTCTGGCGTTCTCAAGCCCCGCCTCAATGACCAGAG